>OZ005656.1:53081859-53681859 GCA_963930645.1 Salticus scenicus | reverse complement strand
TTTACCTGGTAAACAGTGGTTGCGAAGAAAGGAAATAGCATGAATGTTCATCAACCATTCTGCCTAAATGACTTTAATTTGGATAAATGATACAGTCGGCTGCAAAATTATTCGAGCACTAGCCAATAATTCCTATGTTAAAAAAGTACACTTAAGACTGTTTTGTTAAATAAATCCTTGTCGAATCATGTTCTTAGACTGACTAAGAACATGACTCGATAAGGATTTATTTAACAAAGCAGTATTAAGTGTACTTTTTTTAGACAGGGATTATTGCTAGTGCTCGAATAATTTTGCAGCCGACTGTATATAAGGAGATTATATGTCCGGATCAACATGAAACCGAAATCTTACCGGCAGAAACCATTAATCAACACAGAACTTACTAATATTTTGGTAGATGACAACCCATGTCGTAGTATTTCTCCTACGACTCTTCTAAGTGCATGGGATTATCTACTTATATAATGCATTTTATTCACAAATAAACCACTTTATCAAGTGTTTCAAGAACAAAACATGTACTTTTTTAGGATATATATATTATATTATATTATATTATATTATTAGTGCTAGAGGCCTATTTCAGTCGGTTCAGCGTTGTCGAATTTTTATAATACACTCTTAATACTGCTAAGGGCCTATTTCAGTCGGTTTATTGAATGGGGATTTATTGAATGAAGTCCCCCCAAGGCACAACTTTGACATGAGTCACCCCAGGCCCAACTTTGACATGAGTCCCCCCCAAGGTACAACTTTGACATGAGTCCCCCCCAAGGTACAACTTTGACATGAGTCCCCCCCCCCAGGCCCAACTTTGACATGAGTCCCCCCAAGGTACAACTTTGACATGAGTCCCGCCCCCAAGGTACCCCTATTTCAGTCGGTACAGCGTTGTCGAATTTTTATAATACACTCTTAATAGTGCTAAGGGCCTATTTCAGTCGGTTTATTGAATGGGGATTTATTGAATGAAGTCTCTCCAAGGCACAACTTTGACATGAGTCCCCCCCCAGGCCCAACTTTGACATGAGTACCCCCCAAGGTACCCCTATTTCAGTCGGTACAGCGTTGTCGAATTTTTATAATACACTCTTAATAGTGCTAAGGGCCTATTTCAGTCGGTTTATTGAATGGGGATTTATTGAATTAAGTCCCCCCCCAGGCCCAACTTTGACATGAGTCCCCCCCAGGCCCAACTTTGACATGAGTCCCACCAAGGTACAACTTTGACATGAGTCCCCCCCCAGGCCCAACTTTGACATGAGTCCCCCCCAAGGTACAACTTTGACATGAGTCCCGCCCCCAAGGCACACCTTTGACATGAGTCCCCCCCAAGGCCCAACTTTGACATGAGTTCCCCCCCAGGCCCAACTTTGAAATGAGTCTCCCCAAGGCCAAACTTTGACATGAGTTCCCCCCCGGTACAACTTTGACATGAGTCTCCCCCCAAGGCACACCTTTGACATGAGTCCCCCCCAAGGCACACCTCCCCCTCATTGGGAAAAAGAGAAAAAACGTTGTTTTGCGGCTATAAGACAGTTTGGACTTCCAACGTTATTTGTTACAATATCTGCAGCTGAAACACATTGGTTTGATTTAATGAAAACTTTATCATGGAATCTAGATCGTCACGAATTAACTAAAGAAGAATTTGTCGATATTAACAAGTTTAGCAGTAGGCCTCTGGCACTAAATTAAAATCTGTCAATGTCAGATTTTCATGTTTTAAATAATGAAATAATGTCGTGTCTGTATAATTTTATTATATTTTCGATCTATTTATTTATTCAGTTACTTGCAGATTAAACACATGCCTTTTAATTTATTATGAAAAATTCAAAATCAAGGCTTATTGGAATAAAATTTTCTTCGTCCAGCTTCTATAAATCTTTAGTTTATTTTTAAACAAAAGGAACAGATTATAAATTATCTTCCTTATATTAGACTGATGCAGATTGTTTCCACGGGGGAGTAAAATGGAATATGCTTAGGAACAGCGGAAAAGTTAAATTACGCTTTAAATTGAGAGTTTTCTACTAAAAAGATTTTTTTTTCTTTTATTGCTTCAGTTTTTTTAAAACAACTACTAATATTCGAAAGTCATTATATATTTTCCACAAAATAAAATTCCGTCAATCGAAGATTTTTTTTTTTTTTTTTTTTTTTTTTTTTTTAAGATTAAGGCATAAAATTTGTTTCCGAAGAGTTTGCAATTTCAAATATCTTCATGAAATATGTATTTTAATTTTATGTATTATGTAGAGTTTTTTGCATTGAGATTTATTTATTATCTGATCAATAAAGTAAAATTATAGCAAAATTAGTAATGTATTATATTATTATGTTTATTCTTTATTTTTTTTTTCTAGTTTTCCTGCGCAGAGCATCTGTGTGATTGCGTCTGCATACCTAATATGATTTTCGGAAAATCGCATATATATATATACATATAATTATTGAGAAATTTCAGTATTTCTGCTTTTTGAATAAAAAGTATTTAAATTTTTGATATTAGCATTATAATTTCAATTTTACATTTTTTTTTTTTTTTTTTTTTTTTTGTTTTTGTTTTTTTTCGATGAAAAATAGTTCAAAAGAAATAACGTTCAATCAATTTGTTATAAAAGAAAAATCCAAAATATGTGTATAATTTTAGCTTTCCAATATTTGTTAATAAGAGCATTTTAAAATTGTATCTTAATAAGATGATATCGATTTTCACCAATAGGTGGCATCACCACCGTCCTACGTTATTGTCAGTTTCAGATTTTTTTCCTTTCGTTTTTCAATAAAACAGCATCTCCCCAACTGGTAGGTTAATTAAATCTGATTTCACAGAAACAAGTTTTTATTTATATTTTTATTGTTATACTTTTGTTTGTTTATTTGTTTATTATTGTACTATCGTACTTGTTTTTCTTCTGCGTTTAATTTGCTTGGGGTAAAAATAATAATATCTTCATGTATAATAAGTGCCACATACACACATATAATACAAGGGGAACTGAAAAGTAATCAAAAACTCTGTTAGTTTGAATTAATGAAATGGCACAGGGAATTTTTGTTTTAAAATATTTGCATAGTACTTTACCAATTATTTTCTTAAAATTACCCAACAATATCTTAAATATTATCCAGGATAAATTTCCGGTGACATTTAATTAATTCAAATAGTCAGAAATTTTGATTACTTTTTGGTCCCCCTAACACATACATTAAGGGACAAAATAAAAAACCGTACTGCAGAAAAAATTACTTATATCTTTTATATTTGCAATAACTTCAAAACTAATGGTTGAAACAAATAAAACTGTCATGATTGCATAATACCAAAGAGATGAAAGGTACTTATGTCTATTTTCGATTTACCAATTCAATTTATTACACTCTACGAGGTGCTAGATAAAAATCTACATAAAACTTTCTTTTTAACAGTAATATAATAAACATAATCTTTGTATTCTATTATGAGTTATTTTATGAAATAAAGAAGTTATATTTTAATATATGAAAGAAAACTATTTATTTTATACATCTAAACAACTATTTAATAAAAATATGTATTTTGCATTGGGTAATTTCACCTTTAAATGAAATTACTTCTTTAATGTACAATGGCATAGAATTATATTGTGTTTTGATATAAATCTCAGAAATTTCATAGTTCAAATATCAAAAATATTTTTTTTCCAGTACTAGCAGAGTTGTAGGCTGCAAATTTCGAATCCCCTCCCCCTCCTACCTGCCTTTTTATAGAATAAACAATTTCGACCAGATCGAGACTAGGACTATTTACAGTTCTGGTAATGAAAAAAATCTACGATATTCTTTGTGAGATTTAACTTAAAGCGAAAAAAGATATGATTATTTACAGAATTATAGGTGTTCATGGGAATGGATAGGTAATTTTAACAATTTGAATCAAACAAACGTACCACAGATGCTGTATAGCAAGGTGCTTTATCATCTTAAAATACTGATTGCGAAAAATTCTAAGTTACCTTCAAAATAGTCGGTCAAAAGCCAATTTTAAAATGGTTGTGTTTTATTTCGAGTTAAATAATCATTTGAGCATGAAAATTATGCACCTCTGTACCATAATTTATGGAGAATGTGTCACTAATAGCGGATAGGCTAACACACAAGATAAGCTCATGTAGAAACATCGCATTATTGTCTATGTAATTTTTTTAGTTTTCTTATATTCTTATTCCTATAAAGGTAACTCGCTTACATACTCGCGTAACTCATGATAATAATAATGAAATTAGTAGTAAACTATGTCTTATTTTATAGAAGACTTTAACGATTCAAATATATTAATGAAATTGCTGTAGAAATACAGAAACGGGGATAATTAATTTAAAAATTTACGTTATAGAATGATTTGTAATAAATTCTTAGATAAACTTTCATTTAATGCAAAATTTTTTGTTACATTAAAGATTTCATTTTCATAAGCTTTTTTTGTACTTCTGAGAAATTTAAATAAAGTATTAAAAAAAAAAACTAAAAATAAAATAAAAAAGGCTTATTGTAAAGTTTGCGTCATGAGTGTGCATAATTTGTGGGGATGAATTCGATAGTTTTCTTGCGGTATGAGTTAAACATAATAAATCTAAGCGTAAGTATAAATATTTATGGATGCCGTACTTCAGCAGCAGACGACTTTATTAAGAATAACAAACCAAATCTTTTAAATAACAACACTTCATGAACAATTGCTTTCTCTGCTTCCTAAACTGTTTCCTATACAAAGCTATTTATTATTTATTCGCCTACCTTGAATTCCTTCTCGAAGTCCTTTGCTACCTTCGTCTTTCTATATTTTATCCATCTAGTTATTTTACTTCTTGTTCAACTTGAGAGCCAATTCATGATCTTGGGGAAAACCACGGACGAGAAGTCTAATTTAATCTCGTGGATAATTAAATGATTAGTGTAGTATCACTTGAATACAGGGGTATTTCTGGTGCCACCAAATTATTTTAACAATAATAGTTATTCTATTTAATCTCAAAAATAAATAAAAAATAAATAAATTATGTGACAGTAGCAAGTAATTTACCTGGTAAACAGTGGTTGCGAAGAAAGGAAATAGCATGAATGTTCATCAACCATTCTGCCTAAATGACTTTAATTTGGATAAATGATACAGTCGGCTGCAAAATTATTCGAGCACTAGCCAATAATTCCTATGTTAAAAAAGTACACTTAAGACTGTTTTGTTAAATAAATCCTTGTCGAATCACGTTCTTAGACTGACTAAGAACATGACTCGATAAGGATTTATTTAACAAAGCAGTATTAAGTGTACTTTTTTTAGACAGGGATTATTGCTAGTGCCCGAATAATTTTGCAGCCGACTGTATATAAGGAGATTATATGTCCGGATCAACATGAAACCGAAATCTTACCGGCAGAAACCATTAATCAACACAGAACTTACCAATATTTTGGTAGATGACAACCCATGTCGTAGTATTTCTCCTACGACTCTTCTAAGTGCATGGGATTATGTACATATATAATGCATTTTATTTACAAATAAACCACTTTATCAAGTGTTTCAAGAACAAAACATGTACTTTTTTAGGATATATATATTATATTATATTATATTATTAGTGCTAGAGGCCTATTTCAGTCGGTACAGTTGTCGAATTTTTATAGGTCACTCTTAATTAGTGCTAGAGGCCTATTTCAGTCGGTTTATTGAATGGGGATTTATTGAATGAACTACCCCTAAGGCACAACTTTGACATGAGTCCCCCCCCCCAGGCCCAACATTGACATGAGTCCCCCCCAAGGTACCCCTATTTCAGTCGGTACAGCGTTGTCGAATTTTTATAATACACTCTTAATAGTGCTAAGGGCCTATTTCAGTCGGTTTATTGAATGGGGATTTATTGAATGAAGTCCCCCCAAGGCACATCTTTGACATGAGTCCCCCCAGGCCCAACTTTGACATAAATCCCCACCCAAGGTACAACTTTGACATGAGTCCCCAAGGTACAACTTTGACATGAGTCCCCCCCAGGCCCAACTTTGACATGAGTCCCCCCAAGGTACAACTTTGACATGAGTCCCGCCCCCAAGGTACACCTATTTCAGTCGGTACAGCGTTGTCGAATTTTTATAATACACTCTTAATAGTGCTAAGGGCCTATTTCAGTCGGTTTATTGAATGGGGATTTATTGAATGAAGTCTCCCCAAGGCCCAACTTTGACATGAGTCCCCCCCAGGCCCAACTTTGACATGAGTACCCCCCAAGGTACCCCTATTTCAGTCGGTACAGCGTTGTCGAATTTTTATAATACACTCTTAATAGTGCTAAGGGCCTATTTCAGTCGGTTTATTGAATGGGGATTTAATGAATTAAGTCCCCCCCCAGGCCCAACTTTGACATGAGTCCCCCCCAAACCCAACTTTGACATGAGTCCCCCCCAGGCCCAACTTTGACATGAGTCCCCCCCCCAGGCCCAACTTTGACATGAGTCCCCCCCAAGGTACAACTTTGACATGAGTCCCGCCCCCAAGGCACACCTTTGACATGAGTCCCCCCAAGGCCCAACTTTGACATGAGTTCCCCCCCAGGCCCAACTTTGACATGAGTCTCCCCAAGGCCCAACTTTGACATGAGTCCCCCCCCGGTACAACTTTGACATGAGTCTCCCCCCAAGGCACACCTTTGACATGAGTCCCCCCCAAGGCACACCTCCCCCTCATTGGGAAAAAGAGAAAAAACGTTGTTTTGCGGCTATAAGACAGTTTGGACTTCCAACGTTATTTGTTACAATATCTGCAGCTGAAACACATTGGTTTGATTTAATGAAAACTTTATCATGGAATCTAGATCGTCACGAATTAACTAAAGAAGAATTTGTCGATATTAACAAGTTTAGCAGTAGGCCTCTGGCACTAAATTAAAATCTGTCAATGTCAGATTTTCATGTTTTAAATAATGAAATAATGTCGTGTCTGTATAATTTTATTATATTTTCGATCTATTTATTTATTCATTTACTTGCAGATTAAACACATGCCTTTTAATTTATTATGAAAAATTCAAAATCAAGGCTTACTGGAATAAAATTTTCTTCGTCCAGCTTCTATAAATCTTTAGTTTATTTTTAAGCAAAAGGAACAGATTATAAATTATCTTCCTTATATTAGATTGATGCAGATTGTTTCCACGGGGGAGTAAAATGGAATATGTTTAGGAACAGCGGAAAAGTTAAATTACGCTTTAAATTGAGAGTTTTCTACTAAAAAGATTTTTTTTTCTTTTATTGCTTCAGTTTTTTTAAAACAACTACTAATATTCGAAAGTCATTACATATTTTCCACAAAATGAAATTCCGTCAATCGAAGATTTTTTTTTTTTTTTTTTTTTAAGATTAAGGCATAAAATTTGTTTCCGAAGAGTTTGCAATTTCCAATATCTTCATGAAATATGTATTTTAATTTTATGTATTATGTAGAGTTTTTTGCATTGAGATTTATTTATCATCTGATCAATAAAGTAAAATTATAGCGAAATAAGTAATGTATTAAATTATTATGTTTATTCTTTATTTTTTTTTTTTCTAGTTTTCCTGCGCAGAACATCTGTGTGATTGCGTCTACATACCTAATATGATTTTCGGAAAATCGCATATATATATATACATATAATTATTGAGAAATTTCAGTGTTTCTGCTTTTTGAATAAAAAGTATTTAAATTTTTGATATTAGCATTATAATATCAATTTTACATTTTTTTTTTTTTTTTTTTTTTTTTTTTTTTTTCCGATGAAAAATAGTTCAAAAGAAATAACGTTCAATCAATTTGTTATAAAAGAAAAATCTAAAATATGTGTATAATTTTAGCTTTCCAATATTTGTTAATAAGAGCATTTTAAAATTGTATCTTAATTAGATGATATCGATTTTCACCAATAGGTGGCATCACCACCGTCCTACGTCATTTCAGATTTTTTTTCCTTTCGTTTTTCAATAAAATAGCATCTCCCCAACTGGTAGGTTATTTAAATCTGATTTCACAGAAACAAGTTTTTATTTATATTTTTATTGTTATACTTTTGTTTGTTTATTTGTTTATTATTGTACTATCGTACTTGTTTTTCTTCTGCGTTTAATTTGCTTGGGGTAAAAATAATAATATCTTCATGTATAATAAGTGCCACATACACACATATAATACAAGGGGAACTGAAAAGTAATCAAAAACTCTGTTAGTTTGAATTAATGAAATGGCACAGGGAATTTTTGTTTTAAAATATTTGCATAGTACTTTACCAATTATTTTCTTAAAATTACCCAATAATATCTTAAATATTATCCAGGATAAATATCCGGTGACATTTAATTAATTCAAATAGACAGAAATTTTGATTACTTTTTGGTCCCCCTAACACATGCACTAAGGGACAAAATAAAAAACCGTACTGCAGAAAAAATTACTTATATCTTTTATATTTGCAATAACTTCAAAACTAAAGGTTGAAAAAAATAAAACTGTCGTGATTGCATAATACCAAAGAGATGAAAGGTACTTATGTCTATTTTCGATTTACCAATTCAATTTATTACACTCTACGAGGTGCTAGATAAAAATCTACATAAAATTTTCTTTTTAACAGTAATATAATAAACATAATCTTTGTATTCTATTATGAGTTATTTTATGAAATAAAGAAGTTATATTTTAATATATGAAAGAAAACTATTTATTTTATACATCTAAACAAGTATTTAATAAAAATATGTATTTTGCATTGGGTAATTTCACCTTTAAATGAAATTACTGCTTTAATGTACAATGGCATAGAATTATATTGTGTTTTGATATAATTCTCAGAAATTTCATAGTTCAAATATCAAAAATATTTTTTTCCAGTACTAGCAGAGTTGTAGGCTGCAAATTTCGAATCCCCTCCCCCTCCTACCTGCCTTTTTATAGAATAAACAATTTCGACCAGATCGAGACTAGGACTATTTACAGTTCTGGTAATGAAAAAAATCTACGATATTCTTTGTGAGATTTAACTTAAAGCGAAAAAAGATATGATTATTTACAGAATTATAGGTGTTCATGGGAATGGATAGGTAATTTTAACAATTTGAATCAAACAAACGTACCACAGATGCTGTATAGCAAGGTGCTTTATCATCTTAAAATACTGATTGCGAAAAATTCTAAGTTACCTTCAAAATAGTCGGTCAAAAGCCAATTTTAAAATGGTTGTGTTTTATTTCGAGTTAATTAATCATTTGATCATGAAAATTATGCACCTCTGTACCATAATTTATGGAGAATGTGTCACTATTTTAACAGTGCGATTTTCATTGTCGTATTTTCGTCGTACTATTAGTTTTTTTCATCAACTCGAAATAAATTAAACTTGACTCATCAAATTCAAATGAACGATTGTTCACACGTGTAAAAATTGGATTTTTAAAATATAACACACTATGTTACACGTTAAAATACATAGCTTAATAAACTTAATTTAAAAGTTAATATATATATATATATATATATTTATGACGACATTCCATCCGTGCATAATTGCTCTTGAATTTCATCAGGTTTGGTTCTTCAAACGTATGTTCAAGAACCAGACCTGATAAAATCCATGAGCAACTATACTCGTGTGAAAATAATAAGGATTTTTATATTTTAACTATTAAATTAAGTTTTTAAAGCTATTTATTTTAACGTGTAACATGCTGTGTTATATTTTATTAATTGACTCATCAAACAATTCAGCCTAATAATTAACTGATATATGTTTTATAATTTTTTGCCAACCAAAGTCATTTTTTTTAAATTATTTTCCTTAAAAATAACTTTTTTTTTCCAGATCTTCTGTTTTTTAATCTGCCTTGTTTAATTGTTCTTGCACTGTTTTTGAAGAAAGCACTTCGATATATAATTTTTGTTTGTTTCTTTTTTTTTTCCTTTAAACCTTTTCGAAGTTCTGAAACTGATGCAATATATATATATATATATATATATATTTTATCTTTATTTTAATTTGCGGTCAACTCGCTTGGAGTAGCAACTTGATCATTTAAAGTCAAATTTCCCGTTTAAATTGCCGAAATATTTATATCTTGCTACAAATCATCTCACCAATATTTCTTTAAAATTTAATGAATTTGTCAGACAATAAAACTTTCTGTTTAGAAGAAGATTACTTGTTATTTTTCATAATATATATATATATATATATATATATATATACGCACATACATATATACATTTTCTAAAAATTATTATTGTGACATGTGTTTGATGTAAATAATTTGACATAAAACATTAAAAAAAGTATTTATAGACTGTTTTGCCAATTTGCACAGACTGTTATATTCGATATTCATAATTAATTTTTAATAGAGCGTTTATCTAGTTATTTATTTGTATAACCGACCTTCACATATCGTCGCTACCATGTCAAACTATCAAACGTGTAATTTTTTTTTTTTTTTTTTTTTTTTTCATATTTGGAATATTGCACTAGCTTTTAGAATGATATGTACAATGTGCAATAAATATTTAAAATTAGGTTATTATTGTCTGTCGCCTCACTCTCGCAGTCGATAGTTTTACATCGTAACGACGATATGTCAAATATTTTTATTAAGAAATTAACGGTAGTTATTGCATTAATATATATATATATATATATATATATATATACAAATTGGCAACACTGTTTATCGATTAAAAGTAAAATTTACATAGCGAATTCGTTAGCGAGAAAAAAAATCTATAATGGAGTCGCACTTTTTAGATTTGAGACAGCATATATATGTTGTAATGAATGTTAAATATGTATTCCGTAAATGGATGGAGTATAAAAACAAAAGTCGTACTTCCTGATTTATTTTATTTTATTTTATTTTATTTTATTTTATTTTATTTATTATTATTATTATTATTATTTTTGTTTTTTTTAACACATTAACGCCCGAATTAATTTTGCAAAATATTATTAGCTGATTAATTCCCTTCTAAATTAATATAGACAACTGACAGTAAAATATATTAACTTAAACAATTCTTCTGATAGTTTAAAAGCCTATCCTCATTCATTGGCGTTTAGTGTTCTAGCGAGGAAACTTCGAGATAGAAAAACTTTGAGATAACAGATTAATTTCCTATTATATGTTGTCGAATATCTCGAAAGTAAAATATTATATTATATATATTATTATTTATCTTCATTTAAGTTAGTATACCTGCTCAAAAACGAAAGATATGTGCGATGAATGAAAAATAATTAAATGACTATCAATTATGAAATAATAATTAATAGTAGGTAGATAAAACTTTCAGAGATAATTTAAAGTGACGCTATAAACTGTTACTAAAAAGCAGAAATCATTCCAAGAAACCACTATAAGCATACGTGTCATTTTATTAGCTGTCCTAAAATGAGTACACTGGGCGCTAATGGGTTAAATAGACTTTCAAAAATGACAAATTTTCGCTTCCCCCCCCCCCTCATTATTTTTATACAACGACTTCTATAATATTTGGTCATAATACATAACTATAAAAATATTATAATGACTCTATATCAATATAGTGGTAGCGAAAATGGTGGACTGAAAATGTCCTAAAACAAGTGGCTGAGAGTACGACCCCTGATGAAATTGCTCAAAATAATATTTAATGGACGACGAATTTAAAATAGTCTAAAAGAGTGAGTATAGACTCTCCATTTTTTCCGTGCACATCTAACTCTTTATCCATTTAATAAACACCTAAAGTATGTTTTTTTTTTTTTTTTTTTTTTTTTTTTTTTTTACAATTAATTATGGGGGAAAATTACGATATAAGTATGGAGAATAACGGAAAAAGAGCGGATCGTTAGATACCATGAAATCAAAGCAAAGAGGGTGTTATTTCTGAAAGATTACAAAACTTACTGCTCAGCGAAATTATACTAAAACAAATAGAAATTTTCATTTTAAAAATATCAGGTCTTGAATATATAATAAAAACTCTACAAAAGACTAAAGAAAACTCTACCATATTTTATTTGAAATTACTTACTGACTATATTACTCAGATGTTCTTATTAATTTTGAAATTTCAGCTAATTTTTATTGGCTCTTTATGTATAAGTAATGCAGTTTTGAAATGGTTAAAAAAAAGTTTACTTGTTGGAGAAAAATCTTTATAAAGTGCAGCCAAAAAGTTTACTACAATTTATTATTACAAAAAAAAAAAAAAAAAAAAAAGGTTTTATTTTTATATCTGACTAAGTAAAATTTGTTTTCATGTGTCAGAATTTCAATAAATGTTGCTGAAATTTTAAATGTCTAAGTAATAATAATATTGAACATTATAATTAGAGTGAAAATATAAAACTCTAAAAAAATTACGAGTCTTCTTTAGAAATTAATATTAATGATTCTTGCGTATGATTTGAAAACCATACATGTTTTATGCTGCCTGTTCTATTCAAGGTATATATATATATATATATATATATATATATATATATATAATTATACATAATTGTTTAAAATATGAATTTATTGATTATTTTCGTCATTTAAAATGACATTATAATCAAAATTATGCTTGGAATAACTTTGGGCCAATTCATTCTATTGCATTAAAAAATGAAATTTAAATTTAATAATTTTTTGATAAGATATGAATTAATATATGCAACATTGATTTGATATTAGTATCCTCAAAAATTGGCAATGTATAACATAATGAAAATTTGAGGAAAATACATAAGTTATACCATTTCCAGGATTGATTTGATTAAAATACCAAAAACCCTCATACCTTGAATATTTATTCAAATTGTTTAAGAAGTTTCCAAGAAGACAATGTTTCTACCATAATTTAGCACGCAAAGTGAGGATCATCAGTAGGAAACTATTATTTTCAAGAAGATAAGTATTTGTCACATGAGATTCTCACAAAAAAAAAAAAAAAATATATATATATATATTTATGTTCTGATTCAAATTATTCTATTCCTTTCCACGAAAACCAAGTTTCTTACATATTTTGCTTTGAACGTAAAAGGATTAACAAGGAAAACTAATTTTTTTGAAGATGAGAAAGTAACAGGTTGATTTGTTATCTCAAAAATCAATTAAAGCTAAGATCCAATCAAATTTATTCCTAAACACCAACAGAGGATATAAGTGTTAATAGAGAAAGTTAAGTTTTCTAAAGATGAAGATAAGTCAGATTGGACTGCTTTCTTATAAAAGCTTTTGTTCTACTTTTTTTTTTTTTTTTTTTTTTTTTTTTAATGAATATTGTTTGATCAATTCCTGTGTAAACCAAATTTCTGTCGTATTTTGCAACAGGCGTAAAATTGAACATAGAAAGGTATTTCTTCGGAAGTCAGACAGTTTTTTCCTCCTCAAAACCCCCTTAATTATTTTTATCAAAGTCGTCAAAATGGAGCCATTTTTGGAAAAATAAAGTTTTTATCATATTTCTAACAGATAGACTAAAGATTAGCAATAAACTTTTTTCCTTTCTAATGTGAGAATGACTGATATATATAATATATATATATATATATATATATATATATATACCGCCTTTCTCCAGAATGAATAAGTGGCCATTTTCTAAATCCCTTAACTAGAAATATAGATATCCCAGCTATGCGCATAAGGCACGCCAATAAACTGAATAGACGAAATTATCGAGAATTTCTAGTGTACACATTTCTAGATGGTGAAACAACATTTTGAATACTCTAAATATTCTGAATCATTTATATTGAGAGAAATTCTCGCTTGATTTTCTAGACTTTGGTAATAAACAAAGATTATAGTTGCAGAAACCCGCCTCTTGTAGTCTCATTTATTTGCAGAGATTTTTTAATAACTTTGCCCCCGAGAATATAGGCAAACGCTCTAGAATTCTAATAGGGGCTTCTAGAACTCGCTTTCGAATGGGAGTACAATATATAAGGATGTCATGGAACCATTTCTTTCTAGAGCCACAATTTAGATTAGAGATGTCAGTTACAGAATTTTTTATCAGTGTGAGTTTGTCATCTCACGAAACCCTTAACCCGATATTTGTACCATAATTGTTAGATCTATTACTAAGAAAACCAGGTTTTTCTTATATTTAGAAGAGCAGTCGAAGTCAGGGTTAACAGTAAACACTAATGTTACTATAAATGAGGAAAATTCTGATTTTTTTTTTAACCTTTAACTCGAAGTTCATATTAAAAATGTGACATCCATGATACTTCAACGCATATTTTTCTATCTCTCTCTCTATATATATCCGTTTAATATAAACCGAGTGTGAATACCACTTAACACTAATCCTTTTTACGACGAATTGTAATTCTAAAATTTTGAACTATATGAAGTTATGAATAAACTTGATTAAGTTTTTAAGAATTTTATTTTACGCGTATGTGAAATCATCTACAATTTTCCTCTGACATTTATTCGATAAGTATATTATTTTTACCGATCAAAATAAACCATTAGTTTGGATTTATATCACCAAAAAATGCTAATATAGAAAATGAATGGAAGAAAGCTTCTGAAAATTGAGATATAGCAAACTATGTGCATAGGGAGTATAACGAGAATATAAGCTCAGAAACATGAAATAGAACATGAGTTTTTTCTTTTTTATTTTCTACCTAATTTATTTTCTAATTTTTAAGTAACTCAAGTTAAAAAAGATTTGAAGGAAAATATAAATTCAGTTTTTCCTGGAAGATGCTAAAAGGTATTGTAACTAATCGTTTGATATTTTCTGTAAATTTGTAGTGAATATAACTTATACGATCTTTTTAACATATTTATTCTTTACTTTAGGGTATTTGGATAAATTTAGCGTCAGTCACATTCAGAAATACTACCGCTTCCATTAAAAAAAAAAAAAAAAAAAAAAAAAAAAAAACTTTAAAACTTATCAGAGCTACAGTTCTCTACTTAGCACCTTCTGGCTACAGGAAGAATTTAATAGAAATAATTATTTTATTTTATCAGTAAACTGTAACGGTTTTCACTGATAAAGTAAAATAATAATAATAATTTTTAACAATAATAATAATAATAATAATAATAATAAAACCTTACTAAAATATTTCGATAGCCAAAAAGTGCTAAGACGGCAACTATAATCAGAGCTGGAAGTATCCAACCTTTTTCAGAACACTTTGAGAAATAAAAATTTCTCCTTTTTTTACCACCACTATTTTTATACAAAAATATTATCGTATTTTCATAGTAATGTGTCGTGATTAAATATCATAAAGAATACTGTATAAAAATTGTGGCAGCAAGAAATTGAAATTTTTTCAGTAATGATAATGTCCTGAATATAAGGCGGAGAATTCTAAGTCCACTGTATGGAAACAGTGGTAACAAAATAGGACAATTTGATTCTTTCTGTGTGATTTACATTGCATCTTATCATTGTATCACCCTTTTTTATCAGAATGATTTTTATTATTATTATTATGATATATATTTATGTTTCTAAAAATCAGGAAATCCCAATATTATTTCAGGTATTATTCATTTTTGAAATAATTTAACCAAATTTAAATTATTATTTTATTTTGCAATAAGCAATATATATATATATATATATATATATATACGCAGTCTGATATAATTTCTAGTAGTTTGTGGCTAACTTTCATATTATCTCCCGCAATTTAATTTGCGCTCTCACGCAAATTAACTATGTTTTAACAGTTAACTGCATCCATATATTTTTTTTTATTACATGTAGTTGATTTAATTGAAAACCTTAACTTCTGTCAATTTTCATTCCTGCGTCTTTTCATATCTCTAAGCGATAAATTTGTGAGTAAATCTTCTTTCTTGAATTATTATAACTAGCAATAATTAATTCAATGTTTTTTCGTTATTTAATATTCAATTAGTTCTTGGTTTACTGTTGTTTCCTGATTCAAATAACAACTAATGGTAAATTTTTATTTGTGGCAATGTGGCGAGTGTACAGGGTGGGTGAAAAGTTCTACAACAATATAAAAAAGTAAATTTTCCCTTATAAAATTGGTGGATTATTAAATAATTATGTGCAATTAACCGATAAATAAGTATTATTACTAATAATATCTATTTTTCACGTGGGTCATTAATTATGGCGAAAGAAAATACAAGAGAAGCGATAATAGCATTGCATAAGGCAGGCTGGAGGCAGACAGACATCGTTAAACAGCTTAAAACAACTCATTATAATGTATTACGAATGATATCACTTTTCTGTGAGGTAGACACTACCAGTGATCGACCTCTTAATGGAAGAACTAGAATCGTAAGCATACCACGAATTCGTAATATCATCCGGAAAAAGATATCCAGGAATCATCGAAGATCAATGAGGAAGATGGCCTCCGAGCCCAACATTAGTACTGAAAGAATCCGTCACATTGTTAAAAACTTTGCCCTTATACACTGTAAAAAGCTCATTATCTAACTCAGAAAATGAAAGCAACTAGACTCAAAAGATTCCTCAAGCTGTTGACTCGAGTTGCTCGAAATGCTTGCATTCGTTCCTTTTGAGTGGTGAATCTCTTTTCACTATCGAGCAAGTTGTGAACAAACAAAATGACAGAATACTTACCCCAGATGTCCCAACTGCAAATGAGAGAGGAAAAATTATTCCAAAGAAAGGCAATACTCAATCTGTGATGGTTTGGGAGAAATCTCTTCCCAATATCTCGTTTTCCTGCCTCAAAACGTAAAAGTGAATGCTGAAATATACCAAAAATAAATTCTCGAATCTCGAACACTCTTCCAAGGACAGTCCTGGGCATTTCAGTAGGATTATGCACCAGCACATAAGGTACGAACAAATTAGAAATTTTGTGAAGACCATTTTCCTTTATTTATCTCAGTCACAGACTCGCTTCCGTATTCACCAGATTTAAACCCTTTGGATTGTTGTATCTGGTCAGTTCTGAAGACGGAAGCTTGCTCAAAACCACACAGAAGTTTGATATCGCCCAAACAATCAGTAAAGGCTGCGTGGGACAAATTAGATGTAAGTATGTTGCGGCTTACAGTTGATGAATTCCCATAAAGGTTAAGAGCCTTCGTTAAGGCCAAAGGTGGCCATTTTAAAATTGCTTAAGTTTATTTTGTTTATTTTCATCATTAGTATATTGTTCAATATCTTTTATTTGTTGCAGAACTTTTTACCCTCCCTGTACTTTGTTAGCCGATTCTTTGAGCCTTAAGTTTAAACTAATTAATTTAATATTTTGTTCATTTTCTTCGTTGATTTGCGGTTTGTGAATGATTTGGGCATGGAAAAAAGAGAAATTTAGCTTATGCTCTCTTTGCAAAATAAAACCATTTACTTTGCATACTTTATATTCCTACCATGACGTTTTATATTTCTATTTATTCCCAATTGTCTTGTTTTGTTTCAATATTAACCATCTAGCCACTTTCGAAAGGGCAAAATTGTAATATTTTTTTCACTGCATAGTTTTTTGAGTGTACAAAAATAATGCTTATTTTAGTTTACAAATGTCAGATTGCACAAAATTATAATCCTTATGACTATTATTTAAAGCCTTAAAACTTCAAAAAAACATCTAAAATTTCAAAATTATATAGCTTTGAATTATAAGTGTACTGTAGAAAAAATAACAGCTCAATGACCGTATATATCCGTCATCGGCGTTATGACAGTTAATTAGATTCATAGTAGCATTTGGATTAATCGTAGTAATTGTTTAAACTGGTAATAATCCTTACATTTAAATACTTGAAACAATTTAATATGTGTCATAAATATACATATACACTCCTTCTCATATTTATAAGGACACTTTATATTTTGAAATAACTAATGTAAAATTAATTGTGAACAAGATTAACTAAGTGCACTTAATATATCTAGCATTCTAAAAACCAAAATTGCTATAAATTTTTTAATATGAAACAAAATTAATAAAAAATAATGCAAAATGTGTTTTTCTCCACGTTTTTAGATGTTCATAATTATAGGGACAATCCAGATTTTTTTGTTTTATTTAAATTACTAGCGGATAAATTACAGTTTACATTCGAATTTGTTGACTACTGGGCTAGATTAATTCATATATAAGCCTTCAATTTTTCTTCGACAGACATTACTGATAATTCCTCGAAAAAAACAACGTTCAAGTAGTGAAGTATGATAAATGTGTTTTTTTAGTGGAAAAATAATTTCAATCCGCCGAATTTCTAATGAAATTCGAAGACCTAAAATTGCTGAATAAAATGTGATCAAACGTTGAACTGCTGGTTCGATAGGAGAGAGATCTGATGCAAAATCAGAGTTGTTTTACAGAGATCGAAGACTCATAATTCCTCTTACTGTTCTACTCATAATGACTGCTGCTAAATTTGCTCGTAATTTTTAACGAAAGGTTAGGGTCCACATTTATGCATGTTTAAAATAATTAATAATATGTTAAAATGAATAAAAACCCTGTAATAATCAATCAGCATTTAATGGGGGAACGAACGTCTGTGTTAAAGTTGAATAAAGACAATATTAAATGGTAAAATGTTGCATATTCGGATGAAAAACATTTTATTCTTGATTAACCAAATGGTTTTAACAGTTACTGGCACGATCTGAAGATAGCGAAACACACAGCAGATTTTTTAAAGGCAGATATGAATCGGGCATTTTAAAGGTGGATCTATGGTGCTCTGGGGAGCTGCTTCTACTGAAGGCAGAATGAATTTAGTAATTTTTTCAATTATTATGAACATCAAGAGAATATACGCAAATTTTAAACGTCGAATTATCAAATTTTTGTTAGATTTTGGGGGGTAATAATATTTTTTTCAGCAAGACTTACATTTTTGCTCTACTTTTAGAGTAATAGGAAATAGTTTAAAGAGAGAAACTTCTGTATTATTGCCTTTCCCATGGTCTAAAAGTTGAAAAAACCTTAACTTATGATATTGGAAATGTGCATGCAAATGGAAAGTAATTTTAAATAGTTTAAATGTATTAAGAATATCATATATGATATATGAAATGGTATTGAAACTGAATATTAAAAAAAAAAAAAAAAAAGGATATATATATATACCAGAGAGAATGTCTGACTGTTTAACCCTAAAAAGAGACCCCATAAAATATTAATTTAAAGAATAACTGAAACAAATTACTAAAATTCGAGCTGTCCTTATAATTGTGAACACCTGAAAAATCATCTTTTTACCATATTTAAAGTTTTTTAAGTTAGAAAAACGAAAAAACTTTTTAAGTATAGTCTATTAATGAAATTCAAATTAATTAAAAATATATTTGTTTAAATAATAGTGTTCAGTGTTTAGTTAATATAGAAAAACGGGTGTCCTTATAATTATGAGAAGGAGTGTATGTATATATAAAATCTCATATAAAAATTTACACAATTTTTCAATATTTAAAGCTACAACGATTGTTACTCACCATTTCCATCAGTTTTCACGGATATTGTTTCACTTCCATTTCCATATCCTGCGCTATTGAATGCAACAATATAGCAGTAATACTTAGTACCACATTGAAGATCTCGAAAGAGATATTCTTTGTGATCTCCTCTAAGCCTAATTTCTTGCCAAGAGCCTCCTTCAATTCTTTGATGAAGAACATAGCCTATTAAAATTCAATGCAGTGTAAGTAACATTAAATATTCAATTTTATACATGTTTAAAACAAATTTAACATTTATCTGTTTTCAGCGAAATCATTAATACGCATAAAGCGGCAAAGTTCTCAAATTTTCTCGGGAAATTTCATACCAAAAAATTTCTACAACAATTTTCAATTTATTTATTCGTAGAAAAATTAATATGATTGATTTCTATTTATCTTATTGGTGAAAAATCTTAATTAAAAATTAAGAATGTTTGCAGCTGTGTTACATTGATAAATAACCTTGTAAATGTTAGCTACTTTTAATTGCATGCACATATTTTCATTTTACAAAAAAAAAAAAAAAAAAAGTTAAATCATTGTTTGCATTTATTATTTTTTAAAAGTTAAATATTTACTAATAAATATTTTTTGAACTCTGCATCTATAAAAATAAAAAGATAATTCAAACATTAAATTAGTAAAGTTAAAGAAAGTTCATCAATATTCTTGATTCTTGTATATTATGACACTGTATGATTTTACTTATCTCAAAAATTACGGACCATGGTAGCCTAGGGTGCCGAGCTCGTAAATAGAAAATTGCGGAATCGATATTAGAGCCAGTTGAAGACCATCGCCTACATTAACGGTAGCTGTTGCCTAACTATTCCGTCGTGTTCACACTGTCCTCCCCCTTATATCCCAAATGATACCTCTGGAGATTATTGAAGAGGGAAGCTATTCATTCCACGAAGGACCAAATTGTGATGGTATATCTTCGGACCACACTTTGAGTCTCAGATCGTCGCCAATATCCTATAGCGTAGCACTACTGCGACGTAGAAAAACCACTCATTCATCCTAATCTCTTGTGAATGGTTGTATTTTCATCTGCAGAAATTTGAGATTTGAAACGTTCCTTAATTTTAAAATTATATAGCAGTCATCAAAAATGTGATGCACTGAATTGCATTACCAATTATGATCATACTTAACGTTATTCATAACTTAAAAATGTCATTAGTCATACAGAATTGAGAGAATGAGATTTCTTTATCCGCAACTACTATCACTTGTGCGCTAACAAAGAGTCCCTTTAAGCCTAAAATGATTAGCAACAATCCAAGTTTTAAATTTTGATGGAAATTTTTAAAATAATTTTTTATTCTAATGAAAGCTTTAATTTTCAGAAAAATTTACAAATTGTTTGAAATATATTTGTGCTAATTTTATACCATTGTCAAACTTTATTCAACACCTTTTTTTTTTTTTTTTTTTTTTTTTTTTTTTTTACCAGTATAACAATTGCTCTTAAATAGTAAAACTCAACGTTTTACTCAGCTTAATGGTTTTTTTTTTCTTTTTGCATATAATTTTAATAAATAGAAATTTAAAGATAAATTACTTTTTTTTACATATCGATTTTAAATATTTCTTGAACAATTTTCAAACTTAACCCGTATTACAATCAATTTTTATTTATTTTATTTATTTTTTTTTATTTTTTTTTTGGCGGGGGGGGGGGTTGAAGGGTTACATTTAAAATTTTGTACTACATGTATTCATAATCTAAGAATTAATATATATATCGGATATGATTTAACTATTGAAAATCGCGATAAATATGTGTTGTTTTAAGATGCATCTATCTTTTCAATGCAGGGAAATTTCATGGTAATTTAAAAACTGTATACCTGTTATTTTAAATTAAGTTTTCTTAGCTGCATATATTATATTGTAAAACGGTGATAACAATATTCTTTTTATCATCATTTATTGATAACAGATATACATCAGATTTGTATGTTTAAATCGGAGTTCGCATGTAAATCTTCGTCGGATAAAGTTTGGATATCACACGACAGAATTACAATGCGAAGAATTGAAAAAACCCACAGGGCCAGCGCAGGAATCGAACCCATTCTCCTACGCTTGAAGCAGTGATATGACACTACTTGGCCGCGTATTGTACATAACAGTAATAACGGTGAAACTCTGTTTTAATCACAATGTTTTATATAATAATTTTTACCGTAACCCATGAAAATTAAAATGTATTTAATTTAGAAGACTTAAAAGTAATAATTAACGTGAATATAATATGTTCTTTTCTTTATTATCGAATGCTAGCGAGATGAATTTTAAATATTTGATGTGAGAAAATTAATTAATTTATTTCAACTTCCTTTATTTTTATTAATGAACTGTTATTATTATTATTATTATTATTTGCTGTTGTAAAAATAATTTCCACACACTCCCTTTTTTAAACAAGAACACCTACACTTATGCAAGAATCTGAATTTGAACACAGAAACTACTAACTGAAGGTCAAAGCAATAATTATTTGGATAAAAAGTTCGGAAATTGATTTTATTATTATTATTACGTCACGCGACAGGTTTAATCACAACCAACAACTGATTTAAATTATCCGTATAGTGCAAATGTATTTTTCTTAAAATAATTTATGGTGATGCTTAGAAATAAATATACAATCTAAATATTTTAATAAAGTTGCTATTTATAAACATTTAAAATAAAAATAATATGATTATAGAAGAAATTTACATAGCGTGCAAAAATAATAGAATATACTTTAAGAGTTTCATTATCTAAAATAGATAGATATGTCTAAAGTAGAAATAAATGATGAGGTAAAATATTATTCACCTGTGACGGGAGCATCTGGAGTGACATTTATTTCCCAAGAAAGTTTAATGGTTCTTGAGGTGGTGTAGTAAGAAACGATTGAAGGTGTCCCAGGCGTATCTGAAAGCATACTTAGCTTTGATTT
Source organism: Salticus scenicus (assembly GCA_963930645.1). NCBI lineage: Eukaryota > Metazoa > Arthropoda > Arachnida > Araneae > Salticidae > Salticus > Salticus scenicus. The sequence goes on along the minus strand of OZ005656.1, from coordinate 53,659,417 downwards.
ATGATGACGGAATAATCACAGGATAAAAAATGATACAGGTTTAAATAAAAGTTATTTAATATCTTTATGTCGTATATTTTTATTAATGTATTAGGAAGGAAAAATAAATGATATTTAATCGTATGTAAAATTTTGTAAAATAAATTCCACATATTCATAAATGCATATAAGTATAAGAGCAAAATTTTACATCATTTGCGCATTCTTATTATGTGTTATAAAATTGTTTAAATACACAAACATGGTTCACACGTGATTAAGTAATTAACAGTGATTGAAATTCAAGTATGTATTCTGAATTATAGGTTGATTTACCATAGTGAAACGTGTTTTACATAAAATTAAATTCACATTGAATAAAATAAATTTCTTGTTTATTTATTTATTTATTTTTTCAAACAAACAGAGCTGCCACTATCGGTATTTTTCAGAACAAGTAATTTCATTAGTAAACTTCTTTAACACGTTTCAACAATTAATTAAGTAAACGACAAAAAATTGTGATTCTGGGAAATACGGACTGTAGTATCTATTGTTTTTTAATATTCTCTATTTGTATACAAATATTTTTTAAAAATAATACAACTTAAATTTTTGGAGATCGTACTGTTGCTTGTGCAAATTTTGCTAACCACACATAGAAAACAATATTTTGTATGAATACTGCAAATAAGCACTCCCTATCGGTGTTAACACTTCGTAGGGACAATTTTAATTAAAAATTACCACTAATTTTGAAGAATGTTGTTTGACATATGTGATACTCTATGATACAGACATACAATTAATGAAACTTTATGATAAAAATTCGTGATAAATACTGAATAAAAAAACTTCTTACAAGTTTACAAAATTGCTCCCCAGAGATTCCTGGAATACGAAAAAAAAAAAAAAAGTTTTAGGCCATGGGCGATTTTTGGTCTGAGAGGACGTAGCTAAGGGGAATATATATATATATATATATATATATATATATATATTAAATCATCTTTAAATTTCACATTTTTGCACTGAGATTATTGTATTACTATATTTATATCATTTATAAGGTAATGCTGCATATAACCTTTTATTTGGAAATGAAGCTTTTTAATAATATTTTTATTGTTTTTTATTTCATTATGTGTATACACAATGTTTGCTATTACTTAAGCAGTTTTTTAATTTTCAAAAACATTTCTAAATACATCATTTTATAGCTGCTATCTGCGCATTTGATGTATTATTATTATTATTATTATTATTTATAACACTATTACAATTCTCATTTAGTGTTTTGAAATTTAATGATCATTTTGAACTACTTTTATCACTTAATTAGCAAGTTTCTAGGTATTATTTTTTAATTTTCACCCTTTCATTAATTTTTGATATTATGTTATGTTGTATATTCATTTTCCTTTTGAATCTTCGATCTAATATATTTTTACTAGTAATATCGCTTGTTTTATTTTACTTTATTTCTTTTTTGGTTTGATTTGGGTAGTATTCGCTTATGATCTGAATAATTGTTTTAATACTGAAATTAAATCATCTTTAATTTTAAAATGTTTGCACTGAGATTATTGTATTACTATATATATATATATATATATATATATATATATGTGTGTGTGTGTGTGTGTGTGTGTAATTCCGATATAATTCCGATATAATTCCGATAAAGATGTGTCTATGCATTTGTACCTTATTTCTATATCATATTCGGGTTGTTTTACTAAATATTAGATTGATTTTCAGCTTGTTTTGTATTTTTTTACCACATGCGATTCCTTTTCATGTGATGTTTATCATACTTTTATTTATTCTTATTTTTTAACAATTTTTTTTAATTAGTTTTTTTTTTTTTTTTTTTTTTTTTTTTTTTTAACAAATTTAAATTACTTTTTAGCATGCAACTTTAGTTTAATAAAGTACATCAGCAGATAATATGAATTGTTTATATATATTTAAACAATTTTACATTAGCCTAAGAAATAGTACTTTATTTCTAAAGCTTTGGCAGATTTTAGGATTAAATAGTTTGAAGTTGCTTGCACATTATTTTTTCCGTAACTAACTTTTGATTAGATTTAATTATTTTTTGTAAGCTCGTATTCCAAAATATGCTTATGTATTAATTTTAATTCTCTTGCAGATTAGTACATATAAATTAAGTTTTAATTTTTAAAGTAATATTCATATTGATTAAATTTCTACTTTCTTCTATGTGTAATAAGAAACTATGTATTCGAGAAAAGTTTAGACTTGCTGTTTTCGATGAATTTATAAAACTGAAATGCCCTGAATACAATTACTCAATTTTTTGAAAATGATTGATTTGTGTGTATATGTTTCGGTGTATGTGTGTTTTGTTAAAACTTTGTGGGGCCAGCATCCACTGAATAAACCACGGAATTCTACAAAAACAATTATATTTGAAACGTACTTATGCCCTTTTTTTTTCACTTTTGTGCAGCGCGTATCTCAGCTTCTGTAGTGTATAAATCTTTTCAAAATAATGGACTTTATGGATTATAAAAAAAAAAAAAAAAAAAAAAAAAAAAAATCTGACGTGAAACAACCACAAGACTTCCATTACCCACTATTACCCGTATTATATTCATTTTTTGGCGATAATGTGATCAGAAGATTTGTGATCATGTTTTATATAAAAATAAAATCATTAAATTCTTTGTTTTTTTTTTTTTACTTATTTATTTTTAATTTTGCATGCGAACTTTTAATTTTCTAATTCAAAATTATTAAAAAGAAAAAAAAAATTCTATAGTGTTCGTTTCGATACTGATTATTATTAATTTTCTTTTCTTTCCTATGTCTTTCAAAAAAAAAAAAAAAAAAAAAAAAAAAAAAAAAAAAGATTTTGATGAAATTCTTGGCGAAAGCAGAATTCAGTTAAGGACGGAGGCCTATTAGTTTTTTTTTTTTTTTTCAAACTACAACATAGTTTTCAAATTATTCAATGATATTTTCGATAAATTTTAGATTTCGATAAATGCCCAACTTTCGGAAAATGACATTGCAAAAATCTCAGATTAAGACAAATAGTCCTCAGCAAAAAAAAAAAAAAAAAAAAAAAAGTGAAATTTAACTAATAAATAAAATTGTATCAGAAAAAAAATAGATTTATATACAGCTTAAATAAATTTTCTTTTAAAATGATAATTATGTTTATACTTAAATAATTAAATAATAAAATTTTAAATATATAAAAATATAAATATATAAGTGCATGTATATTCCTTACCAAATTCTAAAGTTCGAACTTCAACCTCATCCGATGGCGGACCAGCACCCCTGCTGTTAAATGGCTGAACTATGATAACATACTCCGTGAATCTGTTGAGATTCTGTAAATGAAAGTGCTGTAATACATCTTCTGTAAGTGGAACTGATTTGAATGTAAATGGTTCACTTCCCCCTCTAATTTTGTAACCAACATAGAATCCTTCGATACTAATGCTTCCTTCAGGTTCGACAGGAGTCTAAGAATATAGAAATTGCGAAAATACTTTTGATAATTTATGTAACAGCACTTTTTTTAATAGTAATTTATGCACTTTTTTACAGTGAATTACCATTTAACTATGACTTCATAAAATCATACCTGCCAAGTGACGTTGACTGCTCTTGAAGAAAGAGGCAGAGCTTTTACAGAAATTGGGGCATCTCTTGGAGCTGAAAATAAAAGAAATATTTAATGAATTCTTTCAAAACGTATACACTAGTCATTCAAAAATAGTGTCTTCATGTATTATTTTTTTTTCACTCTTTTAAATATCAGTACTGTTTTAGATGCAGATGCAGAAATATGCAATATATTTACATTAAAAAAAATAGTAATAATAATAATAACATCATAAATATTTTAAAGTCATTGTCGAACGCTCGTCAAACACACACACACACACACACATATATATATATATATGTAGTAATAAATATAAATATAGTTATATATATTCTTTATTGTTATAAAATGCTTGAGTAAAACAAATTAACTGCAAACTTTTTAGTATTTTCGTCGCTCTATGTGATTTAATGTTATTTTTAGTGTTTAATATGTGATAACAATGAATGTCTGTATCCATATATAACCATGTCTTCGTGAAATATATCAAGTATATTCCTATTTTAATAGATTAAGTAGATCCCATTTTAATAGATCTTGATAACGTAAAATAATTTTATTTGAAATTCCATACAAGTTAACTATCACATTAAGTTGCGCTTATCAGATATCGTCGATGTTTTATTTGTAACCTTGAGCAATACATCATGGGAAGTTTATGATGCTAAGTACCGTAAGGGCCATGATGATCAAGGGAGGTAAATGGGTGCGCAGATATAAGCGCCCTCCTGTTTTTTTTTTTTTTTTTTTTTTTTTTTTTTTTTGTACGTGTGTGTGTGTGCGTAGAACTTTTCCGTAGTTAAAAAAAAAGTCCCTGAGATTTCCAGATTATTTTCAAGAAAAGTTTAGCAACGGATAACTTAACTAGAAGGTTGGTATCCGTAGCCCTTTGTTTAATCTGATATTGATTTTTCGCTCAAACATTTTTTCAATAAATAAATAAATAAATAAAACTAAAGAATGTGACATAATGAATTTATTATCACTTATTTTCCTGTTATACATTTTTCAAATCTATTAGCGATATTATGTCACTAGGTTACGGCTGCAAGCGGTTGAAATCTTTAAATATATGCGTACTTTTTCAATATTACAAATTTACAATATTTTAATCGTGCAAAATAAGATAAATAATAGTATGATAAAGCAAATTTCATTTTACTAGATTTCACAAAAAATTGTTGCTTTAAAATTTTAATAAAAATTTTCAGTTTTCATATGGTTTTCATGAATGTTTCGAAATAAATTCTCAATTGAATGAATATTCTAAGTTTCCTTGAGGCATATGAACTATGTTTATTTTGTAATAAAACAGGCAGGCAACAGTATATTATGTGTACATAGTACTTCACGTCAATATTTTTCTTATATATAAACAACTGATATCTTCCCTATTAACAAACATTTTATTTATTATATATTGTAGGTTTGTAGAAACTTTATAAATTTAATGTTAAAATGCCGACCCTGTTGATGACTATCTAACATGGTGTTGAAATGCATGAAATCGCTGATATTTTACTATTGATAACTTAATAAATTTATATATGCATAAATTTATATAGCTGCTATTTATCCATTTAATTATATAGACAAGATAACTAATTATATAAAAAATGAGTGCAGAAATAGAAATACACTTATATTTGTCTATCACACACACAAATACATATTTTCTTTAATTAAAATTTTCCATTATATATGAAATTTCTCATATTTCTCCCTTTCAAAGAAACATTTTTCTTTCTAGAATTGAAAAAAAAAAAAAAAAAAAAAAAAAAAAAAAAACGTTTAATTTACGTATCTATTGCATTTACCCATCCATTATTGCATCTTCTTGAATTTTTTTATTCTTTATTTATATGAACTATTAGAGTAATAACAGAGTAATAAAATATTAAAAGTTAAAAAAAGAAAGAAAAAAAAAAAAACTATTTTTTTTTTCCAAATATATTTGAAAGATAAGTTTTAAATGCACTATAGTTAAAATAAATTTTTAATTCTCTAATAAAATATTCCTCTTGAACTTTAACATAATGTATATTGAAATAAAAATACTATTTCTCTTCAGCGTGACATAAATTGACATTTGGAGGTAAAAAGAAAAAAGACGGAAAAGAATTTGCGAAAGAGTCTTTTGTCAGCTATTCGATAAGGAAACAAATTTCTTCTCTAAAAAGAACAGAAAAATCTCTATACCTACGTTCTTCCAGTGTTGTGACAGCTACTTCAGCTCCATACTGACTCTCGCCCAATGCGTTTTCACATTTGACGCGAAAGAAATACCTTGTTTTCGGATTGAGTCCCCGAATCGTCAATGTCGTTTCTTCACCAGGCGACGTTAATGGACCTCCATTTGTTTTCTCTGAAAAGAAATCTCCCTTCATCACGTTCGTAAAAATACAGTGACATGTTTAACAACAATAAAATAAAGTTTTTGATTGGATGATTTTTGCAGCGTAAATGTGCGAATATATGCATGTATATAAAGCTTAAAATTTTATTTATTTAATTATATTACTATTATTATTAATACTAATATTATTCTTTTTTCGCGGAGGACAGATTAACGTGTTACTTACAATTTGTTAATTTCATGAATTCTATCAAATTCCTTTTTTTATGGTGTGTGTGTGAGGGGGGATGGGGGATTTTAATCCTTTTCATAATAAATATTGAAATAAAAGAACCAATGAAATTTATTTTGTATTCATAAGTGCTGGATTTTATTTTATTTTATTTTATTTATTTATTTATTTTCTTTATAAATAATTAAAATACGCGAGAAATACATAAAGGCATAAAAAGCAAATTCTATTCTTTCAATTGTGCTTGTATAAAAGTTAGTTCAACTGAATAACATTTAAATGTTTATTAAAACAAGTAGTATTTTTATCCAAAGTAAGCATTATTATAAAGTTAAAATTTTAATGAAACTGATTTTTTTGTATAATACTTACAGCCCCGCTTGGCATGAAAGTCGTCTCCAACACCATTTCTACAAATTCTTATGTAAGATGACCTACTAAATATGAATATGACGTCAATTTTGGCATATCACCCTTATTATTATTATTTATTTATTTATTTTATTTTATTTTATTTTATATATTTATTATTATTATTATTATTATTTATTTATTTATTATTATTATTATTATTATTATTTTGAGGGGACGCCTTTTATTTTTATCCCTCTTCGGTAATTTTATGGCTATGAATTTCATTTGGAGGGAAGAAAAGGACTATTTTAGCTCTTAAATATATTCAGAGGGTCAATAGAGATGAAAAATTTTAAAACAGGAACATTTGCAGAAAGGGGTAACTTTAGGGGGGAGGGGCGGCACTGGAGATATCCTACTGAAATTATAAATTACATTTATTTTATCTTATCAATATATTATTATTATTCATTATGCACTATTTTTTTTTTTTTTTTTAAGTGTCAAAATAATTCTTTTCCAGCCTACCAATCAAGTTCATGGCTATAAAATTACCGAACAATTATAAAAATTTGGGGAGTCGGTGGCGTCCCGAGAAAACAAAGAGTGAATGGACAAAATGGGGTTATATTCAGTTTAAGGAGGTCATTTTACATAAGGATCAGCAAAAAAAGTATCAAGGCTATTAAAAAAAAAAAAAAAAAGCAAAAAATTATCGCAGTGAGCAAAAGGAGTATCGTGAAAAAGTGTAACGAAAATCTTATTAAAAGCAGTTAAAAAATTACTATTAATAAATTATAACATATGCCCCAGAGACTATTTATATAAATATTCTGATGTAATGTTATGTAAGCAGCAAATATTAACTTAATATAAATATAAAAGCTATAAATCATAATCTATATAAATTGTTCTGTTATAATAGGATGCATATGATATGTCAACGGGTAATTAACTGAAAAAAATTTCACATTGATAATAAAAATAAAAAACTTTGCATTTAGCCCATTAAAGGACAAGGTACTTACACTTATTTAATCTCCCCAGTCATCAGAGTATACGAACAGAGTTTAAAGAAAATAAATAAATGACTTTTTACTAATAAATGTTCAAACTAAAACGTAAAAAAAAAAAAAAAAAAAAAAAAGAAAAAAAGAAAAAAAGAAAAAAAAAGAAAGAAAGATAGAAAGAAAAGAAAAGAGGTGAAATTTTGCAGTTGGGAGTAAGTAACTGCGTAATTGCAGCGATGGCTTTAAGTGTTAAACATTTACAACGCTAAAACAATTCAATAATTGTTCAAGAAAAGTTTAAGAATCTTAATTTTTTGGTGCTCCGTCTATTACAAAATTCCCTGCAATTTAAGTCTGTAAAAAGAATGTTTTACATCATCATATTTCTGTTTTTATCCAAACCGAAGTAAATAACTGTTATCAAAAACGAAATTTGTAATAAGGAAAACGAAATACTTTAACAATGTGTACACTGAGAAAAAAATCTGTAACTGACATCTAGAATCTAAATTGTAGCTCAAGAAAAAATAGTTCCATGTGACAGAGTTTGCCTATATTCTCGAAGGCAAAGTTATTTAAATATCTCTGCAAATAAATGAGACTACAAGAGGCGGATTTCTGCAACTATAATCTTAGTTTATTACCAAATCCTAGAAAATCAAGCGATAATTTCTTGCAATATAAATGACTCAGAATATTTAGATTATTCAGAATACTTTTTTACCATCTAGAAATGTGTACGCTAGAAATTATCGATAATTTTGTCTATTCAGTTTATTGGCGTGCCTTATGCGCATAGCTCGGAAATCTATATTTCTAGTTAAAGGATTTAGAAAATGACAACTTATTCATTCTAGAGAAAGGCGGTATATATTTTTTCTCAGTGTAAGTATTTTTTTTAGACGATTTTTTTTCTTTATATATATATATATATATATATATATATATATAATTTGTCAATATTTACTTTAAAGATACCATAATACATTAATGATAAAAAAATAAAGTCAAGTAATAATTTTTTAAAACATAAGACATTTATCTCAAAGGTTTTAAATGTTATGTCTGTGCAGAAAATAATCTGCCTTTACAAAACCGATAACAATTCATAATAAATAAAATTATCATGAATATTTTAAATTTAAACACTATACAAATCATAAAACATAAAATTTGGATAAATTGACAAGTAAAACGTCTTTTGAAAATTGCGAACTAGGTTTATGGCACTAAATTAAAATTGTCTATGAGAGTATATAATTATATAAAATTAAAAATAAAAATTTTACTTTTTTATTAATTAATTACCTATTTTTCGTGATTTATTTTTCCTCTAATTTCCATAAAATCATTTCATTGTTGCTAAGAAATGTACATGTGGATATTTGGATGAAATACATTTTGTTATTTGATACGATAATGGTTTATATTTTGTTATTCTTTGAATCTGTGCTATAGCATAACAATCTTCTTTTTTCTTGTTTTTAATGATGTATTTATAAAAAAAAAAAAAAAAAAAAACCTATTAATATATTTTTCTCATTCTTCTTTAAAAAATTATTAAATTTTAATGTAAACAAATTAGGTTATATTTTAAGTCCTACGACTTAACAGCTATTTTAATGTTTTAGCCTCTAGCTATCACCCTGCGATGAGTGTATTATACTTACATAAATATCAATGTATAGTGCCAAGTTTTTAATTTTTTTGCTACCGATGAATTTGTTTTTAAATCTATTTTATAAATATTTGTAGCAGTTTAAATTGATTAAACAGTTTGAATATTTTTTTTTAATAATATGACACTGATATTAAGAAAACGGAGCATTTGAAATCAATATTTATGCAAAACTGATAAATTTACTTTATCGCAAGTTTTACTTTATGCGGAATTTATGCTAATTACTTTAATTTTTCTACCGGTCTATTTTTTTCCTTTCTTTTCTTATATAGACATATATATATATGGAAACTGCTAAAAAATTTGTAATATATATATATATATTAAAATTTTTTTAGCAGTTTCCATTGATTAAATAATGTGGATATTTTTATAATATGACACTGATATCCAAAAATGGAGTATTTGACAACAATATTTTTGAAAAACTGAGAAATTTTCCTTATCGCAAATACAGTACTTTTTTTTTATAGTAGTAGATATTAAATAAGGCAATCAATGTAAAGAGAAGTAAAAATTGGCTTACTTTATTATTCATTTGCATTTGTCGTATTTTGATTCACTTTGCACTGAGAAAAAATGTGTACCGCCTCTCTCTAAAATGAATAAGATTTTCTAAATCACTTAAATAGAAATATAAATTTCCGAGCTATGCACATTAGGCCGGCCAATAAACTGAATAGACGAAATGATCGAGAATTTCTAGTGTACACATTTCTAGATGGTGAAACAATATTTTGAATACTCTAAATATTCTGAATCATTTATATTGCGAGGAATTCTCGCTTGATTTTATAGAATTTGGTAATAAACCAAGAATATATTTACAAAAATCCGCCTTTTGTAGTCTCATTTATTTGCAGCGATTTTTAAATAACTTTGCCCTCGAGAATATAGGTAAACGTTTTAGAATTCTAATAGGGGCTAATAGAAATCGCTTTCCAAGGGGACTAGAATTTATAAGGATGACATGTAATTATTTTTTCTAGAGCCACAATTTAGATTCTAGATGTCAGTTACAGAACGTTTTCTCAGTGTGGTAGAATGGGCAAATTTTTGGTAGTAAGTTGTGTTAAATACCAAATTTATCATTTACTATCAGGTGTATCTATCAACAAATATTTTTTTGACATAACAAAACAATTAATATTGAATTCTGTGATTTTCGAAGCCATTACTATAATACTGCTCCTTACTGATTACAGGTGCTATTGGCTATTTATTGTTTTAATGCCCATGATGACAATGAGTTATTTCATAAACCATTTGGCTTTTCTTTGGTATAAAATGAAATTTGTGTGAAAACTATGTTTAATAACTGTCTTCTTAGGATTTTGTTTGTCCCTATCGCACCGCTTAGTGTACTTATCTGTCTTGCATCCGTTTTCCATATTTCGTTGTGCAAATATGTTTTTTAATCAGAATTTAAAATGATTATTAAAATTTTACACACACACACACACACATATATATATATATATATATATATATATATATGTATAATAATTCATCATTATAAGGATCAAACACTAGGATGGAAGAATAGCATTAATTATTAATTAATTATTAATTTCAGTGCATATTTAAGTGAAGCTTTATACAAACAAAATATATTGAAATAATGAAGAATATAACAAAAGATAAAATTTCACAAAAAAAAATGCTATATCTTTAACAAGGGCAATTATAGTCATGGATAATAACAAATAGTTGTTTCTGAGACTGCGATATATGAGATTATACAAAAGTACTATCACTGCCCAGGCATCCAATGATTTCACTACGAATCAAAAGGCATTTAAAATGTGAAAAAGAAAAGCAATGAAACCACACACCCACACACATGTATATGCTACATAAATAATCTTTATTTAAATAATATAATTGTTATAATTTGACAAAACTTAATCGCATACCTGATAGCTGTCTCCAAGCGACTGTATATCTCAGTATCGGAGAATTACCATCAAATGGTCGGTTCCAGGTTAATCGGACGGAACGACTCCCAACATCGTGAACTTCAAGATTCTGAGGTGCATCTGGCACATCTGAAAAAATATATATTTCAACAAAGTAAGAACTGCTCTTAAGTTTAATAAAGATGATATTAAATAATTTTCATCTTATTTTTTCTATTAAATGTACAAACAATGTGATTTTTCTTATAAATCTGTGCATACCAAAATTTTGTGGTATTTAATATCTCTTCATTTGCCAATTTTAATTTTAAATTTTTAATCATCATTTTAATGTCTTCAAATCATCCCATCACTTTATAAACATTTCTCTTTCGTAAAATTTATAATTTGAAATGAAATTTTATCTCATTTTCTGTTAGACAATTTATGATTTTTCATTAAATATATATATATATATATATTTATATATATATATATAATTTCGTAAAATTCATCTTCTGTTTATCATATAAATCTTAAATTTGATTTTTTTTTTTTTTTTTTTTAATGTCGCCATATTGTTTTAAGGATTTATGAATATTTCTGTTCCATAAAATTTTAGGTAGGATCTCTTTTAATTAAAATATAGTTAAGAAACTTGGATAGTAAATTTATGGTGAATATTGATCCATAATTTACTGTTCTTGCGTTAAGGTTGACGGATATTTCTTTTTTAATTAAATTAATAATAATGCTAGAAGTTGTCTTTATAAATTTACAACTATTCTTAATATTTTAATACGAGGTGTACTGGTTAATTACACGGATTTTTTATACAACAATTTAAACAAAAATAGTTCATGTGCTTTATACAATAAAATGTCAACCACTAGCTACACATTTCTTCTATGTTTAAGGCAATTTGTGAATACCTCCTTATATTACATTGCATCCTTCTATGCATACAGCTCAGTGACCCATTCTTCCACTTCTACATGCGTTTTGAAGTACTGTTTAGGAAGCACGTTTGGTTTTGAGCGGAACATGCTCGAAGGGTCCAGATCTGGTAAATACAGCGAGTGAGCTAATATTCCCTTTAACCCTTTCAGTCGCAGTGCTTCCGCTGATGGAACACCTAATTTTAATTCTCAAGTGCAAAAACTCACCCCGGAAATTTTTTAACAAAAATTTACATTTATAACATAGCAAAAAAGGCCCTTTTTTCAACATGAAAATTTAAAATTTCTTCTATTTGATTTATGTTCGCAAATTCCGGTGGCAGTGTAATTTAAATAATCCGAATTACCTTGCACCGCAAAGGGTTAAAATACTCTGGAATAAATTGAAATGTTGGGATCTATGCAACTTTTACGAGATTTTGTTGTCGATAATGTTTACTTATAAAGTGATTTATTTATTAAATTTAATATTATTTAAATTTAATAAGGTATACTTACAGATGTTTCTAACCGAAAATTTCTCGAAAAGGAACAATGCTATTTTTTTATTTTTTAAATATATATGATCAGCTATGTGTCTAAAAGCTATTTTTAAAATTAGTTAGTAATTTTTTAAATAAATTAAGTAGTGAACGTTAAAGGGTTAACGTGTCATTAATAAGTTTTGAATTGCGTGGTAGTCCTTTATCATGAATCAAAATTGCCTTGCCGTGTTTTATTGCGCGTTGTAACTGTTTGGCGATCCAAGCATGATTTAGATTGAATATTTGTTCTCTATAGCGATCGCGATTAAGCGTTTCACCGTTTTTTAACAGCTTATATTCTTTGCAATTGTTCGTTTTTAAACTTTTTCGGTTGATCTGACCGTTCGTTGTCGTTCACATCACAACAATAACTTTTATAGCATTTAAACCGTCGTTCCTACGTACCGTAAGAAGGAGCATGTTCACCATAAGCTACTAAAGTAAACGGTAATTTTCAGTACCACCTTTCTTCATAATAATGAAATAAATCGACACCTCCCGCATATGCTCTTTTTCATGTCACAAACTTTGCCATGTTTAGACGTAAGTACATCTACGAAGTTTACACATTCGCCCCATTTCTGAATATTTGACGCGTATTGTAACTGAAAGGGATTAGCTTAAATATCACCTCTCATCTAATGCATTCTACTGAAAATACTTCTGTTGAAAACTGCTGCATTACTAGCTGGTAGCCCCAGTACATTATTTTTTATCCCCTATCGAAGTGGAACAGAAAAAAATACAAAACACTTTTGATAAAAAGCAGACTGAAACCTCTTATTGAAGCAAAATAGACTATTGATGTCAAAATATTTTTCTGGATATTACTTATTAAAAATATTAACGTAAAATTATATCATAAATGTATATAATTAATTTTAACCTATAAGTATCATAACCATTAATGAATAATAATAATAAAAAAAAAAAAGTTATAGTCCATTTATTATCATAAAATAAAATATTTGACTCTAAAAATTAATTATGAATAAAAACATATTAAGTTTAGATCAAAATTTGTTTTGTTTTTAAATCGAATTGGTAATAGCCCTGAAAAATTGTTTCTAACCACATTTTACACCCCTTTTTAATTTTCATGATATTCTGTATTTGTTTACCTTCTACATGAGCCTTTAAAATGCTCTGAACAATAATACTTCTTTCGGAAAATTAGATAGAAACATCTCTTTAATACAAAAATGTTTATAAATATTAAGTACGACTTTTATACTCTTACCTATTAAAAATCTCATCGAAGAAAAGTCTATATTTCCCGCCCACTTTAATTTATCTTCATATAAACCTTATGAATAGTAAGTAAAATAATACGATATACGAAAGTATTATGGAGTTGCTATTTTCTAATTACAGTTCATAATATGAATCATCGACTACGAAATATAACTATTAATAAAAAACGAAACTAGTCATTCTCTTAATAAGAATTTTGCATGAAAGAATTCAATCTCCCCCGTGAAAGTAGGAAACTTTAAGCAACTTTCTAAAACCATAATGACATGCTTATTAATTCATAGTGGTTTACAGTTAATACTGAGGCATTACGGATCGTTTGTTTGAGCCGTTATTAATATCAAAGTCATGGGTGATGGATTAGTATTCAGAATATCGCGTTATAAAGAGTAACGTCATTTTAATGACATAGTACACAGGAAGCCGCATCTAATTTAGGACACTGTCAGTGAATTTTAAATGAGAAACCTGCAATAGATTGAAGAAATTTGCATGTTTCGCTTTCAGAAATGTATTTAGGCCATATATTTTAAAACAAGGGAGATATTAGTATTGCTAAAATTACATTTATTTTTGTCTAACTAAAGTTATCATAGAAATTTTGAAAAGAAAATTAAATGAAATAGTGTAGTTTTATAAATATATAACACAGAATTTTTTATTACAATCATAAACACTAGCAGGCTTTGCTCGCATCGCTGGCCACTAAATTTAAAGGAAACTCTTTTCTATATAGATTTATAAAAATAAAATAAAATAAATTAATGAAATTGTTCAAAAGTTCACTCCAGGTCCCTGCTGCATTCGGCAGCGATTTGGTCATCCACTGCAACTCGGGCGTTTGTCCCTATTACCTCCGACAATCGATTACCAATGAGCTTCCATTTAGGTGCTTATTATATACCAGTTTCGAAATAGATAGTATCGAAAAAATTGGAGTTTCCCTTTTATATTTGAATCCCAGTTAGATGTGAACAACACTATACGTGTTGTTCACATGTAACTCGGACTGGACTCAAATGTAACTGGGTTTAGACAACATAATATTTGCTTTTACGTTATTTCATATGTTTATTTTGCTTATCCAATCAACCATTAAATGACAGCAATTTCACGCCAAATATTACAATATGCTGTGACCGGCTACGTCTGTCGCATGAGAAAATTAACTTTTTGTGTTATATATAATTCATGGATTGTAAACCTGATAGTACAGCCCTTTGGCGGCTTTTGAATTTTTGTCACCATTTTAGACTTAATCCATTGTAACAATAAGACTTAATACCTTGTAACAATATGCTATGAGCGCTATTTCTGCCATATTTTAGACAACTAATCTTTTTATGGTTATATATATTTCCCATTAAACATATTTTTATTTATTTATTTAAATATTAATTTGAATTTTTCAAATATTTCTGTTCGACAGCGTGCAAGTGCAGTAACACACAGAGGCTCGTTTGTTTGTATGATAAATTAGCATAATGATTATTATATAAAAAAATAAATAAATAGGTAAACATTATCGTGTTGCACAACTTTATTATGTTGCTCCACTGGCGGCTTTTGAATTTTTGTCGCCATATTAGCGATGGATCTTTTTATTTATTATATTTTTTTTTTTTTTTTTGTATGAAAAGGGGAAGACTATTTTGCTAATAATTTTACCAGACTCTTTTTTGTTTATACATAAGAATCCTTTATATTCTGCTTATATTTTTAATGGTTTTTAGGTTTAAAATAGTGCTTGTTGAAATAAATTTCCTATATTTAAAACTGCATTTGTTCTGTAAATTTTGTGTAAAAATAAATCATTTATGTTTTTATATATTTGATGCGCTACTTAGATTAAAATGGCTGTTGCTATATTAAATTTCTTGTCGAAAAACGTTCGGTGTACTTCAACACCAAAATTTAAAAAATTGCCCAGCAGGATCTGTTAATGAACCTGATAAAATAAAAATATGGTTCATAGAGTTTAAATAATCTATTTAAAAAAACTTTTAAAATCCAAATTATTAATGTATTGTATCACATATATAGATATAGTAATAATATATAGACTGATCATTGGGAACAAAAAAGTGATTCCTTTTCACTCGGGAAAAGACGGCGATTGTACCAAAATATGGCAATCTTTCCCCGAGTGAATACACACGGGAATACACACGAATGTTTTAGCAAATAAAATTCATGAATAATTTATTTACTAAAGGTGAATGAAAAGCTCCAGATATAGTTTCAAATTCATTCTTCTTTTTTCCTTTTTTTCCTTCAATACCACTTAATGGCTGATTCCAAAGCTCTTTTTTCGGCATCAAAAATCTTTGCACGATAATATGGGGATGATAGTTCCATATATATTATTATATCTATGATCACATAATTCTTTTCGAAGATAGAATGAAACTTAATTTGAAAAAAAAAATAATAATAATAACTTTCTTTTATTAACCAAAATAATTGATGAAATTTGAAATGCAAGTTGGTCTTGTGGGGTACAGGCTGTATATTATATATTTGTGTTCGTGAGAGAAAATTTAAAAGAATTTGAAAACTGCAATTTTTAATCCCACTTAAAAATCATGTGACTTAATGTGAAGCAGATTTTTCATTTTTTTTCCTCCTAACAGTTTCCATACAATCTTCTGCTGTTGCCACCTAAAATTCATACTTTAGTTAATTTTAAAAAATCTAATTGTCCGATTGATAAGCTGTTTAATGCATCGGATTTACAAAAATTTTCCCTTTCATTTGGTATTTTATTTGTAACGATGCGACTGATATTTCTAATTTATTTTCTAATCTTTCTGATTTATTTTCCTCATTTTAAATAAATGTACGTTTTTATTATTATTATTATTATTATTATTTTGACGAAAAAAAAAAAAAATGGGAACAATTAAATTATGGATAAAATGTTAAAATTTAAATGGATTTTTTATCTGAAATTAGAAGGTTATTATTTTTACATTTTAATTAATTAAGAAAAAACTAATCAAAAATTCGAAAATCTGACTTCGATGTGCACAATGACCCTTCGCGGGGCACCTTTGTGTTAAATCTCGTGACTGTCCGAGCTACCGTTTTCGAGATCAGTGAAATATACAAATATTGCTCACTTAATTGTATAAGATAAAATACAGTTTTTCGGCATGTCAAATTTCAATAACATTATAAAATGTGAAACATAAAGAGATATTTTTATGTTTTTTTTATAATATTTTTATTCAATTATTGCTTAATAATAATTATTATTATTTCTAGTTTTTCTTTTGCCCAGTAAGTGATCAGTATTTTCAAATGAATATATTTTCAAATTCATTGCTTGAATATTAACCAGGCCAACCATATTGGAGACATTAAAAATAAATTTCGTGATATATAGCCAATAATGAGAATGCAAATATTTAAAATTTAACTTTGTTTTAAACCAAAATGAAGGAATTCGTGTAAGAAAATGTAATTTAATTTTTTGAGGCAATAAACATCATCAAAAATTCATCAAAATCGTAGCAAGTTTATTTGTCATAGGAGGGATTCCTTAGTACCCTAAATTTAATATTTATTATTATTTTCTCATGATAAATCGAACGATATTTTTAGCTAATGACATTATCTTTCGCATTATAATATAGATAGAAAAAATGCGAAATCCATATCTACTTATCCAATAGGTAACACAAACGATATGTTTATTTTATTCTTAATTCTTTTATCTATCTATTTTACTCATTTAAAATCGCTGACAAAATTTTATTTTTGTTTTCTTAGTACATTTCTCTAAATGTGACGCGGTATTTGCTGATAAATTAAACTTTCTTTCGTTATTTCTTTCTTTTTTTTTCCAAATTATTTAATCATTCCAAAGCATGGACAAATTTTATTATTCTTATATTAATGAATTTTCAAGCAGCTATGCCCTCATTTTCGAGCGTGACCTTCCTGAAAATAAAGCTTTTATTATTAAAAACATTAATATTATTAATTATTGCTGAGTAGTACAGGAAAAGTTAAAATTTACTGCTGAGTTAAAAATCTTAAAAATTGTTAAAAATGAGACATTTGTAGAATGAAAAAAATGACGTTTTATTTCTGTTGCCACCCGTTAACGCCCGAATTAATTTTGCTGATTATTTCACTTCTAAATTAATATAGACAACTGACAGTAAAATACACTAAATTAAACAGTCCTTCTGATAGATTTAAATTTAAAGCCTATCTTCATTTGAGAACGTTTAGTGTTTTTGCGAGAAAACTTCGAGATAACAGACGAACTCCCTACTATACGCAGGCAAAGAACTCAAAAGTAAAGCATTATATGACATATTATTATTCTACTTGTTATAATTTGGTATATCAGTGCGAAAAATAAATAAATAAATAAATAAATAAATAAATAAATAATAATAATAATAATAATAAATATATATATATATATATATATATATATATGTGTGTGTGTGTGTGTGTGTGTGTGTGTGTGCGATGAAGGAAAAATAGTAAAATAACTATCCAAATTATGTAATTATAATTAATAGCAGGCACATAAAACTTTGAGGTATCATTTAGAGTGATGCTATAAACTGTCATTAAAAAGCAGACATCATTCCAAGTAAACGCAAAAAATATGCGTGCTTTTTTTTTTAGCTGTTCTCAAATGAGGACGTTGTGAGTTAGTGAGTTAAAAGCGGAAATAATAATAATAATAGTAATAATAATAATAATAAAAATTTTCATTGCTTTATTTTATATTAGTTGGACCCTTTAAAACGAAAAGGGAAAAGAAATTTGTATGACGATTTTTCAATATTTAATACATATTATGCCAAACTTGCGCCAACTCATAATTCAGATTTAGGGACTCATTCTTGAAAATTATCAATATGGATTTAAAAATCCAGAAATTTGATAATAAAATATAAATTTGGTAATTTCTAGTATATACAAAAAGCTCATTTCTAACTATATTTATTTGGTTCTTACATTTACACGACATATGTATACAAATTTTTGGTAAATGATTTATACAATATATAGACACAGTTACTAACTAAATCGTTTTACAACAATTACTTAAATCAGCTACTGGAATATAGACTCTTTTCAGGAAATATTATTAGCCTTTAAGAAAAGTATTACTTTCAAAATTCTAAGGAAAAAAAAAACTACATTATATAATATATATATATATATACACATTGATGGTTTAGTTTGAATTGAATATTTTTACCTGTATAAATTCCATTTTAATTATATCCATTTCAATATTCTGTTTCAAACTTTCGCTATGAATTAGTATCTTAAAATTATCACACTTAACTCTTTTTGTCTTTATAAATTATTTATTATTATTATTATTATTATGGCAATTTAATCTTAAATTGTTAATAAAAAGTACATATGCTAATATCATTGTTGTTTATATTAAGAAGAATTGTCTACGCTATCACATAGTTCCTGTGAGGAATGCTCTTATTTGGATTCTTTCTAATGGACCTTAGCCCATATTCGCGCAATTTTTGAAGAAAACGGAAAAATTCAACGACGTGGCCGAAGTTCGGATAAAGCTCTTCCAGTCTTTTAGCTTTGAAAGAAAAAAATTTCAGCCTGTGATAACCAATTTAAGCATGTAAGTAAAGCTAAGAGGATCATATTTCATAATTGTCAAATCTATCATTCTTCGTGATGCTAAATGGAATCATAAAATTTAAGATTTTCTTTCTTATCATCGAAAACTCTCACAAATGCGAAATGAACAATATTATAATCTATACTAGTATCGCCCAGTGGTCGAAACTCGACCATTTTTTTGGCAAAGCGAAGCAAAGCAAAGTTATTGCCTTGTCCTAAACGGAATGCAATTGCAACACAGCCGCGGAAATTGTTTGCCGATATTCACTCTAACTGAATCAACAGAGTTTTACTTAATATAACTATTTCTCTCTGTAGATGTTAGCCTTTCCTGAAATGAGAGAAAATCGCAACGTGTAAACGCCCCTTGTTGTGTGATACAGCCCAGAAGCTAATAGGTACCATGTCAAACCAAGGCCCAACCAAGTATCAAATTCTGTTAAATTAATTCGATTGGTTCATAAAGTACAGTGTTTGACCAAAAAAAAAAAAAAAAGATATTTTTCAAAAATGGTCGAATTGAGTTCGGGAAATTTCAAAACGTGTAACTTTATCAAAAACCGAAAATCTAAAACTTTTCTGAATCTTATATTTTCTACTTATATATGCAGAGGAAAGAATAATAAATCCATTTTTTAAAAAATAAAAATAAGTAGTCAATTTCACTTAATTTAAATGCAAGGTAATCTCAAAACGTGTAAATTCATCGAAAACCGGAAATCAAAAGTTTTTATGTATCTCTACTTGCTTCTTCTACCCACAAAAGCTAGCAATAAAGACACTTTTTTTAAAAAAATAAGTAGCCAATTTCAGTTAATTGAAACGTAAAGAAAACTCAAAATATGTAAATTCAGCAAAAAACGGAAATCGGAATTTTTTCCGTATCGTCTACATATACATGCAGCAGTTAGTAACAAATCCATTTTCCTTTTATTTAGTATATTAGTTGAACATTTATTGTTTAAATATCACCCTTTGAAATGAAATGTTTATGTTTACATTCGAAACTGGAAGTTTGCCATTTTTTTTTCTGGAGTTTTGTGATTTTAAATTAAAATTTTATCAATTTTTCAGAAAAAAAATAACTCAATCAAACACATGTAGACAGTAACTTATATATAACTATACCCAAATATCGGAATTAAAATCGGCAGATAATTTCCGTTATTTTTTAATATTTTTTTACAAAAAATCCAATGGACGATTAACATTGAAAATCTTTTTCATGGCTCCATGGACAGACAGTGACGTCATCACTTCGCTTGCGTATAGTGATGCTACATTATAGAAATAACTGTGCCTATGGTTTTATTTGAGCTTTATGAAATTGCCAGATTTAACAACTTTATACTTTTAGGTATTTTTTAATGTAAAGGAATACGTGTATAAAAGGGAAAAATGGGGGAAATTGCATAAAAAATAAATGTATTTTTAAATACCTTCTTGAAAACGTAAGAAAATAATATTTGTATTCGCACCTTCCGGCTAACCATACCTTTCGAATGATACCATTTTCAATCCTCTACTCCCATAATTAATATGTTAAAAAGGGAATACAAATTGTATGCTTGCCTATTAATATATAGATATATATTTTCCTACTTAAAATACATTTTTTAGATGGTTTTACTGTCCGCGATTGTAATGAAATGCTCGCCCTCTGGTGGGCTAAGGTGAAATTATCACACCACTGCATATCATCATATTATACAATCGATTTTCCATGATGTAATGGCGGAGAAAGAATACACGTTGCTATTATATTTACTAACAACTGCAGTTCAGAGAGCGCCATCTATCGATCATTACAAACGCGGATCCCTGTAGTTGAATGAAAAGGTTGTTTTACTCTATCCTGTTAATAATATCGAAATCAGTTTTTTTTTCCTTTTTTTAAGGAGGGGGGAGAGGGTATTTAAATAAATTAACTGTTTCAAATATATTTGTTTTATTTTCCAAAAATTGTATTTTATATTGTTATAACATGTATTTCATACAAATTTCTCTTCTTTTTTTTTCATATATATATATATATATATATATATATATATATATATTGTTGCGTACTTGGGGGTTCGTGAGTTGTCCGAGAATGAAAGGCCAAACGTACAAAAATTCAGTAATTTATTCACAGAAAGTTCCAGAAAAATACAGGTCTATAAACCAAGTATCAGCTTCAATTGAACCAGTAAACACAGCCTAAACAACAGCTGTCAATAGCAAATCCACAGTACAAACTGTATAGCAATAACACTTAAAGCAAGTCTCTTTCGAAGAAGCTCAATGCAAGCTGACCGACTCTGATCACAGACTGAA
The DNA here is from genome assembly GCA_963930645.1 of Salticus scenicus. Lineage (NCBI taxonomy): Eukaryota > Metazoa > Arthropoda > Arachnida > Araneae > Salticidae > Salticus > Salticus scenicus. The sequence continues at coordinate 53,637,568 of OZ005656.1, read as the reverse complement.
CTGAACTGACTTGCCTTGGCGGGAAAGCACCCTTATATACCTCTGTAGAAAAGTGCGGAATGTTCCGGAAATTTCCGTATCTCATCAACCAATGAGATTAGAGCTTCCATATTTGGTATATCCCATATAAGGATTTTCTCGCCAAGGTCACCAAAAAAATCGCCAAAGTGAGAAAAAGTCGCCAAATTTGGCGCCAAATCCATTACTTGCCTTATTGAGCCTTTTTAATGCGTTTTTAAGGGTAAATAAGGCTATTTCAACGCTAAGACGACTAGAAATGCACAACATTAGCACTTTATCAACTTACTAAGCCTCTTTAAAAGAATTTATACAAAAATAAACACAATTATTTACAATTTTGTAACACTGCCCCCCTCCCAAGGACTGCATGTCCCGGGCAATGCAACCCTTGGTCAAGAGGCGAAACTAAACAAATTTACACAATCTAAAATACAAAAACTAAGTTGCACATAAAGATAACATAGAAATATCAATTAAGTGAGAAATATTTACAAAATTCACAAATATGTACAAATATTTATATACAAATATTTACAGTGCGCATGCGCAAATTTTACCAGTATTTACATTTTAAATTTTAATATTACCGTTAATTGTGGTACTTGGCTAGCCTGTTATAGTGCACCACCTTCGGTTTTGATGAAGGTGTTTTAGTGATCCGCACCACTACATCATTCAGCCTTTTTAAGACTGTGTACGGTCCGTCCCAGTTGCACTGTAACTTGGGGGAGAGTCCTTTGCGTCGAACAGGATTCCACAACATCAGTTCCAGGAAGGAGACAAGGCTTCCTGGAACTGATGTTGTGTAGCCTTTAGATCGTACCTCGTCTTCATTTTCTTCGTTGCCATGTTAATCCGCTCCCGAGCAAAGTTGTGTACGTCCTCAAATCGTGCCTGGATGTACTCCTCGGGCGATGAAGGCGCATCGGGTGGACAACCAAACAGGATATCACATGGGAGACGAAGTTCACGTCCAAAGAGTATCTGGGCTGGAGTATAGCCGGTAATTTCATGGACAGCACTTCGATAAGCCAGCAGGAACAATGGCAACGTCAAGTCCCAATCTTGCTGGTTCTTTGATACTAGAAGAGAGAATTTATTTAGGATAGTACGGTTGAACCTCTCGACCATGCCGTCCGACTGGGGATGTAAGGGTGTTGTCCGGGTTTTGTCTATGCTGAGTAGTTGACACAGTCCTTTGAAAACATCAGAGGTAAAGTTCCTACCTTGGTCGGTATGAAGTTGTAGGGGCGTGCCGTACCTTGACACCCATTGCTGCACTAGGACTTCTGCGACTGTGCATGCCTCTTGATTGGGAATGGGATATGCCTCAGGCCACTTGGTGAAATAGTCCATCACGAAGAGGATGTATTTATTTCCACTGGAGGTCAGTGGCAAAGGACCCAAGATGTCGATTGCAATCCTTTTAAATGGTGCTCCCACGTTATACCGTTGCAGTCTTCCTCGACTTCGTTTCCGCGGGCCTTTACGTGCCGCACAAGCATCACAGGATTTACACCATTTCTCCACATCCTCCTTTGCCTTACACCAGTAGAAGCGTTCCCGAACTTTCTGCAGAGTCTTCATTACCCCAAAATGGCCTCCGGTAGAGCTATTATGCAGTTGTTCTAAAACAGCTGGAATTTTTGATCTTGGTAATAAAATCTGCCATCTGAAGCTTTTCCCATCATCAGATTCCCACTTTCTGTATAATACGCCGTTTCTGATATGAAGAGAGTCCCAAAGTGCCCAATAACTTTTCGTAATGGGACTGAATCTGGAAATGTCCTGCCAGGTAGGTCTGTTGCTGGTCGTCTCCTTCAGCTGTAATATTGGCTTTATGTCAGGATCTTCCAACTGGGCTTGTCTAAGTTCTTTGTCACTCCAGGGATCGGGATCTTGTTCTGATGATGTTGAGACAGTAACTTGGCAGGCAACCGGATTTATCGGCAGGTATTTCTGTTCGGCTCTAGAGCAGTACTTGCAGCTTTCCGAGCAGGGCTTCCGTGACAAGGCATCTGCATTACCATGTAGAGTCCCTTTACGATGACGTATCTCAAAGTCATATTCCTGGAGGCGTTGTATCCACCTGGCAATCTGTCCTTCCGGGTTCTTGAATTGGAGCAACCACGTTAAAGATGCATGGTCAGTCCGGAGCAGGAATCTTCTGCCATAGAGGTAATGATGGAAATGTTCTATGGCTTTTACGATGGCGAGTAGCTCTTTAATGGTGGTACAGTAATTTCGCTCTGGTTTAGACAGGCATTTAGTCCAATAGCCAATGACTTGTTCTTGACCATCAATTTCCTGCGACAGAACAGCACTGACACATTCATGGCTGGCATCTGTATCAAGTATGAACTGTCTGTCGGGCTGTGGATACGTCAAGATAGGCGATGATGTTAAGGCCTCTTTAAGTCGCTTGAACGCATTTTCACATTCATCTGTCCACAGGAACTTCTGCCTGGCTTCCGTCAGCTTGTGGAGTGGTCTGGCAATGTTTGAGAAACCCTTGACAAACTTCCTGTAGTAAGTGCATAACCCCAGGAAACTTCGTAGTTGGTGTACATTTTCAGGGCGACTCCAGTTCTCGACTGCAGAGATCTTCTCAGGATCAGTTCTCACACCTTCGGCAGAGATGATATGGCCGAGGTAGCTCACTTCACGACGGAACAAGTTACACTTGCCTGGATTCAATTTGAGGTTAGCCATTCTGAGTTTCTCCAGCACCTTTCGGATGTTTCGTAGATGGTCTTCAAAGGTGCGTCCAACAATGATAATATCATCCAAATACACCAGACAAGCCTCATAGGAAAGTCCTTTTAGCACTGTCTCCATCAGGCGTTCGAAGGTGGCAGGAGCATTACATAATCCGAATGGCATAACTTTAAATTGCAACAGTCTTTGTCCCGTGGTGAATGCAGTCTTCTCACGATCATCAGGATGTAATTCTACTTGCCAGTAACCGCTCTTCAGATCCAACGTCGAGCCATCGTTATTGCCAGCAAGTGTGTCTAATGTGTCGTCAGTTCTGGGAAGAGGGTAACTGTCTTTCTTCGTGATGTCATTCAAACGACGATAATACACGCAAAATCTTGTTGAACCATCCTTTTTTCGCACCATTATTTTGGGAGAAGCCCAAGGACTCGTTGATGGCTCGATGACATCATTGTGCTGCATTTCACTTAGAAGTTCAGTGACCTCTTCCTGTTTAGCAATTGGAAATCTTCTTGGATGTTGTTTGATTGGAGGATGATTTCCTGTATCAATTCTGAGCTGTGTGATGTTCGTTCTCCCGACGTCTTCAGGCGTTCGAGAAAAAAGGTCTTTAAATTCTTGGAGTAGCTTCTCCGCAGCACATCTCTGTTCCTTTCCTAACTCTGCATTCTTGAGCAATTCTGTTATTAATTGTTCAGAAGACTTGGATTCAGTTGATTGCGTGGGGCGGTTGATGCATGTAACAGGAGTGCAGGTTCTAACACCTCATCCTTCTTCAATGTCCGGACCTTATCGCTGATGTTTGCGACTCTCACAGGAATAGTACTCTTTGAGAGATCAACTAGAGATGAAGCTACCAGAACTCCTCTTGGGCTATTGTCTGTATTCGGGTATTCAATCAGTCCATAGCGGAAGTATTGCTTTGTAGGTGGTGTTCCTGAAACTATTGTCTCTGTGTGTGGAGGGATGGAAATTTCAGACTAGGCTGTTATCTGGCAAATTGTCTGAATGTCTTGATTTTCAGTGTTGAACACAGCGATGTCTTCCGAACTCGAATGCAGTTCATTATTCTTGAAGTCCAATTGAAAGTTAAACTTTCTCAGGAAATCAACTCCAATGATTAAAGGATCTCTTATATCAGCCACATATGCCATATGATGGTAACTGGCATTCCCAAAAGTGATGGTCAAGTTTATTTTCCCATATATTTTGATTTCGTCTCCGGTCACAGTCTGGAGTTTAACACAGAGCGGCGTCCAGATGATCTTCTCTTTTAGTTCTTGAGCCAAATCCGCTCTAATGATGGTCACGTTGGCTCCCGTGTCCAGAATCATCCGGCAGGTGGTGTTGTTAACTTGGCCATAGACGTGAAGTCCATTATCACCGCGACTCATCGATGAAACATGAAATACTGTAAATTGGGGCTTTTTAATTTTAGGCAACCTCCGCCCCGCGAGATGGCCTCCTTTTAGTTTCCCTGTAGTGATGGTGAAGCCGGATGATTTCCTATAGTTGGTCGTACAGGGCAGTTCCTCTTTACGTGACCATCCCCTCCACAGCCCCAGCACTTTATCTTCCGATCTTTTATTTCCTTATTATTCTCCAGGCTGCGCAATCTCTTTAAGATCTCTTCGATACTTCTCTTCATTTCATTTTCACCAGCAGGCGTATCGTTTAATGAGACTGCTCTTATGGTATGGCGGTCTTTACGGGAGGCTTGTTGGGCTGCCTCTATCCTAAGTGCATAGCCTAAAGCTTATTCTACGTCTCTGATGTTGGAGAGTCTCAGCGCTTTCTGAATTTCTGGATCACGAACAGCATCGATAAAGTACTGAAGAGCTAAGTCGTTTCGAGTGTCAGCATGACAGTCTGAGAATGCTAGGTGTGACAGTCTCTGAATGTCCGCTGCCAGCTCTTGCAAACTTTCGCCCGTTTTCTGGTAACGAGATTTTAGCTGAAGGCGACTATAGTCCTTAGAACACTTCTCTCGGAACCGTAGCTCCAGTGCTCTAGTCAGGGCCTCGAAGTCGTTCCTTTCTTCTTTAGAAACATTTCTCAGGATCTCGGCTGCATCTCCCCGTAATGCTGCTGCTAAGTGGACTGACTTGGCGGTAGAGTCCCAGCCGTTAGCTTCAGCTACGATGGAAAACTGGGTCTTATATACATGCCAGGAAGAACTGCCGTCGTAGGTAGATAGCTTAATAGATTTCTGATTCTGGATTCTTTTATCTCTCTTTTCAGTTTCCTGAGACATGGATTCTAACTTTTCTTCGAGATTCCGAATCTTGCTCTGCAGTTCATTCCCTATTACTTCTCTGTTCCTCTCTTTTTCATTTTTCTTTCAAGATCTTCCTCCATTCTCTTAAACTTGCTTTCTATCTCCGAAAACTTTCCTTTCAGCTCTTGATCAAAGTTTTCTTTAAATTTCTCCTCTACACTCCGTTCTATCCTCGTAACACTCTCTTCAACCTTCATAACATTTTCTTCTATCTTCATAGCTTTCTCTTCAGCCTTCATAACATTTCCTTCTATCTTCATAGCTTTCTCTTCAAAACTTTCTTCTATTTTCAAAACTTTCTCTTCAAAATTTTCTTCTATCTTTATAACTTTCTCTTCTATTCCATCCATTCTATTTTCCATCACCGTTAATTTACCCTCGATTGATTCTTTCACCGTTGAAAGCTCTCTCTTCATTTCATCTTGATTAGATTTAATTTCTTCCTGAACTTCCACCATAGTGTCTTTCATTTCCTTCATCTCTTGACTCAGGCTATCTTTCATCTCTCTCTGTCCTTCTTTCATTTCCTCTATCAATCCAGATCTTGACTCATTCATCTGAGCAGTGAGTCATTCTAGAAATTTCTTCATTTCTTGCCCCATAGCTCTCGTTATCGCCATTCACAGACAACCCCACTTCTGACACCAGAAATGTTGCGTACTGGGGGGGTTCGTGAGTTGTCCGAGAATGAAATGCCAAACATACAAAAATTCAGTAATTTATTCACAGAAAATTCCAGAAAAATACAGGTCTATAAACCAAGTATCAGCTTCAATTCAAACAGTAAACACAGCTTAAACAACAGCTGTCAATAGCAAATCCACAGTACAAACTGTATAGCAATAACACTTAAAGCAAGTCTCTTTCGAAGACGCTGAATGCAAGCTGACCGACTCTGATCACAGACTGAACTGAACTGACTTGCCTTGGCGAGAAAGCACCCATATATACCTCTGTAGAAAAGTGCGGAATGTTCCGGAAATTTCCGTATCTCATCAACCAATGAGATTAGACCTTCCATATTTGGTATATCCCATATAAGGATTTTCTCGCCAAGGTCGCCAAAAAAATCGCCAAAATAGGAAAAAGTCGCCAAATTTGGCGCCAAAGTGGGAAAAAGTCGCCAAATTTGGCGCCAAATCCATTACTTGCCTTATTGAGCCTTTTTAATGCGTTTTTAAGGGAAAATAAGGCTATTTCAACGCTAAGAGGACTAGAAATGCACAAAATTAGCACTTTATCAACTTACTAAGCCTCTTTAAAAGAATGTATACAAAAATAAACACAATTATTTACAATTTTGTAACAATATTTTAATGGCATCAATATTAGATGGGTTATATTAATTGCAAATAGGTACATTTTAGTGGCTTTGTTAACTATATTAATTCGTACTCTGTTATCACTCCTATTTTAAATAATATAATGTACATAGTTTCTCAATTTTGGAATATATTTATGACTAAATATAAAATTTAATGTTTCATAGATGAAAAAAAAAAATGCGAATGAAAGAGTTAAATGAGGAAACATTTCTCATTGGGAGAAACAAATAATTTGAAGAAAAAAAAATGTGTTTCTATTTATCAGATATTTTAAAAAATCTTATTTCTACTTTATTTTTACTTCCATTAACCTACTACCGTAGGTAATGGAAGTATTGTATTCGGTCCAAAAATTCGATATCAAATTTTCGTCTGATTTAAATGTTTTGAGGCCCCTTGAGCTAAAAAAAAAGTTGTTGTTTTTTTGCAATTATACAGTGTGTGTATGTGCGTGTGTGTATGTGTGGAATCTTATGGCTATCATATCTCCGAAACTAAAAAAGATAGAACTATGGAAGTTAACAATTAATACAGGTCTGGTGTACAGATGACTTTCCCAAATTTCGGTGAAAATTGGAAAACCGAAATTGGGTCATTGGAAACCGGTGTCCGTATCTCAAAAACAGATCTAACAATTTTCTTCAAAATTGATATATAAACACTCTGTTGGATGTCCTTCCAAATGATGTAGTTGGTTAGTTCAGGAAAATCGATAGGCGTCCTATATAAATAGCTCAATTTCATGTCACGCAAGTGCATTCCTTTAAAAATGGCTGTACGTACGGTCTTTTTCAGACTTGCCATATTGACTCCATTTTAAAGACCGTTAAGATTTAGATATCGGAAATTGGTGTTTAAAAAAGAAACTCTATCATCACTTATATATATTTTTTTCTTATTTTTTTATCTCATTGCTTAAACCCTGCTTTATGTGTCTTTACACGCGTTTCAAGTTTCTCTTAGTAAAAAATACATATAATATCGCCAAAAAATGCATATAGTAGTGCGTAATGGAAGTAGTGTGGTTGTTTCACACCAGAATTTTTATGTTAAAATATATATCCACCTAAATTAATTTCAGAAAATAAAATAGTTCTTTATATTCATTTTTTAAATATTAATCAGATTTTAACGGAAGAAGATAAATTATCACAGTATTTCATTGCATTATATATTTATTAATTATTTCATTAATTAAGAATTTTCCGATTCATTGTAAATGAAATGTTTATGTAGAGTGCGGTAGAGGGCACTGCAGCGTGTATTTTTTTAAGTTATACATAATGCATGTGTATATATCTACAGGGTGATCAATTTAAAAGTGAACCTGTTGTTTTTTTCTTATTACCCTTAATTTAAATATGACGTATGTGGCAACTATTCTAACACTGACCTATAATTCTTTGAACCTTGTTTAAGTAAAGACAATTTCGAACACTGTTAGACTGTGTTCGGAGACTCTTTTTTTTTTTTTTTCTTTTTTTTTTTTTATCCAGTAATAATTTTATTTATGAAAAGCAAATTTTTTTTTTTTTTTTTTTTTTTTTTTTTTTTTACATTATCATTATCATTTCATCGGCTTTTCCAGAGAACTGAAGAAATCTCGCCTATAACACCAACAATGCTGCGAAGTGTGTCAAAAACATGGTTCTACGCGTTCATGTTTGCATTCAAAATGGTGGCGAACATTTTCAACATTTTCTGTGAGGAATGATAATGTAACAAAATTGAATTAAATTGTGTTTTTCAAAAATAAAAGTATTACAGGATTAAATATACACACACATATATATATATATATATATATGAATCTCCATTTCTGCTTTACCTCACAAATAAAGTTGTAACAGTCCAACAGTGTTAGGAAATGTCTCACAAACTTAAACAAGGTTGAAACAATCATACTTCAATGTTAGAATTGTTGTCACATCCGTCAGATTTAAGGGTTATAGGAAAAACCCACGGGTACTCTTTTAAACTGATCACCCTGTATATCTATCAAATTATTTATCTATCTATCTAGCTATCGATCTATCGATCTCCATATATATATATATGCATATGAGTAAACATATGCATTTAAAAGTTTTCTTATAATAATAAAGTGCTAAATACAACTTCACGTCAATAAAATTAAAACTAAAACTATCAGTTATTTAAATCTAAATAATTTAAAAGATTGATTTCAAAATTTCCATTAATTACAGTTTTCGAAATAAGAAAGTATTATCGAAAAATATTGTCAGTAAAACAAACATTATTAAGCGTTGGTCTTCTTTTAAAATTTATAACAGACCAAACTTCAAGAAATTTAATTTTAGAGAATATAAAAAGAAATATTCATTGATATTTGAAAAATATAAATAAATAAATAAAAAGTTTCTAATCTAAAAATAATGCTTATGATGTTTCCCATTAAGCTCAAAGACGTAGAACTTAAAAAGCTGTCAATTCTCTAGAACATTATTAATAACGGAGGTAAAGGATGATAGATTACCTTTCTGTAATAAAGCCTTAATGTCACATTTTATGCAGTGTAATCTAAAGAACATGATAAGCTACATTCATCATCTTAACGATTTATCACAAATGCATTTTTTGTGTCACACACGTTAGAAATGCAGCTTTTTATTTAAGCAGTGTTCGATTTATTTTGAGAATATAAAAGTACGTGCTATAATAAAATAAAATTAATTTAAATTATTTTATTTTACAGTTGATTATTTAATAAATACTAATAGAAAGAATATTTGTTTTATTTCTTTATTAATCCGCAGAAAAAAAAAAAATTAAAAAATCTAAAATTTGTGACAGGGTATAATCTGTAAATTGGATCTTCATGTTATTTTTTAAGAAAAACTATTCTATAGTACACAGCAATGTATAATCCACAAATGAAAATTGTTTATATGAAATAAATTCATATGATTCAAAATAAGTCAATAGAAATAGTTTTTCTTGAGGATTTTGCAAAGAACTAATCTCATTCCCAAAAGTAAAAAAAATCTATAGTGAGTATATATATATATATATATATATATATATATACATGTATATTAAATTTTAATCATTTCTATATGATAAAATTTACTGTAATTATTATAATCATATTGAAAGAAATATACGAATACAAAATGATGAAATTTGGGACTAATATATTCAATTACACAATAATACGAATAAAATCTTAATTTAAGTAAAATTAAGTATACATTAAACTAAATAAATCTAGAAAAAAAAAAATAATGACTTTAATGAATTTGCTAAAACTAATAAATAAAACAGATTGAAGTTTAGAATACTTCAGTTTACAGGTTTTATTTTTGGCATTTTAATATGGTTTGGCCTTCACGGACGCTAGAAATTTTTTATTGCTTACTGTGATGGCGAAAACTTCTTAAAAAAGTATTGAAAATACAGCATCATAGCATCATTTCAAATTAAATAATATTTTTTTCTATATAAAAATGATTTTATTTGCACATAAAAATTTATTATTGACATTTTCAAAGGGAAACAGCCACAATAAAATAAAGTAAATTAAATAATTAATTAATTAACTATCGCAGATAATACATGGCACTGTATAATCAGCATTACAAGTAAAATTAATTTTTAATACCCGGATTATAAGCAGAAAATTAGGGTATATAAATATTACTATATAGAAAAATAAATAAAATGAATAAAAATAAATTATAGAAAAAGCAAAACTAATCCATATAGAATTTATTATTTACAATTATGGGGGGTATTACTTACTAGTATTACTTACAGTTACACAAAGGGTGTTCGACAGACCTTGAAATAGGCTTTAATTTCTTGAGTATTAGACTTAAAATACATAAAACTTCAAGCGTGTGTAGAAACATACCGAATTTTATTAAAAATAATGAGATTCATTCTTAAAGGGGACTTGGCACCATTGTAGGTTTCATGTAAAAGCTTATATTTCTATTTAATAAATACTATTTAATAAATTGGTGTATACTAGATTTTTCTTTTCAATGAAATATGTATTTAGGCAACAATTATTATACTTTTTGTAGATTTTTTACAGATTTGAAATATGTATATTGCTTTTTCTCAGTTTATATTTTTTCATGAATTCAAGATATTCCAAGTTCTATAAATTCTAGCATAACATCAGGTAAATACAATTGGTTTCATAGAATTCTTTCTTTCTTTCTTTCTTTTTTTATTTTTTGAGTAAGTATTTATTTAAACATATACAGCCGACATATATTTATTTATTTACTTATTTTCAAAATCTAACTGTACCATAAATCTGTATCAAAACTTCAAAACACATTTACAATGTGGATTGCAATAATAATAAACAATTTTATGTTACGTTTAGGAATGTAAATGCTACCATTACAGTCATCTTTTAATTTATACAGCTAGTAATACTGGTATACAGTTTTACATTGAGGCGTAGTTAACCCTAGACGATAACTTTAGAGGCTCATGTCTTTAGGACCTCGTCAGGCGAGTGCCGGCTAAGCCTCTACGATAGCCTCAGGGTCGTATGTGCTCACCTCTTGATTACTTTTTCTTGTCTATTTTTCCTGCATTTTTATTTTTTATTTTTTAAACGCTTGTTATTGGGCGTTTTTTCTTTTATCACCCCATGCTATTTTCAATGGATTTTTTATTTTATTTTATTTTACTTTTTTTTTCCCTGTTTGTTTCAATCTAAAGCGAGGTGGTTTAAAATAGTTCACATTAAATACCAAAATGAGCTGCGGTAGCCCATCGGTAGAGCCCCGAACTTGTAATCCGAAGATTGCGGGTTCGTTACTCAAGCCGACCAAAGACCATTGTGTACAATAACACGTTGAGTACCATGCCAGCCATTGGTGGCTGACACTGAACTTTCCGTTTAGGCCGCGTCAGCCACCGGTGGTTGACAGTCTCAAATATGATATAAAGCTGCGTCAATCACCAGTGGCTGTCAGTGTAAAATATGATATAAAACTTAGAAAACAAAAGTATTTCAAATTTACTTAATTTTTATTTATTACGGGATTATATCATTAATGAAGTTTAATGGATTTTATTAAAAGACGGTAAACATATTGCGTTTCTAGGCAGCGCGCGTGGCCTGACGGGGATTTTCTTAAGAATTCGTTTGACGCTCAACGTGTTAACCCGAGAGTAGTCGCATCATTTTTTGTAACGCTACTGGTCGCGTTTCGGTCTATTCTCCGTCGTCTGTAGTGTTGGGGGAAAGCCGAAAGAAAGGTAGCAGAGAAAGTAGAGAAAGTGCATCTATTTCAGGCGAAGATTTTCCCGCAAAACTCTGACCTGTCTGAAAAACCGAAAGATAGGCGAAAAATGAATCAAAGTTACTGGTCGCGTCACTGTCAAATAGACCGATTTTAGAAATAAAATGTTATTAACTGCTCCAAAAATAGTAGGAATGACTTGAAAGCATACTATGTTAGAGGACACCCGCTTAAGATCAGTTACACAGAGTTTCCCCACTTTATCTTTAATGGGTGACGCGTAGGATGGAATAATAAGCGATGGGCGGCGAAAAGACAAATACGTGACTAGTAACGGGTTAATGTTAGATGATGCAGGTAAAATCTGTCGTGGTCACACTGTCCTCCATGTTACCTTCCAAATTATACCTCTAGGGGGTCACCAAAATGGGAGAATTATTCACTCCGTGGAGGATCAAAATTGTGATGTAATATCTGTTGACCATCCTTAGGAATATGTCCCAGACCGTCGCCAATTGCCCATTTAGTAGCACTAGTGCGACGTTAAATCCAATCAACCAACTAACCAACCTTAATACTAAAACATTTGCATAAAATAGGATTTTAAAAACGAAAGGAAAAAGAAATAAAATATTACAATATCTTTGTTTTTTATGTAGTTCTATTACTAATGTTACCTGGGTATGTCATATATAATTTTCTTACCTTGGACAGTTAACTGATAATTCATGGAGTCTTCCCCGAAGTCATTTGTTGCTGCGCATGTAAATGATGCTGAGTCTTCTCTTTCTGCTTTATCGATTATAAGTTGCGCTCCTTCTCCTCCTCTTAAGAGTTCGGTGGTTTGGCTATACCTAGTTTTTAAAAATTTATACTGAAGTAATAAATAAATCGTATATCATATAATTTTTTTCTTAATTAGCTGTTAAATGTTCTGAATCAAAAGACAATTATATATTAAATTTATCGGTAAATTCTGTTCGTTCGGTAAAAAAGAAAAAAAACAAAACACGAATATTGTTCTGCAAAATATTTATATAATATTTTACCAAATATCTAATGGAAAGTTATATAAATATTAACTGATGTAAATTTGCAAGGCTCAATTTATTTTATTTCATTTATTTATTTATTTTATTTAAACGAACAGAACCTCTCATTAGACGTAATTTAATGCATATAAATATATATGTGATAAAAAATGCTTATGAAAAATATGCTTATATTAATTTAAATGGGCATGTGAACAAGAAATCAGCTATTGTATTTGAGCTAAAATAATTTAAAATAAAATTGCACCTGCACAATAGAATAATAATAAAATAAAAAAAAAAAATAAAAAACTTTTTTTTAGTAGGTGGATTGAATAACTAAAGTTACTTGACTCAATATTTTTACATACAGTTAGACAGTTTATGAGCTTTCATACTGCGAATCTTTCATACATTCAAAAAACTTCTGCAAGGAAAACTGTAAAATGGTACTTTGTATGTAAGGACTTATTTAGCAAAATAGAAATTAAAACTAGAATTTACTATAGGATGCATAACTTTAGTAGCAACGTTGATGACTTTTGCACATTGTGCGCAGTATTAAGCAATTGTCGACTGTGCAATAGTGATTGTGTGATTAATAATGTGTAATTGATATTGCACAGTATTAAGCAATAGTATTTTTCACTATTAAATTTCTTACGAATATCGATTTATGATAAGTGCTTACAATTCTTTTAATATTAATATCTAATTTGTTATTAATATTATATGTTCCAAAATTGGAAAGGTTTTGATAATAACAGTAAATTAGTTTATTTCAATCTATTCCACCATTCTTTTTTCTTATCCTTCAATTGTATTAAAATACGAAAATCTTTTTATTTACAAAAGAATAAATACTGTAAGTAGAAAACACGCATTCTATCTTAGTTTATATGCTTCCATTCGAATAGCATGCTTCTGTAGATACGCTGACACTGCTCTATCCGATCTCTTGCACTTTTGGAAATATAACATGACAAAAAAGAATTTTTTTTTTTTTTTTTTTTTTTTTTTTTTATTAATTAGTTAAAAAATCTTTTTGGAATGGAAAAAAAGAAAAATAAAAATAAAAATAACATTTATTAAATAAGTTTAAAGTTATTTAAATGATATTACTAAGAATTTTACCTTGGTTTCGTAAGAGGATCGATTATTATGCCATTCTTTCTCCATGTAAATATTATTGGAGTATCACCATATGCATTACATGCGAGAAATACTTTGTCTCCTCTGCGAACAGTCTGAACGTTAAATTTTGTATCAAACTTAGGAGCACCTGTAAAAAATGCAGAATTATTGCTTAGATAAGATTGTAAATTATATCCAAATTAAAATTTAAGGTTAAAATAATAAATGTCTGAAGTTAAAAAAAAAGTATATATATATATATGTATATATATATATATATATATATATATATATATATATATATATATATATATATATATATATATATGTATGTATGTAAAAGTAACTTTTGAATGATTGTGACAGAAGATTTATTATAATTGAAAAATTCAAAAGAAATTGTCCAAGAGCATTTAAATTTCGGTTATGGAATATTTTTACGGATTAAAATGAAGTACGATGTTTTTATATGTTCTTAATAAAAGCATGAATTTTTTTGGTAAAATATGTATTTTGAATTGAAATTCATGAAATGTATTGGGCTGCGGTAGCCTAGTCGGTACAGCGCTGGACTCGTAATTGGAAGATTGCGGGTTCGGTACTCGAGCCGGCCAGGGCCGTCGTCTACACTGGCACACGTAAAATCTGTCGCGGCCACAATGTCCTCTATCATCCTATCCAAATTATACCTCAGGAGGTAACCGAAGCGGGCATACCTTCTGTGGAGTATCTTAATTGTAATGTCATGTCTCCGGACCACCTCTAGGTGTGAGACCCAGACCGTGGACAATTGCCCATTGTGCAGCACTAGTGCGACGTAAAACCCAACCAATCAATAATAAAACATGTTTATGTTTAATTTATTTCGTAGAATACAAAAATTTTTCATAAGACGCCTCAGATATTTCAACGCAATTTTTTCTTACTTAGTCAACACCCTGCCCATCCTTGAAATTCACTGTGTGATAATACTGACCTTTAAATAATAACAATAAAAAATTACTCAGCATTAATGTAATTTATTGCAAAAAGATTACAATATCCCATACAAGAACTAAAATTTATCGACAGAACCACATTGGAATTATCTAGGCTAGCTAATTCGGCCCTTTATTTTTTCCAAAAATATGCGTGCGGTAAATTTTAGTCATAAGAAATTGAGGATTATGTATACAAGTTGACTGAAATTTACCATTTACGGTGTGTTCTTAATTTTAAAGAAAATTATTTATTTTATTGTTTTGTATACAAAAAATTAAATGAAAAATTAAATCATTTATTTAAGTACACAGTTTGATCCATAGAAAATTAAGTGCAGGAAATCAGCTGTCAATCTTCTACACTGAGAAAAAATTATGTAACTGACATCTAGAATGTAAATTGTGGCTCTAGAAAAAGTAGTTATATGTCATCCTTATAAATTCCAGTTCCCTTTGAGAGCGAGTTCTAAAAACCCCTATTAGAATTCTAGAGAGTTTGCCTATATTATCGAAGTTAAACCTATTTGAAAATATCTCCAAATAAATGCGAACAAAAAAGGCGGGTTTCAGCAACTATAATCTTGGTTTATTACCCAATTCTAGATAATCAAGCGAGAATATTTCACCATACAAATGATTCAGAATACTCAAAATATTGTTTCATCATCTAGAAATGTGTAGACTAGAAATTCTCGATGATTTCGACTATTCAGTTTATCGGCATGCCTTATGAAAATAGCTCGGAAATCTATATTTCTTGTCAAGGGATTTTTAAAATGGCCACCTACTCATTTTAGAGCAAGGCGGTATATATTTTTTTTCTCAGTGTAATCGGTGGAAATTATATTTTTTCCTTTACATTACTTTATGAAATTTAAAATTTCTAGAAATAATTTAGCAATTCAAACTTATCTATACAAAGATATATTTTTAAAGCTATCATTTTTTTTAAATCCTTTTTTATAATTATACATATTGAAATAAGTATTGTTTTTAATTTCATTAAAAAGGGGTAAGATTCTGTAGCCATGTAAAATGTATTCATTTTTTTTTCTTTTTTTTCTTTTCTTTTCAAACTAATATGAACGTGAAATTGAAGTGAGAGAAGTAGTTATTATTATCATCATAATTCACACCATCAAATAATGATATTATTATACTTATTATAGTCAGAAGGTTATAAAAGGCCGCGGTGATGCTAGTAATAAAGCATGACTTGTTTTTAGGTAAAAAGGTACAGCGGTTTAGCTTCATATATTGAGTAATTGATTCTACATATATTTATAGGTTTCAAGATAGGAGAATTATCATATACGTAAATAAAATATTACTTAAAATATTTAGTCATTCAATATATGTATTATGTTTAACTAGCGTTAAAGAAAGTATGTTGAAGTAAATTTCATACAAACGGAAAACATGAGTATGTATATAATTATAATATGTAATTATGTGAAGAAATATTCATATTGTAATACAATATGCATAATCCTAAATTTTTAAAGTATATAATAAATGTAATTTAATAGGTATACATACTATGAACTGTTAGTTTCACGACCGTGCTTAATCCTGATCCGACACCATTATTTGCTTCGCAGAGGTAAGACCCTTCATCTGATGGTTCAACGCTTCTGAAATTTAATGATCCATTTACAAGAATATGTACATGTGAGCTACTTACAATTGTTTTAAAATCTCCGGAAAGGGAATCTAAAAAGAAAATAAAGCACGTAATGAAAACCATATATTTAATTTTCCGTTTTTCAATGTAAAGAAAAAAAAATATATATATATACTACAAATGTGAAAACTATTTGTTATAACAAATCTAACTTAACAAAAACAAATTAAAAGAATATACCTATGCATATATATAGCTACTGTTGTAATTATTTCAGAATTCAAAGATACAGATGAACAAATGCAAGTATTATTCATAAGAACAAAAATACATCCATATACAGATACATCCATTAATAATTTCAAAATAAGGAAATAATTAAAAATATAGTAATATACGAGCATATGTGTATAAAGATTGCAAGACCCAGTTAAAAATAATTGCTGATTTTTGCTTGCATATTCAAATATTTTATTTTACAGAAAAAAGAAATCAGCATAACATTTAAAATTATCAGTAAAAAATATAATTGACAAACGGATATAATGTATAAACAAAAAGCAAAAATGGGACATTTTATCAAATTCAAATTTAAATTCCATGCACTACTCATAAATTACCTTTTATTTTATAAATTATACAGAATTGTCTTTAAAACATCTGGAGTGACTCCACTCGACTTACTGAACATTAAGTAATCATTTGTAATAATAAAAATAAATAAATAAATTATATATATATATATATGTATACATATTGCGTTAAATAAACACAAAAGAAAATTATAATATGGTGCTTGAGTACTTTTCTCGGTATAGTATGTTGTTTAATTTAACGCAATTGCCCTTCAAATATTTTGAGCCCATAGATCATACTGATAGAGAATTGATAAAAAGTTTTTTATTATATACTTATGAAAATATGTAAGCGTTATATTCATCAAAATCCAAAGAGCTTGTACGACGGTGACCTTTAAAATCTATGTTTTTTTTTGTTTTTTTTTCAACTCAATCAGATAAAGTATTCAGACGTTATTGTACTTAAAAATAATTTGAGCCCATAAGCCATATTGATAAAGAATTATTCGTTGTTTCCCTTCAAAAAACGTATAAGTGCTACATTCACATTTTTTTTTTTTTTTTTTACTTGTGTGATGACGATAAATATTATGTAGATATTTTTTAAGCACAATTTTACAAGGCGTTTAGAAGTTATCGCAGTTTAAATATTTTAAGCGCATAGGCCATAATTATGAAGAATTTTTCTTTATGTTTTGTGAAAAAAAAAAATATAAACACTAGATTCATGAAAAACTATACAGTTCGTGCGATTTTAAGCCGTAACATGCATATAAATTGTCAACACAATCGAATAAGTCATCGTACTTTAAATAATTTGTGACCATAAGCCATAATGTTAAAGAATTTTTCCTTTGTGTCACTGTAAATTAACACTATAAGTGTTAGATTCAGAAATATCCATAGGGTTCATGCTATGGTAACCTGTAACAATTTTCGGCTCATTCGAAGAAAGCGTTTAGACGTTAACGTGTTCACACAAATACATATGTGCATACAAACACACACATACAGACACATACATACGTCACCACCATAACAAATGCATACATCACCTGAATTCGTTTTTGTTATTTAACAAAAACGAATTCGGTGACCTTAAAACGTAGAGATAGACGAAAATCTCAAAGTCCTAATATATGTCATGATTCCATTAATTTTCTTGCATATGTATGTTCAGAACGTTAAAAAAAAAAATAATAAATAAATGAAGATTTCAAATATCACTTTTCGAAAAAAAAAATAAAAAAAAATGAATTTTCTCTCTCCCTCTCTCTTTTTTTTTATTTAAAGACACGTCAGCTTTAATTTTTTTAAGCATGTGATCTTTTTTTCAAAAATAAAATGGGATTAGAATTTATGAAATATTGTGTGGTTATGCTTATAAAGTAAATTTCATTTATCAACTATTTATTTAATAATAAATGCTTAGACGACCGGTTAGTTATATCTCATAAAAAATCATCCGTAGTTTAAATACAGTGACTGTTTTAGGAAATATATTTATTATTATTATTATTATTATTATTATTATTATTATTATTATATTTTTTTTGGCGGAGAGCGCGTTATCAGAGGAAGTTAGTTTTCCAGGAGATAAGAAATTTGAAAAACGAATTATTATTATAAATCTCTAAATATATATATATTCAAAATTGCTCAAACAGTTTCCTAAAACACCTGATTTTTGCTATTCTAGAGTAAACACGGGTTGCCAACGACGCATAATTTTTATTAAGAAGGTAAACCAAATCGGATTTTATCTTACAAAAAAAAAAAAAAAAAAAAAAAAAAAAAAAAAACTTTAAACCGAATTTATTTTTCAAAATGTTTCCAGCGATATCCAAAAAAAAAAAAAAAAACATGTTTCTGCCACATTTTCCTGGGTAGAGTGTGGGTAACCAGTAAACGATAATTATTCTCAAAATGTTGATATTTCAAATCAAGCAGACATTGTAAAAACACACTAGCTTTAAATTTTCGAGTACTTTCAAAGAGAACGAAGTTTCTGCCGGACGAGGCACGGGTTACTGGTGGACCATGTCAATTGTTCTGAAAAAGAGACCGATTCAGGTTGAAATGTAAATTAAAAATCCCTTAAATCAAATCTTTCACCAATTAATTCACCAATTGATTCCAATTACAAAACCAAGTATCAGTCATATTTTGCCATGGACGAAAGAGTTAATAATGATTGCTAATGGAGATAAAGAAAGATAAGCTAAATTTCTCATCTTAAAAAAATAAATAAATAAATAAATAAAAATCTTGAATCTAAGTTTTTATAAAAATATTTACATGCATTTTCGAGAAAACCATTTTTCTGTTACAGTTTACACACTTAGAGTGGGGTTTAAAGAAGAGCATTAATTTTCCTGTAGATGAAGATAACTCAGAAAGTATTGTCACCTCAGAAACACAATTTCCTAATTATTTACTAAAATCCTTTCAGCAGTTTTGAAGAAAACAAAGCTTTTGCCATATTTGGAATGCACAGAAATAGGCTTAACTTTGAACGTTAACTTTCCTATAGACGAGAAAAATTCAGCTTGAAATGTTATCTCAAATAACCTCAAACACTGAATATTTATCAAAAACGTTCAAGCAATTTCAAAGGAAAACAAATATCTGCTATATTTTACCACGGTAAAATGAGGTTTAACACAGAAGTAAACGCTAATTTTCCTGAAGTTAACGATAACTCAGATGAATTTTCATTACAACAAGCATCTCTACTTTAGCCACCCCCCCTCCCACCCTTAGAAATGATTTTATGAAAATCGTTCGATGGAATCCCGAGAAGAAACAACTTTCAGCCATATTTTTGCAATGGAAGGAAAATCGTTAACAATTAACACTAATTTTAGCGAAGGCAAGTCAGATGAACTTGTCCCCTCAAAAAATAAATAAATAAATAAATAAATAAATAAATAAATAAAAAAAATAAATAAAAATAAAAATAAAAATAAAAATAAATAAATAAATAAAATAAATAATAATAATAATAATAAAACACTGAGAAAGTAATATATTTCTTGAAATATGATATATTTATTTTAATGATATATTTACTTTAATGATTAAATAATATATTTATTTTAATTTCCTTTTATAATAACAAATATAATACATATAAGTCATGCACTTACTAGATGAAACTTTCCATCTAACATGGGGCTGTGGCACACCATCTGCTTGGCAGTCTAGTCGAGCAGCCCGGCCTGCTACTGCAGACGTATCCCTAGGTTCAATAACCCATCTTGGACGAACTGTAAGTGTATGTTAAAAAATTTATTGTAACGATAATTTATGATCCTGAGTATTTTTAAGATTAAACACAATAATATAAATTTTTGATGAAAATATAAAAGCAATAATTTGCTTATATGAGAAAGAAAATTGCAAATTCTTTAAAAAATATTTTAACATTCTCCTTTTTTTTTTTTTTTTTTTTTTTTTTTTATATATATAAAAATGCATTAAATATATAAATATATATATATATATATATATCACTGTTTCTGATTTTTCTTGAAATATTTGTAGCTGAGTAGAAATTACCAAAAATACTTACGATTATAGCGATATATATTAAAAATTACCCTGTTTTTTTCTAAACAGACACATATATATATATATATATACATTATTTTTTTTTTCTAAAAGAAGCCTGAAATTGTGTTAGATAATGATGTTAAACAATCAATCGTTTATTATTCTAAAGTAATATATAGATACAAACTCCCAAGATTTGTGAAACGTCTTATTTTAAAAATCGTGAACTAAAAAAGTTTGTATTAAAAAGTAAATAAATAGAATAAAAATTTAAATGGAATCTTTCAACTTTTGTAAGGAAAATAATAATGCATTTTTTATTATTAATTTAACAAAATGATACGAAACTACAAAATTCATTAGTCAGGAATTGTATTAAAAATTATTATATTTAGCATAATTATAACTAATAATTTATACTTTATTAAATTAAAAATTATCTAACATTTGATTTTAATTAGAGCATATCAAAAGAATAAGATAATTAAAATGCTATTACAAGTATTCCTAGAAGAAGAAATAATACGAAAATTACTAACAAGAGAAAAAAAAAGAAAAGAAAGAAAGGAAGTAACTGGTTTGCCAATTATTTACTTTTTTGAGCTTTGGTTTTGAACGTTTTTATAAGGTTCATATTAACATGAAATCGCATAAAATTTATTTTTTTCAAATAAAATTAGATGCTATATCAAATGTTTATTTTAAAACACAAAATTTTTAGCGTAATAATAAGTATTTTAGACATGATGATCATAATCTAATTTGTTCTTTAAAGGTAAATTTTGAATTTAAAAGTATGTTTATAATTAGATGATGATTCAAAATAAAGTCATGATTACAGATAATTGAGATACATACCTTTAACTATTAAACGGCTACTGACAGACCCAGATCCCACATCATTCGTAGCTATACACGAATAATTTCCATTGTGTTTATAAGCAAGAGAGTTTATAGTTAGTGTTGAAACAAAACCGTTTCCAGCATAGAGAATACTTGCATCTAATTCTTCCTCCATAATGGGTTGTCCGTCTTTTAGCCATCGAAGTGTTATCGGCGGATCACCTGACAGTACAATGCATGTCACAGCGGTTCTCATTCCCTCATGCAGATTGTTAGGAAACGTGATGTTTGAAACGCGTGGTTGAGCTAAAATGAAAGAAAAGGAAATGTTGGATACTTTAAAAAGGTAAATTTATTTCCACGAAAACATCTCAAAAGTTGGTTCTTAAAAATACATACATAAATAAATAAATATAGAAATGAATATAGAAATAAATATTCTGTTTCTTAATTGTTATTTTTTTGTAATTTTACATGAACCGTTGTTGCAGTAAAAAATATTGTATATTAAGTAATGGAGCTACTTCTTTACGATCAAAATGGGAACATAGGAGCGTATCCGAAACGATATTATTCCTCTTACTAGACGCTGGAAAATATAAAACCTCAGTTACGCACCAGAAAAAAAAAAAAAAAAAAAAAAAAAGAGTGAGTTCACAGTCACACTCGTATTGTACAATTGGTTATCCAAGAAAAACGAAGAAAGGTTTACTTATTTATTTACTTTTTCCTCTTACAAATTGTTGCAGCTCACTTACTTTTCAGAATTATGTCATTATTTAGACAATCTTCTGTACTATCTAATGGGACATTTATGTTTTCGATACATCTTTATGAAGTGGTCTAAAAATCTAAAAAACTGAAGTTTTTATTTTCCAAATTATTTACAATAATATATTTTTTTTTTCCGCTGTTACATACGGTTAAATGTTTATTAAAAAGTTTTGGAAACTAAGAAGAAACGTTTCGAATTTTGAAGTATGTTTTATTTATTTATTTATTTATCATTTTAGTGTGTGTGTGAGTGTGTCAATGCAAAATAAAAAATTGGCCAAGTGCAGATTTAAAACATCCTTCTTGGAACTCGGAAAACGTGTAACCAGGAAAGTAAAAATTTAAGAAAAGCAACCGCTGTTGAAACATTAGATGGACTTGAAATTAGCTGTAATAATATTTTTTTGCAAGAATTATGCAGAAAATATTTCAGTTTTTTTACCAATTTTCCCCAATTAAAAACTGATTTACAATTATACACAAGAATACTAAGGTCTCTTGTAACCTTAGAAGATTTATTGTTGTTTACTTTAGGAATTTAGCAGTTATCACTTTGAAAATTGCTGTAAAAGCCATCGAAGCCTATTTCTTAATTTCATGAATTAAATGAAACTGCCTTGCTAGAAAAGCGAATTCAGGCTAGTTTTTATATTGAATATCAAATATGGTTATTTCATTCATTACATCCAGTTACTGAACGAAAAATACATAATTAAAATATTACTTATAATGAAAAATATATAATAATCATAATAAAAATATAAAATAAAGAGAAAAATGTAACTGCAGCTGGTAGGTATTTATTCAGTAGTCTCTGGAGTCTGTTTAACACAACACACACACACACACACACACACACACACACACACACACACACACACACATATATATATATGTGTGTGTGTGTATATATTCAATTGATATTATGAAGAATTATAATAATTCAGTTTGGTTGCATATCAACCGATAAATGGAGTTGCAATGGAACAGTTTAACTCCGTTTACAAGAAGACAATATATCAATTTCTATGATATACGAACACAAATTTTGGTCTGTACTACGGATTCTGTAAAAAACTATATTGCTTCAAATTTGGGTTTGGGGGGGGATTTGAAAATAAGTTCCGCTTCTGTTAATCACTTTCTGTTTTATATTAGATAGCAATATCTTAGCATTGTTTGATTGAATATGCGCCACACTCCATATATAAAATTTTTATTAAAATAAGTTATTTTTATTAAATATTTGCGTGTTTCAACTAATAAGTGTCGTTGTTATATTAAAGGATAAAATAGAAAATTTTATGATGACCAGAACATAGTAATATTTTAAATGTGTGTTTAGTAAATTACTAACAATTATGCAATCGTTACATATTCTATTACCATACTTTGTAAGCTTAAGCATGTTTTCGTATTAAATTTTACTTACTCCTAATTATAACTGAAAACGTTCTTGATACTGGAGATCCTTGACCATAGGTAACTTCACATGTGTACAGACCGTCATCTATACCAGGTTCCATTTCTTCAATGGTCAGTGTTCCATTGGGAAATACCTTCTGTCTTTGATTAATAGGAAGTGGCCTACCATCTTAATATAAAATATAAATCAAATAAATTATTTCTGTAGAGAAAAGAAAAAGAAATAAAAAGAAGAAGAAGAAGAATAGCTTAAAAAAAAGAAATCATAATATAAATTTTGTTATTAGAAAAAAAAAAAAAAAAAAAAAAAAAAAAAAAAGAGAGAGAGAGAATTTTAAAAGAAAAAATGAGAAAGATATTATTCTAAGTTGAATTAATCATTCAAATGTAAATATAAGTTAAATATTATGCATATATATATATATATATATATATAGAGAGAGAGAGAGAGAGATAGATAGATAGATAGATAGATAGATATAAAATAATCATTAAAATTCATATATATATTTAACAAACACCTGGATAAATTAATAACAAAAAATATTGTTTATATTTATCAATTTTAATAATATTAAGCTCTAATACATATTTCAGAAAGAGAAGGAGAAAAATAAAAATGAAATCTAAATATATATAGAAAGAAAGTACGTTTATCAAACATTTGATATCGAAAAAAAACTGTTTAAGAAAATTGAAATATCGTATAATTATTGCCAGAGTAGCTATTTTATCATGTTTTTATTTTCTCGCTTTCTTGTTCGTTTGTCTGTTTCTCCAGTACAAATCTTGCAATCGATTTTTAACTAACTTCCCGACCAGCTAGACAGTTGAAACTTTTAGAATAGCTTAGAACACGATGACAATGCATTTTTTTAATACTTTTATTTAACTAATAATTTTTTGAAAATTTCTTATAAATGCTTATTTTATTACAAATATCTGACATTTCATCAAACAATTTTTTAAAAAGTATTTAGTAACAGATAAAATTGTCAAGTTTATATGATTCAACAGAAAATTTAAGAACGTAGTATATAAAATGTTGTTTTCGTCTTGTAATTATTTCTAGATATATTAAGCATATCTAGATATGTTAAGCATATATTAAGCAAATTTCGATGCAACCAACATTTTGCTGCTAAAAAAAAAAAAAAAAAAAAAAAAAAATGGTATATACAACTAACATGGCACTTTTCAAATAATGGGATATAGCATACCAAATTTCTAAAATTATTGGTTGCAGATAAACTAGGACCATTTTATTTGTGAAACATAGGATTTCATTTTTAACAATAAACACATTATAATATCAAATTACTAAATCAATTTTAATGCATGGATATAAAATATTAGTTCATACGTTAAGCGATTCTTTTGCGATGAAATGCAAAGAATTACCTATTAAGAGAGAAATAATAATAATAATAATAATAAAAACACCCAAAATAACATATTAATGAATTCCACATGTTATATCGCAAATTACATAATAAAACTAGTTAAAATATTTGAATTCCGCTCATTTTCGCATCATATGTTTGATCCGATAAATTTTCACAAATTATATTATATATTATATATTCATATTATATATTCATAATACGCCCAATGAGCTCAATCCATCACATGGCCGTATTGAAAACATAAATATTTCATTCACTTCGCTGTCTTCTATGCAATTTTTATGCATATATTTGTCTTAATTTGCTGCGTATTTTTATTGGTGTCAGTTTAATTTTTACTCTTTGTAGAATTTCATGGTTATTTAATGCAGTAATTCTCATAATACAGTTTTTTGCAACAGTTTGCTCTATTACGCAAAACTTTAATTTAGATTAAAGTATATATATACATATATTTCTTTCTTTCTTTTTTTTTTTTTTTTTTTTAATATAGTGTTATTATTTTATCATACTCATTTAAATAAAAAAAATTATATTTTAGAATTAGTTCAATTTCTCTTCGATGAAACTGATCTTTAATAATCACATTTGTACGAAATTTTGTGGGATTCTACAATGCGAAAAAAAGTATCCCATTTTAAATATCTTAGAAGGTGTTCAAAGTAGAAAATTTAAATCCACTAAGATAAAATCTTTTATTTACTTATTTTTAAATAAAGATGTAAACCAATACCATAACTGATATTTTAAAACTGCTAATGTTTAAAAAAAAAAAAAAAAAAAAAAAAAAAATCATTATTTATTTTTTAAATAAGCTCTATGGATGGTAACAAACTGATTAACTTAGTGACAAATGCCACATCCAATCTTTATATAGATATTTTACTTCACTCTGCATGTTTAATAAGGCGAATTATTTATGCTACATTTATTTGTGCGGGGGGGGGGGTTGTTTATCGCTCTTACAATAACATTATTTTTTTATTTCACTTTACGTTACCGTTTCTAGGATTTTAGAAACCATATGCTAAAGTAAAATTAGCTGTTTTAATGATTATTCTCTTTTAATTACGTAATTTAGAATTATTTGTTACATTAATATCGCGTTAATTCAGATTTATTTAATATTACTTCACAAATAAATAATAAATACATGACACGAAAAATATGACGTAGAAATACATGAACATTGCTGTAAATTTCTTAATAATGAAAGATATCACTTACCTCTTTTCCACTGAATTTTATCAAAAGGATATCCACCGTACGGACAGATGACCGTAAACTTTTCTCCTGATAAAGCACTCAAATTATTCAGAGGGCGTACAAAGAGAGTTCCAAATATATTTAATCTTCTACCGTGTACCGTCCTTCCAGCATCATTATATGCTTCACAAGAATAAACGCCACTGTCTTTCACATCAACGGACGTAATATTGATGTAGCTGAACACATCACCAATATTACTTAAATAAGTGCTGACCAAAAATCCCGGTCGAGTTTGCAAAGGCCATATTCCATCGAGAGTCCATTTTATTTGCGGTGCTGGATTGCCTGTGGCAACACACAGGAGAGAGACGTAACTGCCAGAACGAACAATTTTCTCAGGAAATGTTGTTTTGAACTTTGGAGCAATGTCTGAAAACAACATGTAAGAAATTATAGAAATGATATAAAGAGAATTTTTAAGCATTAATTTATAATTTATTTTATTTTATTTTATTTTATTTATTTATTTATTTATTTTAAGCAAATGTACAAACCAGATATTTCGCTGCATTTACAGGGAGTGTTTTAAAATGCATGAAAAATAATATTTCAGTGTATTAATCAAACAAAGTTTTAGATAAATAAAAACTTTAAAATTACAAAACCGAGTGTTTTAATATTTTTATAATAAATCATACGTCACAGTTTTGATATATATATATATATATATATATATATATATAACTATTATTAATATATGTCATTTATTTACTGTGATTTTTTCCATTTAATACCTATTTATTTTCCTTTTCTCATTAGTAATTAAAATATATTCAATAATTTTTAACCAGAATAAATTAAACTAGTCTTATTGCTAAACTTCCATTTGTAAAATTTAAAAGAATTTCTTTACGTATTCTACTGTAAAGCATTCGTAATTCCAAATATGTGATAAATGTATTAAAATAAAGCAAACAGTTTATAGGCAAACAAGATGGATCACAAACCTACAAAGCTACACTTTCATCCATTATCTTACTGGGCAGCGTACACTTATGACCTTCGAAAATCACGAAAGAGCAGTCGTTTCGCGGGTACGACAGGTGACGAAATCCTTATTTATTATTATTATTATTATTATTATTATTGTTAATGATATTGTGTATTAGCTAAAAACAAGGATGACTGTAAATAAAGAAATATTGCAATGATTTTATTTTATTTTTCAAATACTTGGGAATGCGGCTAAGTATATGAAACTATTAAGAAAGCATTGTAAAAAAAAAAAAAAAAAAAAAAAAAAAAAAAAAGTATGTTTACAAATTAAATATTTAATTTCAAGTTTTATTTTAACATTGTATGTAAGCATGTCTTTTGAATGTTGAGAAATAATCACTTTCTTTTCCCTCCAAGTCAGGTAAATTGCTCTTTGTCAATACAGGAATTTCAAACCAAGAATAACAAATATTTGAAATTGACCACTAAAAATTACATCCACTTATCAGGTAAAAATCTCCAGAATCGGTTTAAAATTAAGATTTTTTCTTAATTAAATATTCTAGAAAGTCAGTCTTTTTATCTTCCAGATGGTATCGCAGACATTTTAACAAAGAGGACTTTTTTTTTTTTTTTTTCAAATGTTTTTCAAATTATAAGGGTCGCAAAAGAAAAATACTGCTTCATTTTTATTTTCCAAAAATTTGAGAATTTGTCTAACGATATGATCTTAACAGATGCAGTGAAAATCAATTTCTTTAAATAAAATTGCAGTTGATACATTATAAATAAATTATTTCGAGTTATTTTCGTGTCCGTTATGAAACGCATGACTATAGTCAGAGTTTGTTAGATTTTAAAATATATATATATATATATATATATTATTTTTTTAGTGTTTGAAATAAAAACTGATTGACCCCTATCCTCTATAGTGCAGGTGAGAAAGATGCTACGGAAGGTAGTGGGACTCAAGCCATACATTTGCTACATTTCAATGGGAATTTTTCTTCAAAGTTTATGTTATCTGAGAAAGAAAAATAAAATAACATAAAATAAAGTTCATTATTTTAACACTTGCCTATAATGTCAAAATATGTTTAGAAAATATTTGCAAAATTACATTTTTTATACCAAAAGTAATAAGTTTCGGGTCAAATGAACAGGAAGGAGTGAGTGATCGCACTGTTGTTACACAATGAGCAGTTTGTAACAGTCAGGAATTCAAGCCTAGGGGTAGTCTGAAGATATATCATCACATTTTTAATCTTCTGATGAGGCGATAGCATATTTCGCTTCGATAAATCGATTTTATCAGTATTTTACATCTTACAAGAAAACAGTTAGAACCATTGCCTGGATATATAGATTTTATCATAATTCGAAGACTACTGAGAAAATGTCCGAATTAGATATTTCAGTTGAAGAATCTTCAAAAGCAGAAAATGTACTTCTACGATTAGTACAACAAGAATCTTTTTCAGGGAGAACAGATCCAAAATTACGAAATTTAAGGCCTATCGAAGATAAAGCTGGTCTCTTAAGAGTAAAGACCAATATAATTCAAAGAAACGACAGTGAAAACTTCAGATATCCTGTAATCTTACCTTACAAGCATCCCGTCGTCCAAAGATTGGTATTCGAGAAGCATTTAGAAAATCAGCACGCTGGAGTCAGCACTCTAATGACACTACTTAGAGAAAACTTTTGGATAATGAAGTCTAGAAAATCCATTAGAAATTCAATAAGAAATGCGTGATTTGCAGAAAACTTCAGACTTCCAAAATAGATGTTGAACCTGGAGTACCACACGAAGACAGAGTACGAGAAGCAGCCATCTTTGACGTGGTAGGCGTAGATCTAGCCGGTCCTCTTCATCTTTCTGATGGATCAAAAGCGTGGATAGCCTTATTTACTTGCGCTGTCTACCGAGCCATACATCTTGAAGCCATTACGTCTCTGTCTACAGAAAGTTTTATCCAGCCTCTGAGAAGGTTCATAGCAAGGCGAGGCAGACCCTACATCATCTATTCAGACATCGGGAAGAACTTCCTAGGAACCAGCAATGCTCTCTCGAGTGTAGATTGGGAAACCATCTGCAAGGTAGCTTCCACCCAGAAGCTCAGATGGAAATTCAACCCTCCTGCAGCACCGTGGTGGGGAGGTTGGTGGGAGAGGCTTGTTGGAATGGTTAAAGGTATCCTGAAAAGAAACTTAGCTCGTGCATCTTTGAATTACGAATAACTTTACACCATGCTATGTGACTGTGAACAAGTGATTAATTCACGGCCTATAACCTATGTTTCCGAGTATAACACAGATCCTTTACATTTAACCCCAATGATGTTCCTAAGAGAACTACCAACATCAGGAGTACCTGACCTAGATGCTTTGGATTCTAAAGATCTTAACCGCAGAGACTGATATAGGCAAATAATCAGAGAAAACCTAAGAAACAGATTCAGAGCTGAATATTTAGGACAATAACGCCAACATGCATCTAAGACCAAAAGATTCAAACAATTGAAAGTCGGCGATGTTGTCCTATTTGAAGATTTCAACAGGAAGCGTGTTCACTGGCCTTTGGCAAGAGTGATCGAGATTTACCCAGGCAAAGATAATGTCATACGCCTAGCTAAGGTGAAGACCGAAAGTGGATTTTTTCTGCGTCCATTGCAAAGATTGTTTCCTTTAGAAATTGACAGTACCGAACTTAAGAATCACCCCACTTTACATAAATCTGTTCAAGAAAATTTAAGTCCCTCGACTTCCGAAAACAAGAACCTCTCACAGAAACCGATACTCTACCCCAGAGAAAAGGAACCTGTGAAAGACCCTCCAGAACCTACCAGTTCCAGAACCAGTAACAAGAGGTCCACAACCGATGATCCCACTTCCAGTCCCCCGGTAGTCTCCCGAACTGGCCGTGTTGTGAAACCCCTCAACGACTTCAACTTGGATTGTTGAGTTCCTCCGATTAGTCGCAACTCAAGGTGGGAGGATGTCGGGAATCCCCCGTTCATTCTTCTGCTTTCAGAACAAATGCCTTTCTAGACAGACGGGCGCCTATTTTTTGTGATTGCAACACTCTTTCGATTTGAAATGAGATGTTTTCGAGAAAGGTGCTTTTTAGAATCAGAAGCAGAACAGAAAAGGACCTTGAATAGAGAAGGGGCTATGTTAAGATAGTCTTGTTTACAGACGCCCCGGTCCTAAAACAAAAGAATTAAATCAATTAAGAACTAGAATTAACATTTTTGAACGTTCATCTGAACTATTTAGCATTTAAGAACTTTAACATTAAGATTTAATTTAATATTTAATTGTAAATACTGTAGATAATTTCTGTTTTCGTTTCATTTTAAGTGTATGCTAACAAAGCATTAAAATTTCGTTTTCTCATCTAAGAAGTGCTACGTTCATCGAGTTTAGTTTCTTTAATGGATAACAGTTGCCCCATCCACATCCGGACCTTTGGATTAGAAGTTTTTCAGGTGAGACCCATCCATATTTTATTATTTAGAAGAATAAATATATTATCAGTAAATTTAAGTAGTAACTGTAAGAAAAGAGTTAAGATTTGAAATATGCTGTATCGGGTCAGTAAGAAGAATAAGTTTTAGATCAGAAATCTGGTACAGTCATACCCCAGACAGATTTTGCATTCACCGGCTACCAATAGTGTGCACGACGGTCTTTGGACGGTTCGAGTATCGAACACTCAGTCTTTGAACTATGAACACGGCACATCATCGACCAGGTTGCTATGACCTCTATAATGAATGTGAAGCCGAAATGAAATTTAAAATTCTCTATCGAAATTTGTTAAGTGTATATATGCTAATTTATTTCATATTACAACTAATTACACCAGGACCAATTGTTTAAAACCAATTCCAAACCGTTGTGAAACCTACTAATTACTCAGCTTACGAAACCAGAACCAGGAAACTGAAATCAAAGCGTTGTCTATTCAACCAGAAAGAAAAAAAAAAAAAAAGTGGCATCC
This sequence comes from Salticus scenicus, assembly GCA_963930645.1. Lineage (NCBI taxonomy): Eukaryota > Metazoa > Arthropoda > Arachnida > Araneae > Salticidae > Salticus > Salticus scenicus. The sequence goes on along the minus strand of OZ005656.1, from coordinate 53,606,431 downwards.
ATTGTAAAATCAAGAATTCAATTAAAAAAAAAAAAAAAAAAAAAAAAAAAAGAAAGAAAAGAAAAGAAAAGAACATAATTTGCAACGCACGAAATATATTTATATTGTTCCATAAGATGATTGCTGAGATATAACTATCAGGAACGTTGTAAAACACATAGGACTTTAGAAACTATGCATGGACAATGGACATCTATTTATCACCAGTTTATTATAAAAACGGACTGAACATGTACAGTTACGGTACGTTAAGCTTTCTGCTTACAGACGCCATAGTCATAAGGTTTTTCCTTCTTAAATATACAATCTGCATTTCTAATACATTTTTAAAGAGACAAATCATATACTATATATTAAAAAGAAAATCTATTAACAGCTGGAAGGCAAAATAATTAACATATCAATAATTTATTTTCTTTCTTTTCTTAAATATTCTTTTCGTATAATGAAATAGATAATACATTATACATTATTTTAATAAATACTAAAAATGTAAAAAAAAAAAAAAAAAAAAAAAAAAAAAGCCAAAATATGGAGGAAAATAAATGAAGATTTCTTTAGTTTCACATCTGACTTGTGCACAAATAAAAATTTATTTAAGAAAAATTATAATTGTAAGGCATCACAGGAAGTTATGAAAAATCTTTAAAGATACTAAGAATAATAGTTCAATATCAAAATATCACTGCACATGGATTTTAGGTTTTAATTAAAATGTCGAGAAACAATTTTATTATTATTATTTTTTAAACATTAAAGTTCCTTATTTCTAAATTTAAATACATATGTATGAATAGTTAAACCTTCAAATAATTTAATATATTTAAAGCGTAGTTTAACTTTATAAAACGCGTCAGTATTCAAATATTTTCTTAACATACTAGCTATTTTAAATTTTAGAAAATTTGATTACATATTTTTATTTCATATATTAATGTATATGAAACATATTTTTTCCATATCTACCTCCAATGATCAGTTGCGCTGAACCTTGGGATGCTCTAACTTCTCTAAGAGCAAAACACTGATACATGCCAGCATCTTGCCTTGTAGCCCGTGATATCTGAAGGACTGTTGGTATTGGAAAAAATATTCTAGGATTGTTATCAAGAAATCGCATATCTTTCCTCCATATAACCGTATCGATTGGTCCACCAATTATGCTGCAGTTGAAGGTAGCATTCTTCTCTATATCGACCCGAAGAACTTTTGGAACAACAGAAGTCTGAAGTTCCTCTATAAAAATAAAATTATATCTATATGTGTGTGTGTGTCAGGAGTATGCCATATATAGAAGAATTATTATTTAATATACATGAAAAACTTCATCCAATTTATAGTAAATTTATATAAAAATATAAATTCTAAATAAAGTAAAATATGAAAAGTTTACAATAATGTTTATAAAATTATTTTATTTTATTTTATTTTGTTACACATTATTTGTATTGAAAAAAAAAAATGTATAAGAAAATTATGAAATTTAATCGTAAATAAAATATTAACTGCACGTCATTAATTCAGAATTTTTATAAAAAAAAATATATATACATACATGTATATGATATGATATAAGTAATTAATATTATCTTTAATACTAAGTTCGTGTTGAAGAAGATTTGACAGAAATACAATTTAAGTGTTACAAAATTTATTTCAGAAAATATTCATATCATTTGGTTGCTAAAAACAGCCAAAAAGTTATCATTATGCACTATATCTCATTTTAATAGGGAAAACGCACAGTAATGGCACATTATAAACACAAACTTAAAATTTTCTCAAATGGGTACATTTAAAGCAATGAGGCAATTGGCTCTCCAAAAATTAATGTATGTATAATAAGCATAGTATAATAATTTATATAGGTAGCTAGATGAGCTGACCTTAGAAAATTTCCCTAACAATCTAGAGATTTTAATCTTCTTAAAACTTAGCTGCAGGTCTTCACAGCTGAAAGTTTTAAAAAAATTAACTTTTTACCAAAATTAAAATATGACTTGTTACTCAATATCATTTTACAGAGTGCTTAAACGAAGTACTTTTATATGATGTCATATCGATCATCTGTAGCTTATAAAAATTATACTTGCAAAAATAAATAAGTAATATATAAATAAATGCATTAATAAAATATGTTTATTTTATTTAATCTTTCAGTGTCAAAATTGAAAACAGTTCTTTGAGCCATCTGAGACATTCCAGAAAAAAAATATGTAATTACGATTAAATAAGAAAAAAAAAAAATAAAAAAAAAGTAGTGTGAAAAAATAGCGGGTAATGAAATAATTTACAAATATTGTCATATATTCATTCAAAAAACTATAATAAAGCTACACTGAAACTTTCTGCATCTGCAAATATACTAATGTTTATAAATGAATTAAATTGACTGTTTGTATTTAAAAGAACTGTTTAAATTTAAATAGGCAAATTTAAATTAATTCCATGTATAACTTAAATATATATATATATATATATATATAAACTAATTTTCCAAAACTTTTATTTAGGAAGAGGATACATGTTTTGTGAACATTTTCCTGTATCTTCAAAAACATCCCCCTTCCCCCAAGGTTTCTATTATTTTATTTTGTTAACATATTCAAATTATGAAAATCACGTTTCTGTGTACAACTAAAATCATGAAGATATTTGAATTTAAAAAAAAAATATTTTTCCTTAATAAATAATATTGAATTAAAACGGGATAAAATACTAGTAAATAATTACTTTTTTTGTTATTTTACTGCACTATATATATTTTTTTAATTAATGCCGTATATATATATATATATATATATATACTCTTTTCATGTTTTCGAAAAAAAAAAAAAAAAGGAATTTTGTGTTTTTGTCCTTTAGTAACTTGTATATGTCATCAAAATGTAGCAGAATTGTGCCACAATTGTTTAACTTTGTACATTTAAATATTATAAACTTCAGAGATAAACTGTTGTTCACATTCATTCATCAGAATGCCTATCAGAGTTTTCCAGTCATTCTAAAGCTGCAAAAAATTTAACACTTTCATTCCTAATTTTTTTCCATCCATAAAACAATAAATCGTATGTTTAGTTATAAATTTATTTCAAAAGTAAAAGAGTAATACCAGAGTATGAATTAATATAGCTAACAAAGCAACTTAGAGGTGTTTATTTATGTTTAATATAACCACTAATGCTATTTAAAATCACAACTTTTTAATAAATAAAAATATCAAAATTTTGGAAGAAATACATATTGTGATTAATTAAAATACAAATTATAAACATTAAAAAATAAAATAAAATATATTTTAAGCAGTTAATTTACCTAAAACCCTTTATATACCAAATTACCCCCTTTTTTTTGGAAATAGTTTGAAACTTTTTTTATTATATTTCTTTATGCATTAGAAACATGGCATATTAAATTTTGCTTAAACTATAGCTTAACTATAGGGGAAGTGTATATTATAGGGACTTTGAAGTCCCAATGAAATCCTGTAGTAAATTTAAGCTATATTGAGGAATTTTTTATGGGACCTTAAAATCCTGGGTGGATACAAAGGATTAACCGAAGTACATTTAATTTTATTTTTCAAGATTTTTTTTATATATATATTTTATTAAATTAAGTTAAATGAAATTTATTACTTTAAATTAAATTAAATTAAATTAATATTTTACTATATTAGACTAAGTTAAATATTTTAGAAAAATTAATCCAATTCCTAACTCTTAAAATCATTCTCTACATTTATTTATTTATTTTTTAAATGCATGAATATACAAGAATGAATATACTTATACATACACATATGCTGATGAAAATGAATCTGTAATGTAATTTCATTCCAGGTTTATATTCACTTAATCTTGTTCAATCTCTTTTATAACTATTTAACCAATTTATTAAAATATGCATAATTTTAATACAATCTTTGTCATATTATTTTCGAATAATTTTCTTTCCCTGTAATTTTCATTAATTAACTTCTTACCTTCTACTACGATTTCCACATCCATTTTATCATCACCCATAGTGTTGCTTACATAGCAGGTATATTTTCCCGAATTAGAAGCAGAGATCTTCTCAAATGTCAAGATACCACTTTCCTGCCTAATTGAGTTGCCAATGCCGGACACTGTCATCTCGTCAACGAAATGTCGCCGCCATCTGTAATTTGGAACTGGATATCCTTGTGCAATACAAGCCACTGTCGCCCGATCTCCTGCCTGAAATGTCACCCGGTTGATTCTTCTTGTGATACGAGGTGGCTGGGAGTGATGTGTTTCTTGAATATACAAACAGTAAAAAGAAAATAAGCAAACATAATGAAATTAGTAATCTTAATGTAAGTTAAGTGAATTAAATAGAGATATTAGTTGCAATTGTGATTATTTTTTTTTGTGATAATAAATAATTATGCGATACTTACATAGAAACGATATATATATATATATATATATATATATATATATATAAACATGAAGAAACTGAAAATGATATTCTTTTAAATGTAATAATATGAAATAATCGGAGAGTTTTTTTTTTTTTTTTTTTTTTTTTTTTTTTTTTTTTCTATGAATCATACAAAGAAAGAAGTTCACAATGCAAGTTTCAATAATTTTACAATGAATGAAATATGTTCTGCTTATAAATGGTATTAATTAAATAATAAAAATTTTGCAAATTCAATAAAATGCAAAAACTCGCAACAATTGTTTCGGTTTGATATAATAAAGCGACACTTCATCGGGGAAAATATTGGGCTCGAGTGAAGCATCAAAGTGTAACGCATTTGTGACTACATTTCATTTGATAAAGTTCTTGATAAAGTATAATGAATTGAAACAACTGTTACTTTTTTTTTTTTTTTCAATTTGTATTATCAAATTATAATAATATTTATTTATGATCTTTTAACAAGTTTTTGGTGAATTTTACTGACGTGACTAGAATTTTTCATGGTTAGTATTTGTCTTCGATAAAATTCTGAAATCTATTATAAAGCAGAATACTGTGACTGTTATATGTAAGCTTTAAAGAACTATGTCGGTCAATATTCGTGTAGGATTGATCAGCGACAGAACATTGGCCCTTTAGCCGTAGGTCTCATTTTCAATTCTTGGTTGGAGCATTTTTCTCCCAGATTAAAATAATTCAGAACTCAATTGCAAAAATTTTAAAAAGAAATTAAAATAAAATTATTTATCGAAAATTTTCTCATGCTGGAAATTGGGTATTCAGATTTTAATTAAGTTTCTTTAAAATTTATTAGCATTATTAATAATTAAACTTAAAAATTCAACGTCCGGTGACACCAGCGCAGTGCAATTATGAAAAATAAATCCTCTAAAACATTGCGATCGTTAGCAAAAAAAACCTTCAACTGTGTAATATCTTTAATATCCACCGGCGTATATATGTGTAATGATAATTAATGAATGGCTTTTAACGCATCGCTTATTGGGGATAAAATGTAATTAATCTTAGCACCAATATTTAAAATCATTTTATTAAATAATGCAACGCTTTAGAGGAACGCCAAACAATTTGTTCACAATTAGAAATCGGAAAACTTATGGACAGGAAGGTGTTAATAAATAAATCGTTATTTATTTATTTATTTATTTATTTGATAAATTATTTATATTCTTTTTTCATCTGATCGCCTTATCGGATATATCCTCTCACTGAACTGGCCTTTTCTCCACAATACCTTTAAAATTCAAAATTATATTGTTGAAAATTTTTAGTTTATATTAAAAGTTTGAAGTTCATAAATGATAATTGCAAGTTTTAGCTCCTTGTGCATAATTGTATTCTTAATCTCAAGTTGAAATAAGTATTATTTTAGTGCAATGGCAAAACAATGCAATGAAAACAACATTACAAAATATTGCCCTTTTCAAAGGCGGTCAGAGGGCTATTGTTGTGTTATCATTACACATGCTTTTCAAATGTTCAATAACAGATTTTTTCGCAGTTTAAAAGAAAATGTTAGTTACACTTTTTAAATAATCTAGTGTGTCACTCACACGAATGTCTAGTACCCTGAAATTTAATACTATAATACAGATTGGCGATTAAGGAGTAAGATAACGGGTACTGTTTTATAAACTTAAGATAAAACAATTCAAATTAGGTTTCGGAACAGCGGAACAGTTTAATTTCACAAACAATTCTTTGTAATGGAGGATACTGCCCCTCTTCGACTCCCCGTTTTGTTATTGCACCTAAATTTATAGAGAATTAAAATCTGATAATTAATTCAAAAGTTCATTTAAAATTATTAAAACGCAACATTTTTTGAAACTTATGAATCTTGATCAAATTTCTCCAGTAACAAACATATTAAATTTAAAATACAACATTTGGATGGCTTGATATCATTTGTTTTTAATTTACTCTCAGAGACACGAACAAAGATGAAACGTTAAATCTTGGCTTCGATATTCAAGAAACCTCCAAACGTGTAAATATACAAGAAAAAAAACAAGCATTAACTATTTAGATTAAAAAAAAATCATTAATACCATATAGGTATGAGGAAATAATTTCAATTTCTGAGCAGCTTTTCTGGATATAGTAAAATGTTATAGTAAAGCACTTCCACTAAACATAACAAAAAATGCTCTGGCTCAAATATTGGCAGGTCTAAAGGTATCTTCTGAAGGTTATGTACACACCACATGGTGCAAATACATATGATTTTATATTAATAACACATAACACAACCCGAAATACACTTCCATCAATTTTCAAGTATTGTTGTACTGTAATCTAAATCTTTTGTGTTGTAAACAGTGAATGATTTCCATACCCTATTCTACATGAAACATCTTTTGACGAATATAAAAAATATGCATTCGTTTCATTTGGTTTACTGTAGTCTATAAATGCTTAAACTCTACTTACCTGCAATTTCCCTCGTAGACATAATGTATTTGAATTGTCTTGTGTGTCCCTGTACACGAATCATTTCCTTGAACTCAACGAAAAAGCTAATGTAGCATCCACATATAATACACATTTAGAATGCCAAGTTTGAACTTTCTTCTATTATTTGTTCTTAAGATATGCTGATAAAAGACAGACACACAGACGAACCGCAAAAAACACGATTTTTGGAAATCAGGAACATTCAAAACGTGTAAATATAATAAAAATTCAATTTAAAAAATTTGACCCAAAAACAATACTTTCTCTACCATATAGACAGGTAAGAGAAAGTTTAAATAATAATAATAATAATGATGATATTAATCTTATCAAATATAGAAATGAGTTATGTAGATTGAGTGTTAATAGTATTTATGTAATTTAAGGAATCTTATTAAACTTTGTAACTCAAATTGATGTATGATATTATCATTTTTAAAATAATACAAGCAATAAAGTATCAGTGTGTGCAATGTAAAATAAGTACTTTGAAAGGAAATAACATAAATTGCAATATATCGCAATGATTATCTTAGGATGAAATAAACATGCAAGAATTTGCATAAGTGGAAAACCGTAGAGTTTTAAATCACCAGTTAATCACTTATGCCGATTTTTTATTGCCTATTGCAAGCCTATTCTTAATTATTTCGATCCGAAACAACAGATGCATGTTTTATAGTATATAGTGTTTGTTTGTTTATCATATTTTTTTGTTTTTGCTTTTATTTTTTCCACTTAAGAACAGTCATCATTAAACATAATCTTAAAAAAAAAATTGTATCAGAATACATATCATAGAATATATCTGTATTGATAAGTATAAAAGATTTAAGTCCAAAAATGTCGATTTTGAGTTATGTACATTGTCAGACGCAGAAACAAATTCTCTATCGATTGGTATAAATGATTTGAGTCCATGTCATTTAGTCTTTTAGAAAATCAATTGGTAAAAAAGATTCAAGTCAGAAATTTAGCATTCATGTTTGGTATAAAACAAACTCTTTAAAACTCTATAAACCAAAACTATGTAAATCAGTTAAAAATAAACCAACTTCAAAATTATATGTATGTAGATTATTTACAAAATTGTATATTATGACAATATCCTGGTTAAAACTGTATTGAATAGACAAGTTTTTATGCAGAATTTTTGAACTTTATTTTTCGTCTCCTGAAAAATCAAGAATATGGACTTAAATCCTTTATACTTATCAGTACAGATATATTATATTCCTTTTCAATTATCGCAAATTTTTAAAAACCTTATTCAAATAAGACCCATAAATAAATCATTATAATGCAGTCATTGCAAAAGATTATTCTATAACATTCAAAATAATGACTGGAAAACAAATACAAAAAAATTGACCGGTATTGCTTCGCAGAGTAAAGATTTATTATACATAGTTTCTTTACGTTTGAATCAATAGATGCTGAATTTGCCATATGAAAAATCGTATGAATTGAGTATTAGGAGCGATATAAATCCAGATGGAATTAGCATAATCTTTCATGATATACATCTCATATGTATAAAACTGTATGCAAGGGTGGTATATTTATGTAACATAGAGATGCTATAATATAAACCTCTCATACTCACAAATATTAAGCTCTGGTAAGCGTAGGAAGATTCAGAACATTAACGCCACCTGTTGACCGATCTCCGCATTAAAACAGCATAGTATTTTGCAATGACCTACTCTCGATGACGTTTTGTGCACGTATAAAGTATCGAAATTGATATGCAGCTTTTTCTTAAATTTGAAAATACTTTAAGAAATTGAAGCATGCCAGTGCCACCTGATGGACGGTATGCTGCTTTAAAATTTGACAGACATCAGTTTATGTCAATGTGCAACTAAATACATTTCGTTCAATTTTGTACATTAATTATTGACCTAGATTTGACATATTTTTACACACATACAGAGACATCCTTTCAAAAATGATCAAAATGATTTTAAGATATCTCAACATGTATAAAATGATCAAAAACCTGAAATCATCCTTTTTTTACGTATGTAATACTTTGCTTTTGAAAATGAAGAAAAAAACCTTCAAATAGTAATTATTATATAAAAATAATAAATAAATAAATAATGTCTACTTGTTTAAAATTTCCGTTTAAAGATTTTATAAATAATGGGAAATTCGTAAGGCAATATTACTTATCATATTTTATAATCAATAATTCATAAAATATTTGGCTTTTAGTTTTCATGTAAATTGTAAAATATCTTTTGATTTTGTATAAGATTTTTTTTTTCCTTGATGAAACAATACAGGTTTGTGAGTACTGTTTTTATTCAGTACGTGTAACAATAATTTTTAATACATTATTAAATAAGAAAGAAGTGAGTTATTCTTACTTATTTATTTATTTATTTTCTTGAGAAAAAGTTTTGTGACTTTCTGTCACATGTGTGGAAATCGCTAATACATATATTCACTGAATTACTAGTACAGGACTAATCATTCTGTTTTATTGTTTACGTACAATTCCTGAAATTATTATTTTTACAATAAATTTTCATAATTATATGACTCAAATTTAAATAAATATGTAAATTATTTTAGTAATCTTCAAAAAGCAAAAACAATAATGCCACTACACAAATAGAAATCGAAAAATATTTTCTTTCTCCTATAGAATTGTCTAATATAACTCGCTGACTAAGAAAACAAAAAGTATATATTGAAGATGAAATCTATTATTGATTTGTGATGCGAAACTTTTTTAATCAGCTAGAGGGCAAAAAGTCATCGGAAAGAATTTTTGACTTTCTGTCAAATGTGTGTTAACAGAATGAAAACAGACGTAAACATTTCCTAAGGCTGTTTTCATGAACAATTCTTATTTAATTATGTTTTAAATTCTTTGGATTTAACAAAATTTGTTTGAATTGTTTTTGTTATTGTAGTGTAAACAAATGTTTAGAGTAATCAGTTTATAATTTTTTTCTATTGAAATATTTATTTTGTTTTTTCTTAGTTTTATAATTTAATTTTACATTTCGATAAATGTAATTGAAATATATTATTAACTTGTTCATTTTACAATAGTTAATGTTTATATCTGAAGTTTAAAATATTATCATCGTATAGTTCTATAAAAATAAGTGAAAATTAATATAATTGGCTTAAAATTTTCTCTCACAGAAATCCGACGCTATTTAAAATTTAAATTAATTTAATTTAACTGATTCATTGATTTATTTTACAGTTTATTTATTAATTTTATTTTTCTCAATATACATAAAATAATAATAATAATAATAATAATAATAATGCCAGTGGGAACGAAACTTTCAGGTTTGTTAGCTGCACTCATTTTTTTTTTCTTTCCAAATACATTAATCGCGTAAGGAAAGTATTGCAATAACGGAAAATTTGTCTGTGAAATTTTCATTTGTATATACATTTAGATCTATTGAGTTCATTTTTGCTGTATTTACGGCTATATATGTATGTGTACAATCGGTAACAAAAGTGTCCGAACATTAGCAAAATTTCCTATGTAAAAAAAGTACACTTCATATAGTTTTGTTAAATAAATCCTTGTCGAATCCCGTTCTTAGTCAGTGTAAAAACATGATTTGATAAGGATTTATTTAACAAAACCGTATGAAGCGTACTTTTTTTACATTGGAATTTTTGCTAGTGTTCGAACACTTTTATTACCGACTGTATGTGTATGTACAGTCAATAAATAAATAACACCCCCAATTAAAGTTGCATAAATTATCGTAAAAAAAAATATGTAACTGGTGTTTATCCATTTGTCTATACACTAATGCAATAATTAAATTTTGTTTAGGGATTGCCTACATATTAAAATTTGAGCTGAAATTTGATAGGTAGATTATATGTAACCAGCGCACGAATTTTTTTAATGATAATAGGATTTAAATTTTTTAATGATAATAGATTTTAATGATAATAGGATTATGGTTATTTTATAGCGACATTTTTATTTTAATATGTATATATTTATACTGAATGATGTTAAATTATTTGAAGAGTGACAGTGTCTGAACGCCTCATTTCATTGAGCTAAAAATTCGTAGATTAATAACAGGTCACCGTCGCACGATTAGTATAGATTCTGATGAATACACAACCTATAATTCTTTTATAGGTACACAAAGAAAAATCCTTAATCATTATGTCCAATGGACCCAAGTACTTTAAGTGCGATAACGTCTTAACGCTACATTTTAACAACAACAACAACAAAATAAAATAAAAATAAAAATAAAAGATTGTTAGGGATTTTATAGATTACTTTTGTAAAAATCGTACATATTTGCATAAGTGTATAATTTATATATTTTAGGGTGGTCCTTAAAAATTGACATTTACATTTTTGTATGGGACATCCACTTATTTTGTTCTATGTATAAAATAAAGACTTCCGCAAAAACTTCAAAATTTTGAAACAAGTTTTTAGGGTCACTGCCGTACTTTAAAAAAAATAGAATTGAAAAAATTGACATATTTTGTAATTTATTATAAATTATTATATTTTAATTACATTAAAATTTGCGACAATATACATTAAAATATTCAATTTAAAATATTAAAATACAAGTAACATACATTTAAACGTTTCGAACATTATTTTAGGCTCCTCATCAGTAAAATGCATCAAAAGTAAACGCTGAGAAGAACAATAGATTTCCTTTACGAAAGTACAGTGTATTCAGCAGGGATTGTGCATGCCTCATTAAACGGTGAAAAATTATGTTTCGTATGCAGCCTTCCTGGAAAATTCTTGAATGATAATTTGAACAGCTAGACATGACTTTTTTAGTATTGTTAAAATCATGTGGATGGTCGGTTTCTACGACATACTGCAATATTTTAGAACGAATATCGCGGTTTTTGAAATTTCTTTTATGTTCGAGAATTCGAGTATAAAGGGAACTGCCAGTTTCACCAACATAAACAGAACTGCAATATTTACAAGAAATATTATAAATACTCCCTGTACGGGAAAATTGTGTGTAGGTGTGTGTGTGTGTGGGGGGGGATAACAGATTTAAAATTAGGAAGGAAATTACGAATCAGAAATTGAGGTTTATAGAATACATATATATTAATAGTGCGTAAAACTCTAGCTATAAATTCAGAAATATTTCTATAGTATGTAATAGTAACGAAAGACTTAGGTGATTTGGAGGAACTAATATCGTGATTACCAATGTTAAAGTCGTATTCATTCAATTTTCTTTTAAGCCAGTGAAAGAGATAATTATTACGTTTAATTCAATGAACCCCTCTTCCGATAAGTCTGCTGTTTTCCATACATTACTTACCTGTGCTAAATCATATTGCAGTACTGAAGAACTTTCCCAGTTAGAATTAAAAAAAAAAAAAAAAAAAAAAAAAAAAAAAAATGTATTCAAAACGCAATAATTATCCCCTCGCTGGCTTAAAGGAAAATTAAATGAATACGACTTGATAACATTGATAATATCGATATTAATTCCTCGAAATCACCTAAATATTTCATTATTTTCCCATACTATAGAAAACTTTCTGAATATATAGCTACAGTTTTACGCACTGTTAATATAAATGCATCCTATAAACCGTAATTTCTGATTCATAATTTACTTTCTAATATTAAACATATTATACCGCCTCCCTTTTCCCGTACTGGAATTATTTATAATATCCCTTGTAAGTATTGCAGCTCTATATTGGTGAAACTGACCGTTGCCTTCATACTCGAATTCTCGAGCATAAAAGAAGTTTCAAAAACCGCGATATTCGTTCTAAAATAGTGTAGCATGCCATAGAAACCGACCATCTACTTGATTTTAACAATATTAAATAATCCTATCTAACTCTACAAATTATCACTCAAGAATTTTCCTGGAAGGCTGGTATACTAAACAGCATTTTTCGCCACCTAATGAGGCATGCGCAGTCCCTGCTGAATATGCTGTACTTTCGTACAGGAAATCTATTGTTCTTTTCAGTGTTTACGTTTACTTTTGATGTGTTTTACGGATGAGGAGCCCAGGGATGGAACACGGGCGCAGAATTCATACCACTATCAATGTAAGAAAATTTTCTACTTCTTAAATCAACGATATTATAGGTAGAGAAATTTCTTAAACAGATTCCGGTATGAATTCTGCGCCCGTGTTCCATCCCTGGGAGCCTAAAATAAGGCTCGAAACGTTTAAGTTTATGTTATGTGTATTTTAATATTTTAAACTGAATATTTTAATTTATTTTGTCTCGATTTTTAGTGTAATTAAAATGTAATAATTTATAATTAAATTACAAAATATGTCAAATATGTCAATTTTTAATTTTTTTAAACCTCGATAGCGACCCTATATATATATATATATGTGTGTGTGTGTGTGTGTGTGTGTGTGTGTGTGTCAAACTATTTAAAGTTCGCTTTAGTAATGTTTAATTGTTTAAAACATAAGAAACAGATACATTTTTTACTACTGACAGCTTATGATTTATAGTTCTGTCACTTGGACCCCCAAAATATTTTGGATATATTGCCATAAGTGTCAACTTGTACGTTTAAACTTGTCAACTTGTACGTAATAAAAAAATCAAGTTTTGCGCAGAAAAGTGCTAAAAATACATTAAAAGTTGCTATTAAAAAATTCGTAAAAGTTAGCAGCTAGGCATTGCCATCCATTAAACAGCATACAACTTATGGGGAAATACTGAAAAAAAAAAAAAAACATAAAACTATAGTATGATTAAGATTAAAAACTATTAAAAGTTTAAAATTAGAAAACATTTCACGTGTATATATAATATATAAAAAAGTAACAAAGTAACAAACCACTTTAAAAAACACGTAGATAAACTATTTCTATTAAAAACGACACAAAGCTTTTCGCCATTATAACAATAACCTCATCAGGTGTAATTGCGTTACATAGAACTAGCAACTGAACTTCTCTTTTTTATATATTGCTTGTTCTATGTAATGCAATTACACCTGATGATTCTATTGTTATAATGGCGAAAAGCTTTGTATCGTTTTTAATAAAAATAGTTTATCTACGTGTTTTTTAAAGTGGTTTGTGACTTTTTATATAGTATGATTATTTTATAAAAGAAGTATTTTTATTCTGTTACAGAAAAGTGCTTTATGAAAGCAAATATTAAACATTTATATACTTTAAAGTTTCAATACTATAGCTTTTGCCATTAATTTAATTTAATTTAATTATATGTTAAAGAATTTTGAGCCAATACATTTAAAAAAAAAATCAAGTTTCGTCGCAGAAAAGTGCTAAAAATACATTAAAAGTTTCTGTTAAAAAATTCGCGAAAGTTAGTAGCTAGGCATTGCCATACATTAAACAGCATACAACTTATGGGGAAAAACTTGAAAAAAAAAAAAAATATATATATATATATAACATAAAACTATAGTATGATTATTTTATAAAAGGAGCATTTTTATTCTGTTACAGAAAAGTGCTTTATGAAAGCTTATATTAAAGATTTATATACTTTAAAGTTTCAATACTATAGCTTTTGCCATTAATTTAATTTAATTTAATTATACGTTAAAGAACATTTAGCTAATACATTTGAAAATAAAAATCACTTTTGAATTTATATTTTTGCAATTTCTTGAAAAACACACACACACACACACACACACACACACACACACACACACATATATATATATATATAGAGAGAGAGAGAGAGAGAGAGAGAGAGATGACATCTGTCACTCCAAACAACCTAATAAAATGTAACATTCTACACATACAAAGTCTTTTTCCATAAAATGGCCTTCATTTTTCTCTATTTTTGAAGATATTTTCTAAGAGTTGTTTACCTTCTATGTGATGTACTTTTTTGACATTCTGTCACGGAAATTAGATTTTGAAAATAGAGATGCACTTGTCTTTTGAGATTGTAAATTGTGTTGACATAGAAATGTTTTTCAAATGGAGTATTCCTAACCTGATCTAATATAAAAATGCTTTCAATACCTGGGATATAATATAGATATATTTTATAAAAGAGTAAGAGACTGCGTTTCTGAAGAAATATTTTGAATATAATTTGCTATATTTTACTTACCCGTAACAATTATTCTTGCGTAATTTTTGCTGATTTTCTTTTCTTTCGTTATAGTGTTTTCAACATGACATCGGAAACTGTAAGTATTATCATGTTCACTTGCATCTTTTACATAAAGATCTCCATTGTCTAGCATTCCATATTTACCTAAAATATATATATATATATATAATACTTGTATATAAGTTACTTTTGTAATTAATTTCACATTATTTATGAAATTATAATGTAGAAAAATAATTTTAAATATTACTTTTTGCTTAGTTAAATATTTTATTATTGTTTTTATTTTAACATAATTGAATACAACAGCCTTATTTATAAAATGTTTTTCATACTAATTTTACTTATATAGGAAAATACGGTTTAAAATTTATATTTTCATTAAAAATATAATTCTCAAATTTTTATGTATACATATAAAACTGAGAAATTTGATTTTAAATAAAAATATAAATACTGAATTGTTTTTTCCTACCAAAAGGAACTATTAATAATTTATTTTTGAAATAAGGTTGAAAGTTTAAGTTTTAAAGTTTCATAATATAAATTTATCTTACATAAAGTTTTAGTTTTCAAGTTTCATAAAACCAGCATAATAGTGAAAAATTTCTTCTATTTTTCAGTAGAAAATTTTCGACTGTAAAAACACCCCATATTAATACTATTACAAAGTTGCATTCAATCTTTTGATATTATACACTGTTAAAACTTTCTGTAAATTTAATGTAAATATTTATCCAGAGTCTCTGTAAATTTACAGCAATTCTTAGTTAAAAGGGAATAATCGAGATCGCCATCTTTATTCTGTATTTTCACGTAATTTTATTATTTAATTTTTGAATAAAAATTAAAAATGACTTTTTCTACTTTAGAAAAAGTATTCTAAGTCCGAAATATATTCTCAACAATAATTAATTAAACTAATATTAGTTATTAAAATAAATGTATAAAATAGGTTTTTTAACATCTCCGTTTATTTTTCTCTGTAATTTTTCGTAAGACTTAAGATAATAGATTAGACAGAGTTTTATGTTGAAATTTTTAACAGCGTAGTAAGATAAGATTAATTTATTAATCAGTAATTAACAAAAAATTTAATTATTTTTAACTAAAAACACAAGCTTAAGAGTTTTTATTATCTATTTATTTATTTATTATTATTATTTTGAAAAAGAAAGAATATTTTTTTTTTCAGATATCGAAAAATTGTTATAGTTCTTTATGTCTTAAAATAACACATTCAATGAAGCAGTATGTCCGGAAACATCTGTTTAAGAGCAAAAAAAAAAATAATAATAATAATAAAATAAATAAATAAATAAAATAATAATAATAAATAAAGTCCTTAGGTCAAAAATTAAATTATGTTTAGGACAGAATTTTGATTGCGTTCTTTATTTTATTTATTTATTTATTTTTCTCTTTACTTTACTTTACTTTTTTTTCTTTTTTTTTTTTTTTTTTTTTTTTTTGAAAAAAATAAAATATTTATCAAAAAAAAAATAAAAAAAGAAAAAAAGTAAAACATTTACAAAATTGATTATCTGTAATTTATAATGTTGCTTAGCAACAAATATTATTATCTAAAACTCGTATTATTACTTCATTTAGAAAAAATAAAAGTTTCATTTATTTATTTATTTTTCGTATTTATTTATTAATTAATTAATTTTTATTTTTAAATAAATAAAGTAGAAAAAATATTAAAATATAATAACTCACCGCTTACAATGCTCGGTGTTATCACAAATCCATCCATTCTTTCCCAAGCAGTAACTCTGACGTAATCCCCAACATAACTCGGGATAGGACAGTGCAATAACGCTATATTACCTCTTAGGACAAATTCATCAAATAGCTGAACCTCATAATTCTGTATTATAACTGAAAAAGAAAATACAGTCTTTTACGATGAATAGCTAATGGAAATACTATTTTAAAAAATGAAAGTAAATATGGATATGAAATGAAGATTATATCTCATTATAAAATGTTACATAGTTGTTAAATTATAGTGAAAAGTCTTACATTTATTGCTAAATTACTGTTATTTTGCATCACATAACTATTTATCTTATATTTCTTTTCCTGCTACAATATCTTACACCATGTTTTGCACTTGAAACGTTTCATTAAAACGTTTCTTTTCACTTATTGGTTAACTTTTCCATATTTTTCAATTTCCGTTTAAACTTTATACAGTGAATAGTTTAAATAATAATAAATTGTAAGAACAGAGCTGCGTCATTTATTTTCATTGATAACTTTGAAAAGTAATTATCTTCTGAGTATTTGCTATAGCTTTGATCATTCATCATGGGAAACTTACAATGTCTTCTGTTATAATTTCAAAAGCTATAATTTCAGTTCAGTGAAGAAGAACAATATATGTAATAAGTATTCGCTCTAATGCTACGGAAAATCGAACGAACAAGAAATCTTAAATCATCATAAAAGATTCTGGAAATATTGAGAATCGTTTATCGGATATTATATATTTGTTTTGTCTTTCGTTTCGGAAGAAGTGATGCAAGATCCACTTATTTTTATATGAATGATTGTAACAAGTCATTTTCGATTCAGTTTCGTAGAAGTTAGGTCTTTTATAATAGAAAACAGGGAAAACGACTTAAAGGGAGAATCGAAAGTAAATAAAGAAATAAGTTCTTCATATGAAACTATTATTAAAAAAAAAAAAAAAAAAAAAAAATGCATTTTTCATTATACGGATATAACGAGAATGAAAGCTATAGTAACAAAACAAAACAAAACAAAACAAAATATTTTCGTTAATTTTTTAAAAAAATAGTGGAGATATTGACAGAAATATATAAAAACTTGTATATTTTAATCTAAATTTTAAAAAAAATCTTATTTTTATTATATTTTATTTATTTATTTATTTATTTATTATTATTATTATTATTTTCATGAGTTATATTTCAATACATCAACAGTTTTTAAGCTTTATAAAATATTTAAAACTAGGCAACTTAAATAATAGCTACAATAATAATAATAATCTGGGAAGTGATTGTCGCTTTTGATTGCTGCCAGTGTCATTTTACAATAATCACTAGTCTATTTAATTACAAATATATATAAAAATATATAAATAAGTTAATAAATAACGGTAATCATGTATGGACAAAGAAATCAGTGTTGCCAGATTTTGCGACTTTTTTTTTTTCAATATCCACCATTAAATCTTAAATGTAACGGTGGCCTAAGCACTTCGAATACAAACATTCGAGGAGCATAGATTCGGAGCACCTGGGGGTAACGCCGCGCATCTGCAGATGACAGATGTTGAGAACAGATGATATTGTGTTCGTTATGGCAAAACACTTCGAAGATTAATCGTTTATTATGTATATTAAATGTCACATCTTAAAAGTATTGGTGATTATTGAACAAAAAAGTAGCAAACTCTGGCAATACTGATAAAAAAAGCAAAAATAACTTTTTAAACTTTTCAAATTATTTGTATAAAAGCGTCAATGTTCTTATAATAATAATAATAATAATAATAATAAATAAAATAAATAAAATGTATTTAATGAAAGCATAATGAATACTGTTTCAAATTTATAAGCATTATATACCCACTCAAGTCCAAAATATGTCCAATTCACAACGTGCTCTCTCACCTCATTCTTCGGAGCATAAATTTTAAACAAAACATAAAATTTCAATGGCATGTTCTTTATCAACCTATAATCGAATTTTATAGAATTTTAACATAAGCTATAATTTTTACTCTAATATTCATTCATATTTTCGCAAATGTGAGTTTTGGAAGAAATGAAAAATAAATATATAAATAAATAAACTGTTTTAGAACAGAAAACTGAATGAGAAACGTTGTTAAAGATACCTAACAGATATATATAGGTATATACGTAATAAGATACGTATGCTTCCAAATGTTAAATTAAAAACGAATCTTTTATCCTGTATTCACTTTTCTGTTTCTTTTATAAAGGACTTTTTGAAAAATTAAAATTATTATCTTATGAGCTATTTAAAATTATTATTTTATGAATGCCGACAGAATAATTAAAATGTCAAGGATTAATTTTATAAATAATAAGTAATCCCATCCCGTTTTCATGAATGTTTATATATATATTTTTTAAGAGTTCTTTGCAAAAGAAAACAAGGAGGAAAAAGAAAGAAAAAGAAAAGTGAATACAGAATGAAAAACCAAGTTTTAATTTAACATTATAATACCCGTGAACCTTCACCTACCTGTGATGCATTTTTAACACCACTTCAGTAATAGTTTTCTTTTCTAAAATTGTTTATTTTTTCTGTTACTTCGACAGCTTACTTTTAATTAAAAATTAAGTAGTAACAGTATACAAACTTTTGCTTAGGTTAGAGTTCTATAAATTTCGATAAATGGATTGAACATAACATACAAATTTCATGTCTGTACGTTCGTTTATTTAAAATTTATATGCAAATGAATGAAGCGATAAAAGAGGTTTTGACTTTAATTTTGGACATGAGTATATAGTTTTAAGTTAATATCATGTAATTACCAGTTAATAAAGACATGTATATCTTCACATATCTGTTATACATCTGGAACATCAATTCAGATTTTTTTTTTTTTTTTTTTAATTCTGAAACTGTTTAAATTTTCCATTTGTTTGAAAGCTTACATTAAAAGAAAAAAAAATGAAGTAGCATCAGTTTAAATATTATTGCTCATGTTAATGTTCTATGATATTCGATTAGTGGTTTGAACATGCCATCTAAATTTTACATCTGTACGTTCATTTATTTAAAATTTATAAACAAGAGAAAAAAGGGAGAAAACTGGTTGTGAATTTAATTTTGGACATGCGTATATACATATTTCGACAAGAATATGCTTGAAACTGAACGATAATACACATATTCATTGACAGCATATTGTCATAAAAGTATAAGGTAAATTATACGAATATGGCCACTGTATGTAAAATGGCCAATCCGCAATAATGTTATTAGTTTCAATGAAATCCGAAAGACGGCGATTGAATTTAGCTGCTCGAAGTCAGAAGAACATAGTTTAGTACTGCGTTGTCCACAAAAACCTTTATCACATGCAGGGAGGGACAGTCATTGTTGATTTGTTGTTAGTTGCATTGGCTTTTCTTAAACTTGTCTCTTGTAAAATTGCTACTTTTTTGGTTGAAACAAAGTATCTGTATTTAGTGCTATACACAATTTTATACATTTTACCTGTTTTAATGGTATTTTCAGCTGTATAAATGGATTTCAATAACTGAGTTTTCAGACAGAATTACGGACGGTTTTTTTAAAAATTCGTTATTGTTGGAAATATGCCCATGGGCATATTACCTCCATGTACCAAAATTTAAACTACAAAGACACTGTTTCATGACTTTGAATGGGGTCAAGTTCCATCTCGAGTACTTAATTCTGAATGAGGCAGAAAAAAATGGCCTTCTTCTGCCTTGTTTACCTTCTAATACAACTCTGTGATGAGCGTCAACCTTTATATTAATTCTGTTTTGGGCCATTTGAGCAATTTTAAGACCAATGCGTTCTTTTGTTTTTGAAACAAACTAACCATGAAAACATTGAAAAAGCTCGATTTGGAAGAATATTTTCTTGGGACAAAGCTATGACATTGACATTTTCATCGTTGAAGGTGGATTCATAGTGACAGGTATCTATCGTGTCAATTCTATCCTATCTACCCTTTCAATGTAATTCCTGAAGAAGATTTTGTTCGAAGTTCTGTGTTTAAAAAACCACCTCCTTCAAAGAGTAGTGTCAAAAGTTTAAAACAATTTTCTTACCCGGATAAATCTTCTGAAAAACAGGTTTGTCATTCTCCTTGTCCTTCAAGTATAGTTAAAATAAAACCTGCAATGAATTTTGAAAAAAAAGACCTCTTTCTCATAGCTTCTCAAAGCAATACTCAATATACGCAAACATCACAACAGCGATTTAAAAAAATCAGGCTGTGAATAATAGTGGAAAAGTTCCTCGAGCAAAGAAAAGTAATAAAGAATGTTGGTTTGGCGGTATTTACAACAAGAGAAAAGTTGTGGATAAGATATTATGTGTTGTATGTCATAATTATGTGCACGAGGAATGTGTAGGACTTTCCAAAAAAAGATAAGGAAGTTTTTAATTTCCATACATGTAAAGTCAAAATGAATTAAAAACCTTTTTTGACCGTTAATGTTTATCATCGCTTAAACATTTGCAGAAAATTCCTGAAAATTGTTCAAAATTTCTTAACATTATTTTCTAAATTTTCTTCTTACATTCCTTTTCATTAATTTTTGTTAAGATTCAATAATTAATATTGTTTTTGTAACAATTGACGTACTTTCATGCTTTAAATATGAATTTTTTCATTATATTTCACTTACGGGCATATTACATGCATATGGACATATTACCTTAATCAAATATTTTTTTTTTTTTTTAATTAATTTCTTCATGTTTAAATCTTGATTAATGTATTTATTTATTTTTAATTCTTTTCCAAATACTAAAAACAGTCCTCTCTTTTAGAGAATAGGGATCATGTATGTCTTAAAACGCGAACCATCTTTGAGTTTTTCGATGGTAATGCACTATTTTGATTTTATATTTGAATTTCTGAAGTTGCAGTAATGCAAAAAGTTATATTGGTTGTATGTTTTACTTATATTTTTATTAGAGTTATAAGCTTTAAAAATTTGAAGATGTTAATGTTAAATTCATATCACATTTATTTATATCTTCACAAAAAAACATTTTGATATATATATATATATATATATATATACATGCATGTTTACAAGATACAGTGAAGAAGCTCAAACATAATCTACCATAAATGTTTATCCAGAAAACAATTTTAAATTATGAAAAATATATTAATAAATTAATATAAAAAAATAGTATGAATTGAACCTATATTAAATGTTACGTAAAGTGAGTCTCATTGCTTAAAAATATGGGTGTGTAAATCTGAAGCTCATTCCTAATAATATTTTTCGAGATATAACAAATTATCTCTCTGTATTCGGCTTAGACGGTCGTCTCTTATGAACGTTTGCACGAGATAACGGAAATAATCTTTAAAAATAACAGAGAAAATTAAGCAAAATATATTAAACATTTTAACTATGGGTAAACTAGATATAATAACATCGTCAAAGGCAAGAAGTCCGGGGGGGGGGAGGCGACTTTAAAACATTGGTGATAGCAAACCGGAATTTTCTTTTAATAAAGAAAACATGCAAAAAAAAAAAAAAAAAAGTCTTTGTATATGACAAAGGGATTTTGTGTGTTCGCTTTATCCTTTAATTTACGTTGGCAAAAGTATAGGCGAGCAATATTTACCACAACAATTGCTGAGGAATGATACAATTTTAATCATTTAAACACTAGTGCGTACAATCAATACAAGAGGCAGGCTTAGTGTTGAAAATAGAAAAATAGGTAGACGTAAAAATTGTCATAAAAAAAAGAAAGAAACAAAAAATAGAAAGAAAAGAAAGAAAAATAAAAGAACTGATTCTTCATAAACACTAGAATGCAAGGCAGACTTGTTATCACCCCTGTTGAAGACTGATGTGGTTTAAAATAACAACGGTTTAATTTAAGTATTCCTCATTTTATATTGTTATTATTAGAATACGTTTGACTTAAACACTTAATTTTATAAAATATTTTAATTAAAAATCTATATTTTTTGACAAATTACAAAACAAGTACGATTAAAACCTCTTAAGGCATACTTCATGTAATTGTAAAATATTAATTGTATACCTCATCTAAATGTAAACGTTATTTGCTCACAAACTTTTTAGTTTTTCTCATAAAACACCAGTATTAACAAACATTTTCTTAAACGTTTATGTATATACATATTCGTTCATTATGCCACGCCTACAACATAAATAAAATATGATTTTTATTAATCGAAAAAAATTGTTACTTTAATTTTTTTATTGCGAATCAGTGTTCCAACGGTAGATCCGTTTATTTGAAATATTACGCACAATTTCAAAACAGCATTGTTTGACCTTTCTCGGATGTAATGTATTTAAATTTAGCTAATATATATATAGCTATTAAAATGTAATTAAATAAACACAAAATACAATCTAACAAACCGTAACCAGGCAAAACACAAGGAGCACAGATATAACGCCTCAATTATAATTTATTTCTTTTATTTATTTCTTTTATTTATTTATTTATATATATTTTTAAGAAAAATTCCCAGTTGTGAAACAATATGATTTTGTTCAAGTTTTGGTATGATCTGAATTTTATTTTTCTCAATTTTTAGACAATCCACTAACACATTTTTAGTTAAAACTCTATGAAAGCCAAACGAAAAGTATACAAACTTTATAATTTTCCGTTCTATCAAACACTCAGAAATTAAAATATGAAGTCAAAATTGGGTATTGCCATTGAAAAAATCAAAGTTAGCGCTCATTTTAATATGTAAATGACCCCTAATCCAAAATTTCACATCATTTTCAGAAAATACACTTAGTTTTCCGTTGAATGATATCTATTGGATTTTCTCGCTTCTGTTAATAACGAAATAACATCACGAGGTTTTTTTTTTTTTTTTTTTTCCCTGACTGTACAAATATACCCTTGTCTGTAAAGAAAACTATCTAGGTTAAAGCAGATTATCATAACTGCTAACTTACAAATAATTATTCTTATGTTTGTCAGTACCACCATCACCCCCTTTTTTTTTACACACTCTTTTTTGTTTTTTCTTTAAGAATACTTTTCTTCTTATTTAATCGTAATTTAATTCGAAAAAAAAAAAAAAAAAAAAAAAAACTAAAGATGAATTGGTGTGGGAAATGAAGCGGGTTCTAACAATCTTGCGGAATATTAATCACAGGTAAGGATTATAAGCAGAAAATATTCTAATAATGAAATCCAATATACATCTGAATTATTATTATTATTATTATTATTATTATTAATTTAAATCCTCTTTTAAGGTAAATTTCTTTAATAGATTGATTATAAATACAATCTTGACTCTCATTGTTAAATGACAAACCTTAATATTTATTTATTCCATAAATAATTTATGTATATATTAGATTTTTAAAAATGATAAACTAAACAAAGTATAAATTACATATATCCCCCAAAATTTTGTGTATGCTTATTTTTTGATATGGTACTTAAATTGCATTTATACAAATGTAAAAGAAAAAAAAAAAAAAAAAAAAAAAAAAAAAACTTTTTTTAAATATACTATCGATTAAATGAGTTTCGTTAAGAAACAATTTGCGATAGAAATTTTCGACACCAGCTGGTGTAAATATTAATCATCCGCATTACAACAATATGCATTTTTCGTTTGAATAATAATAAAAAAAAAACATTTTTTCTTTTAGCTCCGTAAGATTATTTTGAAATCCATGTGTGTTATTAAGAAAAAAAAAAAAAAAAAAAAAAACATTATTTTCTTTCTCTCTTTACTTTTCAGAATTTCAATTTAGAGATGTAAAGAAAATACTATGCCCCATACATTTTAGCGAAAGTTTTGTCCTGAAGGTAAAAAAAAAAATCAAATATCAAATTAGACAGAATGGAAATTCGTTGTCACTGCGATATAAACCTTCAAGGCTTTTTTTTTGTTGTTGTTGTTGTTTGTTTGCGAATAGTACGCATATTTTGTGGGTATTTTTTTCTTGAAATTTTTCCGAAATTTAAAAAAGAAATGTAAACTTATTTTTACAAAACATGACATATAACAGACACAGCATATACCACAAAAATAATAATAAAAAAAAACAATAGCTGATGAAATATGACAATTAACAAAATAAATTTTAACTGCACACATGGTAACATAAAAAAAAAAAATAATAATAATAAAATAAAAATAAAATTTGTTTTTCAGGATTTATTGTATTATAATGTCGTTAAGTGTGCTAGTTACTCTTAAAACAACGATCAGATATTGTGAAATTTAAGAAAATATCGTTGCTAGAAATATTTGGATTTCAGTAGCTCACAGAATGAATAAAAGCTTGTGTTGATAAATCGTTTACATACAAATTAAAATGTTGGGAAATATATTTTTGCTTAATCGCCAGCATTTCTGCCCCCCCCTTTTTTAGAGGGTGGGGCATTTTCCTCCTTTCTCGGCAGTAGTTTTCAGCTTACTTAAATTAATTAATAAATAAATAAGTAAATGAATAAAAATAAAATCATATAGAAGTAATTTACTGTAAGTTATTGTAGTAGTGAACCTTATTAATATATATATATATATATATATATATATATATATATATATATATTAATGATTAAAGCTCACTATAAAAAATCACGATACAATCCGCTGTTAAATTGATTAATTTACAGCTGAAATATGCGTAAATAGAAACTCTTTTCAGATTTTTCTGCTGTAAATGTAGTGCATTTTATTTTATAGTGTATGCTATTGTTTAGGAATGATGACGGACACTCTCTATACTAGCACTCATATAAAAGTTTTGTAATGGTGCTTTTTGAATGAATTTATAAGTATACCTTAATATAATTTATTTCATAAATTAATCTTTCCCCAAAAAGAATTATGAAGTTTATATCGGTAGAATCTTTATAAATATTGAGGCGATGTGGCGGTATTTGTTTTTGATTTTATATGTAAGGACGATTAACTAGTATACGAGGTACTTAGGCACTTGTAAGGGGATCAAACTAAGATGGTTTATCGGTATGCTTCTTGGAATTAGTTTATTAGGGGTCCTAGTCGGTATTCACATAAATTTAAGGAGGAGAAAAAAAAGCGCTAAAACCTACGTAGGGATAAAGAGAGTTGAGTGCGACCTGGGTTCGAAATCAGTACTGTCTTTCAGAGTGGTGCATCTTTGCAAAAGGTGGAACCTGAATATAGACGAAAATGATTTCCATATCAACAATATTCATAACATTCACTGATATTTTCTTTTCAAGCTTTTTCTAAAATAACACTTACAGAAAGTAAACACGTGGAATTTGATAGTGATAAGGTTAATCGAAGATTTCTTAAATACTCTTTAAATTCAGATTTTTAAATCAGAGTGTACTCTTACACCAGACTACAATACTTTAAAATGTGTTTTCGAATTACAATGATATGGGAATTTTAAACTCATCTTTCAATTAAATTTATAAAAAACATCTATGTTTAAGAAAATAATATATACATATATATACAGTGAAATACGTTTAACACGAAAACGCTTAACATGAAAAATCGGTTAGCATGAAATAATACAGCGGTCCGGACAGTATACTATGCTATTTAATACATTTTTTTTTTTTCGTTTAACACAAAACAAAAATCGTTTAACACGAAAAATATTCATGTTTGCTACAACAGAAATGCCAACATTTTAATTTATTCTGAAGCATTTTTAGACTCGCCTTTATTTCCATACACTTTTTTCTTAAAAGTATTATTTTTTCTTATTTTATCATAGTCATATATTCATGGAAAATTGTCTATAAATAAAGTGGTACGGATTGAAGGTGGGGCTAAAAATTCTCTGAAATAAGTTAATACGTTGGTAACTATGCTACTACATGTTGCCGTCAATGATTATGTGTTTACAGCACCAACAATGGGATTTTTTACATTGTTCATCTTAAAAATAATTCCACTTATGTAAATTTTGATGACGAATCTGACAACTGAATCAACGATGCAGTTCCTGTCTCTTCTGCTTCAGAAATGAAGAAAATAATGAGTATCCGCAGTTATTTAGATGCACATTCAAATTCAGAGATGAATGAAACAATGTATGATCTCGATCAGTTTTTGAACATATATGTTGCTGAAAGAGAAGTAAAACATATGTGATTTTTTTCCTCCAAAAACAATAATATTTGTACTTGATTTTTATCCTAATGGATAGAAGTTAGTAGTAGTTTTACAGGAAATGGAAATAATAATTGACGACATGGAAAACATTGGCCAGTTTTGAACTTTTTTTACGAATCTTTTTACACGAAATACTTTTAACACGAAAAAATATTTCGGTCCCCTCAGTTTCGTGTTAAACGTTTTTCACTGTATATATATTAACGTTATTATCATTATGTTCCATTAGCAATAACTTGATTGATTTTATTCGGAATTATTAAAGGTATATTTTAAATAAGTGTATGTTTTATGCAGAATGGACAAATATAAAGAATGGACATATCTAAGGTAAATAAGAAAAAGTAAATAATAATTTTAAAGATAAAGAATATTAAAGAATACGGAATTTATTAATAATAATAAAAAAAAAAAAAAAAAAAAAAAAAAAAACGCGAACACCTACGTAGGGATAAACAGACATGAGTGCGACCAGGGTCCAACTCAGTACAATATTTCAGTTTGGTACCTCTTGGCAAATGGTGAAACCTGAATATAGACGCAAATGATTTATATATCAACAGTATATAAACATTCACTGCTATTTTCTTTCCAAACATTTTTTATAGTAAGACTTGCAGAAAGTAAATACAAAGAATTTCATAGTGATAAGTTTAGCCGAAGATTGTTTAACACGTTCAGCACTATGTCAGCCATCGGTGGCTGACGTTGAATTTTCCGTTAAGGAAACGTCAACCACCGGTGGCTGACAGTGTGAAATATGATATAAAACTAAAGAAAAACATGTACATAGCTTCAAGTAAATGCTGACAATTTATTTAAAATTTATTTAATTTTTATTTATTATAGGATTATTTCATTAAGAGATTTTAATGGATTTTATTGAAACACAGTAAACATAACATGGTAAAATTAACACGCTCCTAAGCAGTGCGCGTAGCCTGAATGGGATTTCCTTAAGAATTCGTATGGCACTCACTGAGAAAAAATTCTGTAATTGACATCTAGAATCTAAATTGTGGCTCTAGAAAAAATAGTTCCATGTCATCCTTATAAATTCTAGCCCCCTTGGAAAGCGAGTTCTAGAAGTATTATTAAAACTGCAGAGCGTTTGCCTATATTCTCGAGGGCAAAGTTATTTAAAAATCTCTGCAAATACATGAGACTACAAGAGGCGGGTTTCTGCAACTATAATCTTGGTGTATTACCAAATTCTAGAAAATCAAGCGAGAATCGCTCGCAACACAAATGATTCAGAATATTTAGAGTATTCAGAATATTCTTTCACCATCGAGAAATGTGTACACTAGAAATTCTCGATAATTTCGTCTATTCAGTTTATTGGCGTGCCTTATGCGCATAGGTCGGGAATTTATATTTCTAGTTAAAGGATTTAGAAAATGTCTACTTATTCATTCTAGAGAAAGGCGGTCTCTCTCTCTCTCTCTCTCTCTATATATATATATATATATATATATATATATATATATGTATATATATATATATTTCTCAGTGCTCAACGTGCTAAATACCCTTTAAATTTAGATTTTTAAATTAGAGTGTGCTCTTAAACCATACTGCAATAATTCAAAAAACGCTTTTCGAATTATAATGATATGGAAATTTTAAACTCATTTTTCGATTAAATTCACAAAAACATCTAAGTTTAAGAATGTATATATATGTAAATGTAGTGGAAGCACCATGCTCGTCCGGTAATTTCATTCCAAAACCAGCTTTATCATAAGTACAGTTCTCTCACTGAAGCAACGAGCGAACAGCCTTGAGGACTGATGACGTATACGTGACATGAGAAAGACGTCATCACTCTCACCTCTCCTTTTCACGCATCCCCATAGACGGAGTCTTGGAGCACACACGAGAAACGGTTCAGTTGACGATGTACCATTGGATGAGGCAGTGTTTCAGCTCTGCTGTCTTCTCTTTTATAAAATCGCTAAAGACGTGATGAAAGTTATTATTTTGACGAAGATATACTTTCTAGTTGTGTCGAATATTATATCGACGAGAATAACGAACGAAGATGAACTGCTAAAAAGCTTTCCTTGACGAAGAGCATTAGACGAGTGATCTTAAACGGACGAAAAAAAATTATAATCTTCTTAGATAGTCGTGTTGATTGAAATTTGTATGAAACTGGTGTTATGTATAAACTGTGACTGTTTTGTTTTACTATGACTATTATATGATATTATGAACTGACTTTAATTTAAACGGACGTTGATCCCTACTTTCATCCTGTATATAAACTGTACTATAGTTATTCTTTATATTATTAAATAATTAATAATAATTAGTATTAAGTGATTGAACGCCCACGACTGCATCCCACCTACTATATATATATATATATATATATATATATATATATATATATATATAGTAGCGTTATTATTATTATGCTCAGTAATAACTTGATTTATTTTATTCGGAATTATTAAATGTATATTTTAAATAAGGGTATGCTTTGTGCAGAAATGTAAAATGGACAATTCTAAACAATGGTATCTTAAATTTCATGTATAGGCACATTTTACAAAAAAGAAAAAGTGGTAAATGAGAAAAAAGTAAAGAATAATAATAAAGAGAATAATGATTAAAGAATATAGACTTTATTAATGAAATTAGAAAAAAGAAAAATTTTTTAATAGTAGACTTATATACATATAATTCTTTATTTTTTCTATACAAAGCAAAAATGAAATATATAAATATATACTGTTAGCTATTTTATTAATTCTTATATTAAGGAAAATCTTAATAAATATACTTTATTTTTTACAAGAATTTTGTTTCAGAAATCTTACAAAAAATCGATTTCATATTTCTAAGTCTCACTTCAAGAATTATTGATATATCATCTATCTTGTAGTAAAAGTTTTATATAGCTTCTCAAAACCCATTTAAAGTTTCTTTCTGCATATGAAATACGTAAGATTTTGAGAAACTTTTATAAGAGTTTGAAGAACGTTGCATAAAGTTTAAATTTAATCAGCTTCTCAAAAATATGAAATCGTGTGAATATTTCCCGGATTTTGAATTTTTTAATTCATTTAATCATGAAATTTGTAACATAAATTATTTTAAGAAAAAAAATATAATAATAATAAAATAAAATAAATAAATAAAAAAGTAAATAAACAAATAAAAATAAAATTTTATCTAAGCATTTTCTTGAATTTTGAATTTATAAAATTTAATTGAGAATTTAGAAAAATTTTACATTAAAAAAAAAAAAAAAAAGCTTACATTACTCATATATTTGCAATTTAAACTTAATGAGCATGGAATGCAATTAAAAAATTGCAAATGAATGGTTAAATAAAGTACGATTAGTGAAAGATATTATATGCTGCATTAAATGTTTAATGCAAAAATTAAAGCAGAAATATAGGAAAGGACTCATGGGATCTTCCAATGTAGATATTAAAACTTTTGTGGTACTTGGAACATTTGCTTATAATACATGAAATTGCATTTGTAAGTGGCAAAAAACTGCAAAAAATTATATCATAAAAAATAAATAAATAAATAAATAAATAAAAATCGTGGTTCCAGAAACTTAAAACTAATTCTGAGCTGCTGATTCCCAAAATTAAACTTATTTTGTTCAAGCATTTTTTTTTTTTTTTTTTAATGAGATATAATTATTATCATAATGAACATTAATATTCTCATTAATGCATGTGTTACTATTGGTGTTATGGCTATTATTAAAACCAAGAAAGAACTTCTACGTCTAGAACGCCAAAAAGAAACAAAGAAAAAAAAAATGGGAAGCAGACTGAAATTTTTGTAGTATTTATCGCACCATCTTCAGTGCATCTGAAGCATACAGCCTTCATGCTCTGAATGTGGTACGCTAAATGCTACTGAGGCAGCTATCAGCTTCCTTTTTTTTTCTCTCTATTTGGCGTTCTAGGCGTTCTAGTTAACACTTCGATTTCATAATCCAGCGCCTAGTCTCCTGGTAATATTATGACTAGTATTTATAACTATCACTATTACGATTACTATTATCATTATTAAAATTATATAATAAACTCAATTAATGATACTGAAGGAGGTATGAAAAAGTAACGGAGAATATGCTACTTTTAGTGCATTTCGTGGTAACATGAACATACAGTTACAATACTTGCAAAGTAATTTGTCCAATTTCCCTGTTGTAAAAGTTGATTATATTGGAATGTAATACGAATAAGCTAAAAAACTACAGCTGTTGGGGCTAAACTGAAAATATTTTTTGGGATCAGTGACCCAAATATCACTAGAAATAGGTCGAATATTTCAGGCACCAAAATCACTCTTGACCAGTGTATCACAGACTTAAGTTAATGTGATTTTCGAACATGTAGTATATGTACGAACATTTTCTTAAATTCTAAATGGGGATTATATGTATATTAAATGTTACTACGTCCTCTGCCACGGGACATTAAGTACAGCAAATCCTCTCCTTTATTTGTTTTCTAAAAAGTCCACAGATATATGAAATGATTTTATGCATGCATGTTTAATCTATTAAAGCAGTATATATACACCATTGACATTTTACGTACCGATTTATGTGGATTAAATATGAATGATTTAAACACAAGTCCGTAAGATATTTTTGCTAAAAAATAAAATGTTTCAGAAGAACATCAAATGACAACACTTAACTATCATATTTAACTCTTTAATGGCCGAAGAAAATTTAAAAGATTCGCTTCCCGGTACCACAGTTTTTCCCACAGGCGCAAGTTCATTGTTAGAGAAACATTCGTTTTCCAATTCCTCCCACTACCTTCTTCTCTAGGGGCCGCGGTAGACCAGTCGGTAGAGCGCCGGCCTCGTAATTGGACGATTGCGGGTTCGGTACTCGAGCCGGCCAAAGACCGTCATGTACATGTAAAATATGTCGTGGCCTCCATGTTCCAATCAAAAATTATACATCTGGGGGGTCACCGAAGCGGTATGTCTCCGGACCACCTCTAAGGGGGGGGGGGGGGTCCAGGCTGTCGCGAATTGCCCATCTGCGCAGCAGTAGTGCGACGTAAAACCCAACAATCCATCCCTTCTTCTCTAAAATAAGTAAATCTATCATAAACACTATCAAGATCGCATTAAAAAATTTTTTACTGCATTCCAAAACCATAAGACTAGTTTCGCTGGTAGTAGTGCAACACAAAGGATCGTATTTCGAAAAGCGTATATATACGCCCGGAGCTGTTAATGCATCACCCTTTTGAGACGAATATATAAGCCCGGGGATGTTAAGGGGTTAAGGAAACATTTATGCACAATCTTAATTATTAGTATTAAAAAAATCAAAAATTTGATTACTGTTTCAAAAAAATATTAAACAAAACTTGTATTATTATTATTTTTTTTGTTTCTGTATATATATAAGGATATATTTATACAGTTAATTATTATTTTTTCCACCAACGATTAAAAGCAATTTTGTTTTAAATAATTAGTGACATGGAAATAGTTTCTTAAAAAGAAAATTTTACGTGTAAGATATTAAAAACTGTATATAATTAAACAGTATAATAATTTAAACACATCACATGCAAGTCAAAATTAATTAAATTTTAATATATATATATATATATATATATATTTAAAGTGCAATGTAAAGGTTAAAATGTTATTTATTTGTTTTTCCACACAGATATTGAAAGTAAAGTTTTACATTTATTATTATTATTATTTAATATTTATTTATTATATGCTAGAATAACTACAAAAATTCAATGTATTTAAATTTTTAGAACGACTTTGTGGAGGAGTATGAATATATAAAAATCCGTAGTATATTTTTATCTAATCTCAGTCATTCTTATTTTTTGACATAAACCTTTAATCTACTTAAGGATATAAATATTTAGGGATGTGTAAAAAATAAACTTACAAAAGGAAATATCTTTGATCATTCAAAAGTTCGATTCCGGGAAAAAAAAAATCTTCTTAAGAAGTTTAAAATAAACAGCTTTTGAACGTTTCTGACATTTTAACATCGAATTCTAGTTTTATTTTGACGTTTTCTTTATCTAAGAAAGCATGCTGATAAAGATTCTAAAAAAGAAATCTGTGATCTCAAGTCTGGTTCTTTCATATTTTATTCATGCGTTTTCGCATCTTTATTTGACATTTATAAATAGTCTTCAAGATACTTTACAAAATATATTCCTCAAACCAAAAATACGCATCTTATCAGCATTTTTTTATGAAAAGAAGAAAAAACGTCTATAAAAAAATTATATTTATTATTTATTTATAGTTAACTATACAACCACACAACATAATTTCTAATTTTTTTTCTATGCATACTATGAACATAGCATAAATTGCATTTAATAGAAAATAGCTAATTTATTAATTAAAAGTATATTGAGCTAATATATAATACATTTAAAGTTGCACAAAAAAGTGTATTTTATTTTTATTAAAATGGTACGTGTTTTTCTGCATCATTATTCTATTTTTACTTTCAGAACATACATGTATAAGGAAAGTATCGTAATAATGTGGAAAATTGGAGTTTGAGATTTTGGTGTTTCTATACGTTTTGAGGCCCCCTGCATTCAGAATTCATATTTGCTGTTTTTATGACGACGTATGTGTGTATGTATATTTGTATGTACGTGATTGAACACGATAGCGTCTAAACACTTTGTTCAAAAGAAACGAAAGTTGGTACGCATATTATAGATCACTATAGCATGAACCCTATTGTTTGTGATGATTCTATCACGTATAGTTTTTTTTTGCACGTACGCGAAGAAAAATTATTTATCATTATGGTCTATGGTCCAAATTTTGTAAAATGCGATAGCGCCTAAATGCCTTATTCGTCTAAGCTGAAAATTCATACACATGTTATGAGTCATTTCCACACGAAATGTATACATTTTAGTGAATCTAGCACTTATAGGTCTTTTACAGGGACACAAAGAAAATTCTTTATTCTTATGGTCTACGGGACCAAATTCTTTAAACTGCAATAGCGTCTAAACGCCTTATTCGATTAAACTGAAAGTTTATACATATGCTATAGATCAGGCCTATCCAACCCAAAATACTTGGTGTGCCGCACTGGAAATCTATTTTATTCAGGAGTACCGCACTGTATATGTATATGTGTATGTGTATGAATCATGTATATATATATATATATATATATATATATATATATACATCGTGAGGAGAACAGGGTTACGAGTCGGAGAAGAATATATTAATTTAAAATATTTTCATTCCTAAATTAACAAAATAATAATAAAATTATGACTATACGTTAATATCTATAATAAAAAGAATAAATAATGGATATAACATCTCATTACAACACTGTGATTTTCTACCATAATCGTTGAATTGTATTTTCCTTTCGAAAAGTCTGAATGGATTTATTATTTTTTAACCTATTAGCCAAAGTTGTCAAACTTTAAATATCTTTAGTGTCCTCGCGAGCCGGAAAAGACTACAAAGTGGGCCGCATGCAGCCTACGGACCGTGGGTTGGCCACTCCTGATATAGATCACTGTTGCACGAAGTGCATACATTTTAGTAAATCTTTCACTTATAGTTTTTTTTTTTTTTTTTTTTTACATGGACACAATGAAATTTTTTTTTACCATTATGCCCTATTGAGTCTAATTCTTTAAATTGCCAAAACGTCTAAACGCCATATCGGATTAAGCTGAAAATGTATATACAACGAATAGATCCCAGTCACATTAACTATAAAGATTTTAGACTATGTAGCACTTATAGTTTTTTTTTTTTTTTTTTTGAAAAACTCAAAGAAAAATACTTTATCAATGTTCCTTATGGGCTCAAATTATTTAAAATGTGATTGCGTCTGAAAGCTTCATCCGATTAAGCTGAAAATTTATGTACAAGTTACATGCCACACTTGCATGAGCTGTACAGATTTTGGGGAGTCTAATACTTATAGATTTTTGTAAGGACATAACGAAAAATTTTATAATTATGATCTATGGGCTCAAATTATTTGAAGGGCAATATCGTTAATTTAAACAACATATACTATAAAGAGAAAAATACTCACCCTACCATAATTTTCTTTTTTGTTTATGTAAAGAATTCTCTTACTTTAACTTATTTACAACCATTAATTATTTAATGATCGAAATTTCGAGTGGAGTCACTAAAGATTTTTTTAGATAAATCTACTGAGAAACTTACGAAATTCGTTAAAACCCTTGTTGTTTGAAAAAAAATCTTTTTTTTTTTTTTTTTTTTCAGAAAATTTTGTTATCCACTGTCAGAGAGGTTATACGTTCGAATCTGGTAGACGGGATGTGTCAGTATCAAATTAGTTCGTACTCATTGACCCTGCATTACGATATTTCCGATAGTCTTCTCCGAAACCTCGATGAATACGGGTTAGGACACAGAAGAAAGATTTTGCATGGGAGGCATTAAACATTATGTTAGTCACTCAACATCGAAAATGTTTTGTTGTAATATTACATTTAAGACATAAAAAATAACCTACAAATGTTTTCCAAATATTGAACAAAGTCTTTTTAAATAATTTTTTTTACGAACAGTACATATCAAAGTTTTAAATTGTTTATTTTATTTGTATTAATGTTTTATCACCATCTTTTTTTTTTTTTTTTTTTTTTTTTTTTTTTAGATTTTTCAGTTTATATAATATTTCATCCATTTTCAGTTTTCTTTTAGCTGCTGTCGACTTTTTAATGAATATAATTTTTTAAAGAACATTTTTGTTTTGCGGATGTTTGGATGTTTAAAGTTTAGTTTTTGGAAAACTTTCTATTTAAATTACAGTACAGTTTATTTTAAGATAAACTTTAATTTAAAATGTTATAATGCAGTTGATTAGACAATAAAAGTTTATTTAAAAATGTTCGGAATTAATAATGTTTGTAGATATTTTTATTTATTTGATTCCGTATCTTTTTTTTTTCCTTTTTCTTTTATACTTTGGTAATAACTCCTTTCCTTGAAATATTTTTGTTGTAATGTTAAGATTACTTTATTAATCTTTTTTTTTCTAAGATTCAACTTTTCAACTTCAATTAAAAAATAAATAAATAAATATATAAATATATAAATAAATCTTTAATGAAAAGTGCAGTAGTTTCTGAATTAAGACTTTATTTTTAATATTGCAATGAAGTTGATTGTAAATTGAAATGTTATTTTCGAATGTTTAGAATTATTTACAAAAACTATTTTATCTTACATTTAATTTATTAGCGTATTGAATTAAAAAAATATTATTTATAAGATTTACTTCATATTTGCTTTCATTAAATTTTTAGTGCATTTTTCTGTACCATCTTTAATCCACATGTTCCCTTAATAAAATAAAGTTTCGTTTTACATAATTTCACACACACACACACACATATATATATATATTACGGAAGAAAATACGAAAATAAATAAAATAATATGATAGCAAAATACATGAGCATCAGACATCAGAAGCCATAAGCAAGATTTTTAAAGTTTCGAAGATGGGAAAAGCTTCAGAAAAAGCCCAAAAGAACTTATGAATAGATGAAAACATAATATAACCTCCACAAAAACATAAACAGTGACCGTAAGAAAGTGGTGGAAATGAATGGAAGTTCTTTATTGTGTACCGTTCAACGATGCTCATATAATCTAAGTTTCAAACGCTCCCTCGTTCGGATAAATTAACTCATCTCTTACAAGTGTTGCGCTTCATAACCATTTGCTAATTAAATTTAGTATTATACACATTTGAATAAGTTTGTGTATAGAAAAAGCGACTGTAATTAAGAAAAAAATATGTAGTAAATATTTATATAGTATTCGTATTTATAAAAATCTTAAGAGCAATTGACAAACATTTTGCGTGTTCTATATCGTATATTTGTTAAGTTTAGTTAACTATAGAATATTTCAACATATTTTAAATTATAAAGTTAATTATATTTTTTTATTATTTAATTATTGCTTTTTTAATTATAAAAAACAGTATTTCTTTAAAATATAATATTGCTTTCAGGTAAGCTCTTTTTTTTTTTTTTTTTTTTTTTCGCGAATAGGAATTTTGCTTTCACTTAAGAATTCGTACTTATATATATATATATCCCCTCCCCCCCCTCCAAAAAAAAACAAAAAAACAGTATGATTTTTATTTATAATAAACAGAGTTTTAAACGAAAAATACTCCCACTTTCAGATAAATAGAAAGAAAAGAAAAAAGCGTTTTTTTAGACAATATACTGCAATCGGAATAGAAGTATCTGAAAAATATCATAAAATATTATCATTTTTATGAAAAACGTTTACCCTGCGAATGTGCGAAAGATAGTAAAATTTTTATTACATAAGATGAAAGCTAGATAATGTGGGCAACTTTTGAAAAAACTTTATTTGAATAGAGTAAAAAGTAAGCAAATTCTCTACAAGAGACCGAGCTAGATTTTAGATATTTTCTAAGAGTTAAAATTTCATAACTTGTTTTTCACAAGCCGCGTAATTAATTTGAAGATCTAATTAGTTTAATCACTTTGTAAATGCTCTTTTTGTGGAAAACTACTTTTGATTTCACAATTCTTAGTAATAAATCAAAATATGTTAAATTTAAAGTTTATTAGTGCTTTACACAAAAAAAGGTGTTTTTGGAACGTGAAACACTTGGATCTTCAAATTAATTACGCAGCATGTAAAAAAAAAAGATCCATATCATATTTCAACTCTTGAAAAATACCTAAAATCTAGTTCGTTCTTTTGCCGACAATTTGCTTAATTTTTCCTCTATTCAAATGCGCTTTTGATAAAAATTGCTCAATAAATCTAGTCTTCATCCTATGTAATAAAATGTTTTCTATCTTTTGCACAAACGCAGTGAAAAGCTTTTTTTTATAAAAATGATCATATTTCATGGGTTATTTAAGATATTGCTATTCCGATTGCAGTACATTGTTTCAAAAGCGATTTTGTTTCAATTTATCTGAAAGTGGGAATAATTTTCGTTTAAAACTCTGTTTATTATAAACTAAAATCATGCATTTTTTTTTTTTTTTTTTTTTTAAGTTTTAAAATAAATGCTTATATATCCGTTATTTAATATACTATCGTCACACAAATTCACCCACAAACTGTACATGGTCTATATTAACATATCCTAAACTTATAGATTATTTCATTCTCTTAACGATAGAGGGTGATCACAAACATTATTGATTTTGCTCAATTTATTACAAGCCCCCAAATGTTGTCTTAAACCAGTTTGCAGTGAAAAAAAAATGAGGAAGACATAGTTCTTTATATACCCAAAGTTTGAAAACATTTCATTGAGATATAAGTTTTTAAATAGTAAAAAAAAAAAAACTAATCATTTGCAAATTTTGCTAAATTTTTTGAGCAGGAGTGTATATATATATTTCAATATCTTCTCTTTATTTATATATTTATTTATTTAAATTTTTTATATATATATATTTTTTTGTCTATTTTTAACAGTACTAAGTATGTTTGGTAGGTAATTGGTTAACCTAAATTGCACAAATAACACAAAGTAATATATATATATATATATATATATATATTGATATTTTCTTACAAGGAACATAAAATTTATACCTACTGAGTAGTCTTTTACAATATGTTTCTTTTTTCAACAATTTTTATTTGGTAATTATAACAATTTCGACATTAATTTAATTTAGAAATTGATTCATTAACCCTGAAAGTTCATTTCAGAAAATTTTGAAGTGACAGGCTAGTTTTTTATACCAACTATGTGAAAAATACCATGCCTGGAATCGAATCCGGGCCTTCCGCTTTACGTGCGGATGCTCAAACCATTGAGATACCCTAGTTGATTACCCGCTAGGCATTTCTCACATAACACATAGTTGGTATAAAAAATCAGCCTTCCACTCCAAAATTTTCTGAAATGAATTTCGACTTTATTTAGGTGTAACATTGCTTAAATTTATGAATATTCTTTCTCGAATCCTTATAGGTGATAGTATCTGAATCGGACTCGTTAAAATTACTTTAAAATACTCATTGCGAATATAAAATCATTTTTAATTGATTAAAGGATATATAGGTTATAGGAGTTTTTTGACTACTTTTATGTTTTAGGATAACCGCGTGGCTATTTGTAGGGTTTCTCTCAAGCTCTCTGTAAAAATATACTTAAATGGTTTAACTCGTTTAAGTCTAAAAAGTTATTAAACGGCTAAATACAAAATTGAATTGTTTTAATAATGAATAATTTAATAAATTATTTAATAAATAATTAATTGTAATAACAGTATAAATAACAATAGTAATCAATATATGTTTTGTAATTGCGAGGGAAAAGAAAATAAGAATAATTACAAATAATATGGAGAGAGCTGTCAACTTCTAAATTATTTCGTAGCTTTAAAAGTACCCACTTTTCTCATATCGCTTTTTTAAAAGAGTGATTTTTCTTTTTTTTTTTTTTTTTAGCTGTAATTACATATTCGAAAAATTTACTGCACAGAGAATGGGCTGTGAAAAAGAGACGGTTAACAGCAATGCAACAGATTAAATTTAAATAATGGCAGCTCTAATTTGATTTTTAGAAAACTGTATCGTTAAGTCTGGTGTAGTGCTTACGTCGCCAATTTTTCCAAATAACCTAGCAACACTCAAATCTAAAAGTACCGAGTATCGTGGTTTTACTTTTTTTTGGGGGAAAAAAGTAAATAAATAATTAATTAATTAAAAAGATGCGTATTTTAATATAGTAGATTTTCGCTAGGAAAATTTTGAAAAAACAATTAATTATTTTCTTGTATAATTGTTATAATTTTTTTCTTGTAACATCTTTTGGGAAATTTCTAGAAAGTATGTAGATTTTCCTTTAAAAATATATTTATTTTGAGAGATTCACTTAAAATTTTAATGTAAAAATACATAAAAGTAAATTATTCTAATATTTAAAATTTCATTTTAAATCGTTTGTTTAAAAGTCAAATAATACATTATTTTATTTTTTATTTTTTAATTCCTTAATAACATAATCAATTCAGAGCATCATAAGTAATATATTTAATTTAAATGTGTCTACCTAGAAGTTAATCTAAATTTTATTAAAAACACATAGTTGAAAACAAAACGACATATTTATTATTAGTTTAATCTTATTTAGTGTTCTTTTCTCATAATTAAATAACAGCTCTTTAAAGCAAAAAATGTTAAATAATAAAGTATCTTTTGAATTATCTTCTTTACCATTTTGAGGACTTTTCTGGAAATGAAACAACTTGCTTCCAGGTGTTTATCCTTCCTATACCACAAAATGAGAGTAATTAAATTCAAACAGAAGAAGGTAATATTTCTTTATAGTTTCACTTTTGCATGCATATGGGATATATATATATATATATATATATTATATATATATATATAAATTATTTTTATACGAAATATATATATATATATATATATAATGTAAATATATATATATATATATATATATATATATATATATATATATATATTTCTATTATATATATATATATATATATATATATATATATATATAAATTATTTTTATACGAAATGTTGTGTTAGGAAACAAAAAATGATTATAAAAAAAGCTCATTGTTATGTAGAAACATATTTCCTTAAACAAAAAATAATAATGTAAGGATAATTTATATCTATTGAATTTCATGGCACTGATATTATGGTTTAGTTTCATTAGATTGTAAAGACGGGAATTGGATCTACACACTTTTCAAGTTTCGTTGTACAAGGCAAATTAAGTAGAAATAAAGGTGAAACGCATTTTTTCTGTGGAAGATAAGTTCATTTTTAAAATTATTTTTAGTTTATAGCCGGCAGAATATTGCTATATTTTAACGAAAGGAGCTTTGAAGATTGTTACGAAGAGTCTTCATCATTAAGCCATGTACGCCAAATATATTCTTCCCTACATCGAGAGTTGTGGAATTTGGAATACCCCAATGGTAAGTACTATCTATCTTCTCTTAAATACTTGTAAAACTGGTAAGGAAATTAGGATTTGCATTGACTGTCATTAGGGTAAATCTAGCATTTGCAATGAAACAAATCAATTGTACATACAGTGATAATAATAAAAGTAACAAGAACTTTGATTGCATTAGAAAAGGAATTGCATTATATAAGTTAAGCATTACATAACGAATATCTTAGAATTATTACGGGTAATATTTTTTTATATTTTGCGAAAAACTATTTTTTAAGTAAAAAGTAAAACATATAATACAGTATGCATGAGAGAGTGGAGTACAATGGACCAATTTTGGAAATTTTACTTGTTTATTCACTAAGTAATAACTTCTCGCTGTTGGAAATATGTGTCCATATTACTTATATATTGGGTCTTACGTGGCACTCAATCAAAAACAATAATTATGTTTACTATTTTTTTTAAATACTTCTTTTTAATAACAACTGTCAAAATGGACCATTGTACTCCAACCGCGGGGTACAATGGTCCATGACATGGGATACTATGGCCCACAGGTCAAATTTAAAAAACATACTAATGAAGTATTTTTTTAGTAGTATAAAATGCACAATATATTATATTTGTTTATTTATGTCTTAGATTCATACAAATAATGTAAATTAATGAACACTAAAATTAGAAAATGATACGCTAAACAATTTTCGTGTCACTGAAAATCTGCTGTTTTCTCGTGATATTGTAGTGTCTGGAAAACTCATCATCACAATAGCTTGAAAATTTACAAGAGATATAGCAACACTCTCAATAAAAAATGTAGAGATTTTAATGTAGAGTTTTCGTTGCATGGATCTCACAAAAACTGATTCTTTATCTTTTATTTCTGTCATTAAACCAACAAAATGTAAAACCGTCTTTTTCGTCAAATTTATTTGTATTATTATTTTTTAATTGCATTATTTAATTTAGTTTGTTATAGTTGTATGTTATTTGTAAAAATATAAGAATACAAAACTAACTGAATGGTTATTAAAAATAAATAAGAAGAAACCTCAAAATAAATTGCTTTCTTAGTCATCTTTGAAGACATATTAGATCTAATTTTGGTTAACTCTGAATTTATTATATATAATTTATAGCTAACACTTCAGAAATGCAGATTTCGTAAATCAGTTTATTATGACAGCGAACTGAGGCAAATGGACCAATGTCCATTGTAACTTGTTTCTTAGTGGTGTAGTGTATCCCGTCTCGACTTCTGACAGCAAATGATTAAAAAAAAATCTCTTAAAAATATTTTAATGAGATTAAATATAATAATAGATGACCTTAGCTCTTTATTGTGCTAAATAGCCTGTTACAGATCATTATTCCTGAAAGACGAAAATAAAAAGTGTTTAATTATTATTATTATTATTATTTTGGCTACCGTAACCTAAACTTCATGAATAAAATGGTTAAATTGTTAGTTAGGCATGAAGTTGTTTGCTAAATGTCATCAGTACTGTACTGTTATCTATGTACCAAAATACGAACCATAAAAATAAATTAAAAAATAATTTATAGGAAGCTGTCCATTGTACCCCACTCTCCCCTAGTCCATAAGGAAAAATCAATGACATACGGCAATAGAAAATATGAAAAATAAATTATAAGAAAGGGGAAAATATAGATTCAAGCATGCGTTCAGCCATGCTTTTGAAATTGTTGATGTTTGGAAGCATCTGTGGCCGATTCCACACATCATTTTCTATATTACAACATTAAAAACTAATGAGTAAGGAAACCCGGAATTGAATTATCTGAAATTAGGGAAGTTATGAACGCATATAAATAAGTGAAACAATATATTCAATAAACTAAAAGTGAAAAATAAAAGTGAGCTTAATATAAATAAGTTATATAAAACGTTTTAAGTTATGCATGACTAAGTTAAAATAAATAAATAAGTAAATAAAAATGAAATCTGTAAAACGCACAAGTTGTATCAAATATTCGTCGAAAAATTTCAATCCGTGCTTTAATAAGTAACTTGATATGGGTTTTAACCTGCACAATATCACATCATATGTGTATGTGAGAATGAGACATAAAAAAGAAGTGTGTGTAAAGGAGCATTTTGATTTTCGCTCTTACAATACAATTTCGTATAAAAAGAGACATTAATTTCCTTAAGCAGCTCAGAATTGCTATGCATTGGGTTAATGGGCTGTTTAAGCAGTAAACCTTTGCCTATGATAACATCGATGTAATTACATTGGTTAAATAGTTGACAGATAGTGCGGTCGATTTTGATTTTTTGTTCAATCCTAGCATTTTATGTCACACTTCCACGGGAAAATAAAGGTTTCCAAATATTAAGCTCTATTTGTTGAACCAGTAAGAAATAATTTTAAGGTGGCTTGACACAACCAAAAATGTGTCGCGAGTATTTATGCTACAGTGTAAAGTAGATAAAATTACCAAAGAGACATTTCACTCATACACGTAGTGTATTTAAATTCTGTATATCTACTC
The DNA here is from genome assembly GCA_963930645.1 of Salticus scenicus. Taxonomy (NCBI): domain Eukaryota; kingdom Metazoa; phylum Arthropoda; class Arachnida; order Araneae; family Salticidae; genus Salticus; species Salticus scenicus. The sequence continues at coordinate 53,563,013 of OZ005656.1, read as the reverse complement.
AAAATAATTTTATAATAAGGTGAAAACTAGTATGCTGTCACCATCACATGAATTTCGTCTATATTTTACTACGCAAATTCACTCAGTAACAATTCAGTTTATTAAAATTATTATTTATTAAAATTACCTTCCATCATGAATGCATATAGTTTTTATTCTAGAAAAGTAAAAAATTAAATTTTCAAAGAAAGCCAATTTTATTCTCGAAATAACATAAAAAAAAAAAAAAAAATCCCCCTCGAAGGAGGCACCAAACTAAAGGGTGAAGCGATGATCCTACATTAAAAAAAAAAAAAAAAAAAAAAAAAAAAAAAAAACCTCAATTGATTATCCCTATTAAAATTCCTTTTAATTTCATAATGATTACAAAAAAGGGGTAAAAAATGCACATTCATACGATATTTCGTCCTGTACCTTCATCTTAAAAATGTATTAAAATCGGAACGGCAAGGTCATCTATTGGATGATTTTCACCAAAAGTTAATAAACACTGATTTATGTTAATATGCAATTACAAAATTGGATTTCATGAAATTATGTACAGAAGTTCCTGAGATATAGTCGCCATAAAACACAGACAGACAGACAGTTTTTTTTTTTTTTTTTTATGGACACAAATCGTGCTCTTGGCCTCTCCAAACATGTAAGTCTATCGAAAACATGAGGCCTAAAATTTCTACGAATCCAATACTTTCTTCTATATTGAAAACTGTAAAAATATATACAGGTATATTATATAACAAATGTATTTATCTATTTATTTATTTATTGAAATTAAATTTAAGATTTGGTTTTTTTTCTGCATTTATTTTACGGACTATTTATTAAAATTGCTTTTATCTGAAGAACACATAAACCCCATAAACATTCCATTATTTTGCTTTCGGGAACAAAACAAATAATTATTCATAATAGCAAAATATTTGATCATTTCACATCACATTTAAACGTGCCCTAAAATAAATATTTTGTTCTCGTTAAAGAGAAAAGGGAATTAGAAAATTCTGCTTTACATTTTTAAATTAACCTTTACTTTTAACGGAGTTTTATGCATTAGTAAAAAAGGAAAAGAAACCTGAATTGAATTACAAGTCAACATCCCGTAATGTTTTCAAAATTATAATTATCAATTTACAAAATGTCTGTGTTTATAAAACTATTTGAAAAAGAAAAAACAAAAAAAAAAAAAAATAAATAAATAAATAAAAAAATAAAGAAAGAAAGAAATAAAAAAGCGCTTTAAAAAATTGTTCTTGATGTTTAAAAGGAAAAAAAAAAAAAAAAAAAAAAAAAAAAAAGATTTTAACAAAAGCATTTTTAAAAAGAAAAAATATACAATTGTAAATCAAATTTTCATTTTGAAATTTAATCATTGCTTTAAATTTTGGAGAAGAAAGTAGGGAAAAAAAAGTTTTAAAATATTCTACTTTAGGGACTTTTTTTTCCTGAAAATATCTGCACTCAAAAGCAATAAAACATTACTTAAATGAAGGAAAGTACAAAAACTTATCCTTTTTTTGTCCTTACAAAGTAAATATCTTGCCTCCAGCTGTTGTTTAACTGTTATATCTCAAAACAAAAGTAGTTTCAATAAAAGAAGTATTCCGGAATGTTCCATTACATTTTTTTTCCGTCTTTTGTAGTGGTAATCAATAATTTGAGCAGTTAAATATCTTTGAATTTCTCCCAAATTAAAAATGCCATTATTTTCGCAACAAAAAATAACATGAAAATGTTTTTTATAATAATTTTATAAATTATTTGTGATTACATTGGATATTAAATATATATATATATATATATATATATATATATATGTCTTTTAAGAATTAGATTTTAAATAATAGAAATTTGATACAAAATGGTAATTTTAATATTTATGACTAAGCACTAAATTGCTATTTTTTTTTGTATTAGAAGAAACAAAACAGCACCATCTAGGAATATTTTGAAAATGTTACAATTTACATAATTATTATTGATTAAATTGTATATCAATAGATCTCATAAAATTAAGAAATCGAAAATATTATGTGAATGCTATATGAAAGTTATTGTAATTAGGTTTTGAAATTTCTAGGGTTTCCTAATTTAATCCAGATTCAGATAATGCTCAGATTACTACTACTACTATTTTTATAAATTTGTGAAACATACTAAATATTTGATATATATTGTATGCAAAAATACATTGTGGTAATGCTTAAATTTTAACAGTGCTTAAATTTAAACACAGGACTACGGTTAATAACTTCTTTTTTTTTAATTCAGAGAACCTTAAAACGTGTAAATGTAAAAAATTCAAATTTGAAAACTTGATCTTAAAACAATACCTTTACTAACGTATATGAGTTAGATTATGCAAACACATTTTAAATTATAATTCCTGGTTTCTTAAAAAAGAAATATAAAATTTATTTTAACGTTTATTTACGTATTTCTTTACTAGTTTGTCTTTGTCCACCTAGCGAACGATATTTTAAATTAAGCGTATTTTCTAATTTATTACTCTTTTTCTCTTTAGCTCTTATACGACTTTAAGTTCTGTAATGTCGGTTTAAATAATATTAACATTTTCTTTTCATCGGAATATTTTTAAAGTTACAAAATTCGAAAGCATTAAAATGTAATATAATAATCATTGAACTCGGCATTGTTTCAACAAAATCAGTTAAAAGAAATTTTAAGCTTGTTAGTTTAATGCAATTTTACGCACTATTAAAAAAAATATATATATAGAAAATAAGTGTAATAAAACAGATTCTAAAAAATAAAAAACTAATAAAAAATTTATATTTTAGTAAATATATGGCTCTAATGATAAAAAACCATACCTAATGTAAACCTTTGCTAAATGTTAGAAAATATACGTACTAATATATAAAAACACGCACTCAACATACGCACGCCACAGACATTTTAGTTTATGGATATATACATATATATTTTAAAATGAAATATTAGCACATGTTTCAGAATAAAACTCATATATATATATATATATATATATATATATATATATATACAAAATATGCACATATTTTTAATTTATTGTATTTTGAATCTTGCTGGTTACTTTTCTACTCTATAATTTGCGATAAAATATGTTGTAACTTGCAGAGTAAAGAGAGAATATTGAGACAGGTTGGAAAATAAATAAATATTAAATAAAAAGTAAAAATGCTCAAGCCTTTGGCTGGCCAGTATTTTAATAGTCATCATACTAAAACATTACCTCACCCACACCCCTCGCAAATAAATAAATAAATAAATAGAAATAAAAATAAATAAATAAATAAATAAAAATAAAAATAAATAAATAAATAAATAAAAATGATAATAATAAAATTAACGAGCAAAATTACAGGCGTAAACAGGTAAAGTGAAACCTCGACGATACGAAACCTCGCGCGTTTAGTTAATATACTGTATTATTTATTTTCATATAAGTAGCAAGCTTTACTATATTACAATAGCTTGAAAATTTACAAAACATATATCAACACTGTCAGGAAAAATGTAGAGATCTTGATTAGGTTTTCGTTGCATGGGTTGCACAACAACAGGTTCTTTATCTTTTATCTCTGTGATTAAACCAACAAAATGTAAAACTGTCTTTTTCCTCAAATTTTGGAAGAAACTTTAGTTACACTTACTTTATCATATTAAAGTTAGCATCTTGCTGTGAAATTATATCTTTATCACTGAACTTTATATCCCTATAAACAGACATATTCTTAGGAACACTTCAACTTTTTAAATACATATTTTTCTTTTTTACATGATGTGAGACTTTAATTTAATTTTTATCTTTATCAAAAGCTTTTTTTTTCCTGACTCTAGCTAAAGCGAGACTTTTTGTGTGCTTTGATTATTTAAAACAATCTCTTTTTTGTATAGCTTTATGAACAAAAATAAAAAAATAAAACTAATAAAATACTGAAACTGCTCAAATATCGCTTTGGGTCCCCACTTACCTCACAACCACCAAGTTTTGTACTAGGCGACACGTATTAAATCCTCGACGACATCTTCAGGGCCCCAAGCCCAATCACTTACCGAGCTTCGATGATTTTTCTATTCAATTTTGACCTTTCACTCCTTCCGGTAGTAAGCTGTTTTATTTATTCCACGCACTTAACATTGTGAGTTTTATTCCTTCTCGTCGAATGTTTTTTTTTTTCTTTTTTTTCCGAAACGTCAACTGAGGCTTCCCTGTTCATATTCAAAAAGTTTTTGGGTTCCGTCTGACTGTTTGTCTGTCTGTCGCGCGATAGCGAACCAAAAATCACGCCATTGACTTGAAATTTGGTACACATATTCATGATCCCTCCGAAATCAGCTGTATAGTTCTGGGTGTGCATTTCATTTGTAGTTCGTGTATAGGGATACGCAAAAGTTTTTCTTGTCATTGCGCCAATGGGAAGAATTTGTATGTACCACTATAGCGGCCGTAAAAATCATGCTATTGACTTGCAATTAGGTTCATGTATGCATGAGCCCAACGAAATCAACTACATAGTTTTGGGTGTGTATTCCATTTGTAGTTCGTGTATAGGGACACACCAAAGTTTTTTATAACATTACGGCCTATGGGAGGAATTTGCGTGTACCGCAAAAATCACGTTTTTGACTTGCAGTTTGGTATACATATTTATGAGACACACAGAATTTTAGCTGTATAGCTTCGTTTGCGTATTTCATTTGTAGTTCATGCAGAGGGACACACTAAAATTTTATTTATCATTACGGCCTACGGGCAGAATTTTTATGTACTGTAATAGCGGCCGCAAAAATCCTCTGATTGAATTTCAAATTACCACACACTTCCAGACTCTATAAAGAAATAGTTGTATAATTTTTTATTTCTATATTTTACATGGATTATGTACGGGGACACGTCAAAATTCTTAACAATACGCATATGGAGTGAATTTCGTTTAAACACATTTTGACATTATTATTTTGCAATCAACAAAATGAAATTTGTGTACATTACTGAGATGCTTAAAATTATGTTATTTGCAGAAAATATGTTCTCTTAAGCTTTCTAATTAATGCACAGGACCATATAAAAGTGTTCTGACAATGTAAAGTAATCATCCAAATTATGTCAAATTTCGAATAATTATGCATGAAAAAGTAGAATAAGCGTAATAGATTTTACTGGTGTATAAAATGTTTATCGTTTGTTCACGGAGACACACAAAAAGATTTCGTAATATTACAGTATATGAACAATTTTTTTTAAGCTCCCTTTAATGCGTTTATGCTACATTCAATATAATTGAATTAACATACATTATAGAGATGCTTAAAATCATGTTTACTCTAGAAAAAGGATATGTATAGACAAAAAAAAATATTTACAGGACCACACAAAATAACTCCGATGACGTACTGTAATTATCCAAATAATGTCAAATACGTTTGAAAAATTAAATATAAATTAAATATATTTCGTTAAACATAATGAAATTTTATTAGATTTTAAAATAAAGGTTTTTTGGTGGAGGAGTATGGGCTAAGAATTGGCAATTCATTTACAGTGTTACACAAAATAATTTCGATATGTTATGTAACCGATTTGCCTAAAATTTGGTACAAGTATTTATGAATTACAGGGAATTAATACAAGGCAATCAGTTACTAGGAATACATATTAGGAATACACATATATATAGAAATAGGAATTATTAGGAATACACATATTTATGGAAAAAGAGATGCAGCGGGGAGGGTTGAAGGGGGCCGGCACACCCTCACAAACGTTTCTGTTTATATAGAAAATCAATCGAATCAATATATATACATATAATTTATTATATAACTAGCAGGCTACGCCCGCTTCGCTGATCACTATATTTAAATGAATTTTAGAAAGAATTATCAATATTTATTTTTTTACACCACATTATACACAAAAACTAAAAAAAAGTAACTAAAATTGCTTCAAACCTCGCTTCGGGTACTCGCTGTCTACGGCAGCTCTTTTCCCTCCCGCACTGCATCAGGTCTAGGTTTCCCATGCCTGCAGAAAGATCTTTCCCAGGCACTTTAATCTGGATATTTATCGACGACAGGATAGATCTGCTACTATTTAAGAACTACGATTTTAAAGATGACTGTATCTCAGCATCTATTAAATATTTTAGTTTTGAACCATGTATGTTTTGGCCCATGCTATTTACACTATATTACGATTTGATTTAAAACTATTAATTATACTTAATTTTTTCTACTGCATTTCAATTTTGTTTCCAAAAAAAAAAAAAAAAAAAAAAAAAAAAAAAAAAAATCGCCTTTAAATGAATGTATTAAATAAAAATAAGTTGCGTAATAGCCGTTGCTAAGATACGCAGACGATTGAAGCAAAATATTAAATTTTTGAAAAATGAAACAAAGAAGCCAATATTTAAAATCGGAAAAAACATTAATTTAATAAATTCAAATTCGAAATTCGAAAAAATCTCGATTAGGGGCACACTTGCGATAGGTGCGCACTTAGGTGATTAGGTGTCTCGATTTAGGTCTCGATTAGGTGCACACTTAGGCGCACACCCAGGTACCTATATGCCAAAATCTAAAAATTTAATATGTTTAATTTTTTCTACTGTATGTGTATAACTATTTGATTTCAATAAATATGATAAAAAAGATTTCTTCCTCAAATGAATTCAAATAAATAAATAGTTTAATAGCCGTTGCTAAGATACGCATACTTTTGAAACGAAACAAATTTCTGAAAAATGAAACATTTAAGCCGATATTTAAATTCGAAAAAACATTAATTTAAAAAATTCAAATTCGAAATTCGAAAAAATCTCGGTGAGGTGCACACCTGCAGGGTCCCAGGTACCTATATGCCAAATTTGGAGGCACTGCGATTAGTAGCGTGAGTGCCAGAGCGCAGATACACACACATACGCACAGACACTTCTCTTTATCTATAGACTAGCAGGCTACGCCCGCTTCGCTGGTCACTATATTTAAAGGAATTTTCAAAAGAATTGGATCAGTATTTATTTTTTACATCACATTACAAAAAAAAAAAAAAAAAAAAAAACGCTTTAGATCTCACTTCTTCGGGTACCCGTTGCCTAAGGCAGCTCTTTTTTCTGCCCGTACTTCACCGGGTCCAGTTTCCCACTCTCTACAGAAAGGTCTTTCCCGGGCACTTCAATATGGGTATTTATCGACGACTTGTGGATTTTCTGTTATTTAAGAACTACGATTTTTAAGATGACTGTATCTCAGCATCTATTATATATTTTAGTTTTTGAACCATGTGTTTTATAGCCCCAGTTATTTACACTATGTTACGATTTGATTCCGACCAGTGCAATAAAATGAAATAAAAAAGTAGATTTTCTCTGAAATACATGAAAAAGAAACGAAATTTAATCAGTTTAATCCTATCTACTATAAACTACCATTTTTTTTCACCCAATAAATATTATAAATAATAATATTAATAGCAAAAAAGATTTTTCTTTTAAAGGAATTAATTAAAAAATAAAAATAAAAAGTTGCTATACTATGAAATTTATACATAAACGTAACAATTTATTAATATTGCATTAACATTTGATTTTCAATAAATATAATAAATTAAAAAAATAAATAAAAATAAATAAAATAATAAATGAAACTTGGAACGTAACTTTTTTTTTTTTTTTTTAATAAACAATATTTTATTTCATTTGATCATGATTTTTCAAATTATCAAAATGATGATAGTTTGAAAATAATAAATGTAAAATCAATTGAGGTAGTGAATCAACGAATGCTTTGCCAGCTTTGCTAGTCACTATATTTAAAGGGGACTAACGTGCAAGTTGTACCTGACGGGACTAATGTGAAAGTTGTACCTCAAGGGACTAATGTGCAATTTGTACCTCACAGGACTAATATGCAAGTTGCACCGAACGAACAAACTATTTCTTTCAACGAAAATGCCTACTAACCCTGGACGATAGGTCTAATATATCGTATTATATTATCTATCGTATTTATCGTAATATAATTCAATACTTATTTCGCTTCCTTCTTCGACTCGTTTTAATACGCATTTTTTATAAAAGCAAAAACATTGAATCATTAAATTCCTTTTTTTACTTATTTTTATTTCATATTATTTCACGCGCACTTTTTATTTCCTAATTCAAAATTATTAAAAAAAAAACTTTTTCGATATCGCTTGTAACGATACTGATTATTATTAATTTTCTTTTCTTTTTCTTTCAATAATAATAATAAAAAAAAAGATTTTGATGAAATTCTGGCAAAAGCAGAATTTAGTTTAGGACGGAGGACTATTAGTTTTTTTTTTTTATTTTTTTTTTTATAACATCGCTTTCAAATTATTCAATTATATTTTCGATAAATTTTAGATTTCGACAAATGTCCAACTATCGAAATCGACAACGCAAAAATCCCAGATTGAGACTAATAGGTCCCCAGTCCTAAAAAAAAAAAAAAAAAAAAAAAATTTCACCTTCAAATGAATGATAAAAAATAAATAGTAAAATAACCGTTTCTAAGATACGCAGACGATTAGAATCAAAGAATAAAATTTATGAAAAATGAAGCATTAAAGCCAATATTTAAAATCGAAAAAACATTAATTTAAAAAATTCAAAGTCGAAATTCCAAAAAAAGGCGATGAGGTGCACACCTGCAGGGTCCCAGGTACCTATATGCCAAATTTGGAAGCTCTGCAATCAGTAGTGTGAGCACCAGAGCACAGACAGACACACAGACACTTCTCTTTATTTTTATAGATAAGAAATAAATAAAAATGATCTGTTGAATAATGCGTGATGTAAATAGGACGTTAACGCTAATGATCTGCAAATAAACTATTCTAAAGATTTTTAGCTTTTTACCCCAGTTTTTGTATAATTCTGAAGTGCGGTGGCTACCGTTTACCGTCCCCCGCCACTGTCGAGTCTTATACTAGGTTAGACGTAGCAAAACAGGGACGATAGCTTCAGGTCCCCGAGCCCAATCCCTTTCCGAGCTTCGATGACTTTTTCTAGCCAATTTTGTCCTTTTATTGCTTCCTGCGTTAGCCGTTATTTTATTTTATTTATTTATTTATTTTCCGACATACTTGACATTCTGAGATTCTTTCCTTCTCGTCGCATGCATTTTTCTATGAATTTTTAGCCTCCCCCCCCCCCCACTTTTTTTTACATTCAGATGTGCGGCAGGTTTAAATTGCTAATGCACCTTTATTCATTTAGTTGTCGGTAAGTGATGCAATTCGAAATATACTATTTTTAAATGGGGATATTTCACTTTGTGCACTTTATTGTACAGGTATTTATTATATAATTTTTCGCCATTTCTTCTTCATCCTTCGAAATTATCTGCTTATATGCATAGTTTCAACTAAATCTAATAGTTGATTTACTATCGTTTTCCAGTTTAGGTAATTTAGAATTTTTATGTCATTATACATAGCGTGTAAGAGCTCTTTTTCAAATGTCTGATGCCTTGGAGTTTGAACAAATAGGATTTTATCATCCACGACCCTTTACATTGCCTGATCCTTAGAAGAATATTTCCTTTTTTACTTTAAATGATCTGTGAAATTATTCTTATGTGACAATTGTAAACTTCTCAAATATATATATATATATATATATATATAACATAGGTGTATTCTTACTTTTTAGTTGCATTATTTAATTCAGTTTGTTATATTTGTATGATACTTGTAAAAAAAAATAAGAATGTAAAATCAATTAAACATTTATTAAAAATAAATAAGAAGAAACCTCAATGTAAATTGTTTTCTTATTCATTTTTAAGACATAATAGATGTAATTAACGTTAACTCTGAAAATTTTAATTTATTGTTAACACTTCAAAAATGTAGATTTCGTAAATCACTTTATTATGACAGAGAACTGGAGTAGCATGGGCCATGGTCCATTGTGCCCCAGTTCCTGGTCGTCCATTTTACCCCATGTGGAACTATGACAACAAATGTATTATATATATATATATATATATATTAAGTATAGGTAAACTTAGCTGTTTATTGTGCTGAACAACTTCTTCAAGCTCATAATTTTTTAATGATAGAAATAAAAAACGTGTAAAAATATCTACTTTTGGCCACTACAAACTAAATTTCACGAATAAAATGACTAAATTGTGAGTTAGGCATGGAGTTAACAGATACGATTCCTCACTGCACTGTTATTTATTTATTTATTTACATTTTAATAAAAAATTAAATAATTAATTTAAGGTAAGATAAAATTAAAATTAAATTAATAATTGGAATGTTGTGCAGTTTTAACTATATAAATTGTGATTCACACATATAGATTAATTTTGATGATCATTATATACATATATATATTTTTTTTTTCCTTCTTCAGTAAAAGATAAATTTTATTTAACAATAAAGTGTATTGCAATAATTTTCATTTTATTCAAGCCTTTAATTTAAAAGTAACTCATCTGAATAGTGTAATTAGCACTTACAAACTGAAGTGTCGCATACTAGGACATTAAATAGAGTTAGCTGATTAACCATTATTTAAGCAAACAATAGCAAAGGTACTAAATTATTTCGAAACGCTAAACTGAATTATCTTGCGATGTCTTCAAATATTAAATTTTAATACTAGAATATAATTGTAGTTAAATATTTACGCGACTTTGTTATATTAAATTTGTGTGTCTTTGAGAATTATTCAAATTATATTTCAAATTTTAAGATAAAATAGTAATAGAGTACATGGGAAATACATCAATCGTGTTAAAGATAGTTGTAATAAGCTGTAGAAATTAAAAAAAGAATTAAAATAATTAAAAAAAAAGAAATCTTAGTTATTATAACATTGTTTTAAGGGTTGCATGACATATTTAGATGTAAAACCCAATATCAATAATAAACTAAATATTTTTAAATGATTAATAAAACATTACTCTTAAAATATATTATATATTTATTTATTTATTTTATTTTATTTAGTTTTAAACATCATAAACATAAAACACGAATTGTGGATTCTTCTTACCCATGTACATGGTAGAGAAAGTATTGTTTTTGGGTCAAATTTTGAAACCTAAACTTCAGCTATATTTTCACCTTTTTAGGTCGCATAAATCCGAAAATCATGCTTATAACATTTGCTTTCTGTGTGTTATCAACATTTCTCACGAAGAATCAGTAGCAGAAAGTCCAAACTCGATATTATAGTAAATTTGTATCATATATTGATGGTAAACTAAACTTTTTGTTGAGATCAGGCAAATGTTAGTGCACAGGGACATCAAAAGGATGTCAAATACAACACTATAAGAGGGAAATTTCTGTTAAGTACAGTGTAACAGCTATAATCAGTCCTAAACAAAATGGAATAAACATATATCTTATACTAATAAAAGAATGTTTTGTGCAGAACGTAGTATGAAAATCCTTTATCATATATTTACATGACAACTCACAGTATTTGGATACATTGGGGCTATACTTGGAAATTGCTGGAATTTTATTTCATTTTGTGTCAAGCCTTTGACATATAAAATTCAGTTTAAGTACACAGTCTAATGTACATGTAGTTTTAGATAATATACAGGGCTACACAAAATTAAGCTAAACTTTTTTTTTTTTTGTCAAATGCAAATGGTAGAAATCCTTTGCTACATTTTAGTATATCAAATAACACTGCTCGAGAAAGAAAATATAGTTTTAATATCCACAATATACACAATGTATTTTTTGATCCCATAGACTCATTGCGAACATATGGAATTTATTAAACTAAATACGAAAATGAAAATGAAAATAAAGAAATAGGCTTTTACATAGGAATGAGTAAAAGAAAAATCAAAAACAGAATAAAAGGACATGAAAATGATTTTAGGTACGGTAAAATAACAACAGCTTTAACCAAAACAATCAGAGATTTGAATAAAAATATAGATTTTCTAAACGTTAGAGAACTAGCTAATTTTAATAATTATAATTACGCTACCTTACTCGAAAACATTGAAATTTTTGCCAACGAGCGCGCATGCAATGAGCAGCACGCCAGTCAACTAAATGAAATTTAGTATAGTGTACAACACGGCTAGAGCTTTCTCAGATAGCCGTAAGCCCGGCCAAATGAGGTTAAGGAGAAAGAAAGTAAGTGAATTATTTGCTTCCATTAACTTACTACCGTAGGCAATGGAAGTATTATATTCGGTCCAAAAATTCGTTATCAAGTTTTTACCTGATTTACACGTTTTAAGGCCTCCTGAGTCAAAAAAGTGTTTTGGGGCAATTGGTCAGCGTGTGTGTAGTATGTATGTAAGTATATGTGTTTATGTGGAATCTTCTGTCTCACATATCTTCAAAACCAAAAAAGATAGAACTCCGAAACTTAAAAATTGATAGAGGTCTGGTGTACAGATGAATCTTCCAAATTTTGGTGAAAATTGAAAAACGGAAATGGGACCGTAAGTCTGTATCTGAAAAACGGCTATAACGATTTTCTTCCAAATTGCTACATAAACACTCTATTAGATGCCCTTTCGAATGATATAGTGTGTTAGTTCAGGAATAATTGATATGCGCACTGAATAAATAGCTGAATTTCAGGTCTCGCAAGTGCGTTCCTTTAAAAACGGCAGTACGGATTTTTTTTTTTTCAAACTTGCCATATTAACTTTCTTTTAAATATACTTTGGTATGTAATTATTGTTTTCCAGTCAATAATTGAGTATACTAAGATTTGGTAAAAGTTCGTATCTCAAAAACGGCTCTAAAGATTTTCTTGAAAATTGTTTCATTAATCCATTTTATATACCCTTTTCATGTATTGCGTGATTATTATAAAAATATTAACGGTCATCCTGATTATGTAGTTCCTTTTTAGATCTCAGAACTTAGTGTTAAAAAAATAACTCTATTTTTTTTTTCTTATTTTTAACTTGCAATGTAAACTTTGCTTTATATGTCTCTATACATGTATCAAATTTATCTTGCTGGAAAATTCCAAAAAATGCATATAATATCTCAAAAAAAAAAAAAAAAAAAAAAATGCATATAATACGTGTAATAGTGGATAATAGAAGTCGTATGGTCGTTTTACCCCAGATTTATTTTTTTTATTTTTTTATTTTAAACAACAGACTGTGCCTGCTTCGCTGGGCAATATTTAAATGAATTGTCAAAACCACATAGCATTATTAGTAACCTAAGTTTAAATTCCCAGTGTTTTCGGTAGAGGCTTTACCCACTCGCAACGTGAGGGATCCAGTTCTCCACTGCCTTCGGCAGCAACTTACCAGCTTCTTACTTGCCCTTCCCAGCGGATAAGTTCGATGTTTCGCGAAATCCCGCAGATCCCATAGATTTCCCAAAGCAAATTTAGCGCTAACAGGAGTGTCTCTAATTTGCTCCTTCGTAATGCCCCCTCCCCCCACGCCAAAAAAAAAAAAAAAAAAAAAAAAAAAAGTGTGTTTTTGGAACTATCCTAAAAAAGACACATGGATCTTTTCAATACCTTTATACAATTTTTAGTAGAGCACTCAGAAATCCGGAATTTCTGAAATTTTCCGCAGGAAAACGAGTTTTCCCTTCACTCCTGTAAGAATCAAAATATACAAAATCGTACATTATGTTTTATTTATACTCTAGTCTAGTCTCCTCATGTACAATGTCTTCACCGTGAAGTAATTTAGGTCCTAGTAATACTTACATTTTTTTTTTTTGCTTCTTCTTTCCCAGGGCGAAAGAGTGGGGCGGGGGATTTCAATAAATCCAGGTACTATAGATGTCAAGCACCAAACTTTGTGACCACAGCTCTGATAAATTTCCCAGGACAAATTTAGCGCTAAAAGAGGTGTCTCGAATATGCCCTTCGTAACGCATACCCCCCTCTCTCCCCCAAAAAAGGTAGATCGCAGAAAATCAAAAACGTGTTTTCGAAATATACCAAAGAGGACGCATGTCTGTTTTCGATATCCTTGTTCCATTTTTGGTAGAGTTTTACTCAAAAATCCGGAATTTGCAAAATTTCCCACCAAAAATTCCTTTTCCCCCTCCATTCCTTGAAAATCAAAATATCCTAAATCGCAGATAATGTTTTGTTTGCACTCATGTGTTGTCTGCTCATGCGCAACTTATTCACTGCGAAGCAATTTGGAACCGAGTTATGATTACAGAGGTGTTTTTAACTTATGTCCCCCCAACGGGGGGGAGGAGGGGGGGCGGGGTAATTTCGATAAATTCCGTTATTTTAGGTGTCGGATACATTTAAACAATCCAAGCACCAAAATTTGTGACCGCGGCTCCCGTAGATTTATCAGGACAAATTTAGCGTTAAAAGGGATGTCCAGATTTTGACCCTCGTAACACCCCCATCCCTCCTCATGTACAATTTCTTTACTGTGAAGTAATTTGCAGTCATGCTTACAAACGTGTTTTTTATTTTTGCGCCCCCATTTGGGTGGAGCGGAGGAGCATATCGAAAATGTTGATAGACATAATTATAAGTTGGGTAAATATCTAAATTCCTGACAAGCACCGTTGAAGTCCGTCCAGCCGTTCTCACGTGATATCCGCACAAATGCAGTGTTACAGACATACACACACGACGACACACACACACACAGACCAAATTTCTGAAGTTATTTTTGGCTTTCATGGTGTGTGAAACGTGAAGGTACCGCAAATATTTTTGATTTTGACACATTTACAGACGAAAGTCTGATTTTATTAATATAGATTGGAATTTTCTCTCCAGTTAATTTTTAATTAAAGTATAATTAATTCTCTGAAAACGATTACTGAATTTCACTTTATAAAAAAGTGATATTCAACTAAGGGACTGCTGAAAGCCTTGAATAAATGTTTCTCAACAATTACAATTTTGAATGTCAATTTTTATTTAAATAATCCTACTGTTCTTCTTTTGAAAATATGTACGAAAACGATTAAGTAAGATTACTAAAAAGAAAAATTCGAGTCAACTGGCAACGTCCAGAAGATAAGAAGAACAAAAGTAACATGCAAAAGCCTTGCGTTTGCTGAAAGGCAAACTGCTAGAACACCAGAACGAAATGATGAATATCAGGTATTGTGGAGATCATCAATAAGCAGCGGCCAGAAGACAAAAATAAAGTGAAGAATAAGTACTAACCAGAGGAAGCAACTTAAAGAGGAAAACAAGCTGACGACCGGAGAGATTCAGACTATCGTGTAGAAGTTCAACGGTCTCAAGGCCTAAAAGACAAGAAGTAACGGAAGAGAAATGCCATTTTCGAATTCAAGCTAATGCAGTATTGATATGTTTCTTTCAGGTCTATCAATATGTTTTATCCGCATTCTGGGTTGAATCTGGAATGCATTTTTTCAACATTTTTTGACGCAGTATCATAAAGCTTGAAGGTTTCTCATTTTAGCTTATTTTAATTCCATCTCACACTTTCTTTATCTTGTTATTTCTTTAGTTCAAAAATTTATCAGCTCCGGGTACATCTGCTAGTAATTAATAAGAAAGAAGCTACAAATAACCATTTAATATCAGAAAGAAAATATCTCACAAAAGAAAAACTCATCAGAATTATGTTAATAAGGGTAATGAAAAGTCTCTTGTGCTAATTACAGAGGAACATTCCTTATTTATTCTGTAGCATTGCTAGCACCTGTTTTCTTTTTCCGCAAAAGTTTTTCGAAAGTAATTTTCTTTTTATTTAACTAAAATTACATATTGCAGGAAGTTTCTCTAAAAAATAGTTCGTGTGAAACGAAAAGGTCTGTGCTATTCCCACACAGTCACCTATAACCATTAGACATCAAAATTACATCCAATTATCTATAAATGCGTAAAATATCTTAAGAATGTCCATCAAAAGTCGTAGAAATCCTGAACTATTTATAGATATCTATCAGATGTTTAAATGTAGGCGAAATTCAGACGTGACTTTTTCAATGTCTTATAGGTGTAACATGTTAGATCAAAACAAGATTTAGATATTTTCAATGTCTATTAAATGTATCAACTTCAATTATTATATATTTAACATCTAAAGGAAGTAAATAACCTGGTGTCTCCCTTACACGACTTTCTCTTACGCTGAAATTTAATAGTATAAATACAGATTAAAGATTAAAAGGTAACATAAAGAGTACTGTTATGTAAACCTATGTTAAGCAATTCAAATTAGGCTTCGGATGAGTTTTATATGATAATTAGTTCTGTGTAAGGGGGCAAAAGCCGCCTAAACACCGCGTTTCATTAATGCACCTACATTTATACAGAATTTAATTCGGTTATTAACACATTCGCTGCCACTGACGCGCTGGCGCGTCAGCATGGCGCTACCTCCCATGCCGGTGACGCTCTGGGGCGTCAATCGAGTATGATAAGTAAACTGCTTTAGTTTTAGTTCGGATTTGTAGGTTGAACGATGAGGTTTTTGTGGCACGTTAGTGAAGCATTATTTTTATATTTTCAGTGCGTGGTTTTTAAATTTTGTGTTTAAATTTTTTTTTTGTTTGTGCAGCCAACGTTTTTAATCATTAAAACACTTTTTTTAAATTCGGCTTCTGAGGATGGATATATAAATTTTGTGGCAGCGAATGTGTTAAAAAATAATTCTGTTTCTAAAAAATAATTTGTTAAAATACTTATTTAAACAAATTATTTTTTATGATAATGCAGACGATTTCCATATTTGAGAAGTAGTATAACACAAAATATCGAAATAAATGTTGAATTCATTCTCAATATTACATTATTATTATTATTATTATTATTATTATTATTATATATATATATATTGTGTTAAATCGATAACTTTATTTTGAATCATCGCAGACATATGGTTCAACCATTCGTTTTGAAGGTATTGCCGAGCTCTTTTGAAAGATACCCATCATGAAAATTTTCTCCTCTCGAGGGGAGAATTTCACCCCCGGGGGGGGGGGGGCTCCTACATACGCAAAATTTATTTCCCAGATGACTATCTCTATTACAAAAAATATATATTCGTTTCATTTGGTTTATTGCAGTAAACATTTTTTAACACAATTCAAATTAGGCTTCAGAAGAGTTTTATATGATAATTAGTTCTGTGTGAGGGTTGCTACCGCCTCTCTCAACCCCCCGTTTCATTACTGCGCATAGATTTATACAGACTTTAAATCTGTATTTAAAATTAAATGTTCATTTAAAACTATTCAGACGACTTTCACACGCAGCATTCTATGAAACTTATCAGTCTTGATACAACTTTTCCAGCAACAAAATTATAATTAATTTGAAAATACAAGATTTGGTTATCTGAAATTATTCGATTTTAAGTTACTCTAAGAGACACATACAATGATCAGAAAAAAAAAAAAAACTAGAATTTGGTAATCAGGTAGTCTCATAACATGTCAATACACACACACACACAAAAAAAAAAAAAAAAAAAAAAAAAAAAGCAATGAATATTTAGCTTAAGGGGGTCTGGGACACCAACACTTATTTATTTATTTTTTTATTGATTATTTAGTTTTTAAATTTTATTTGTATTTATTTTCTTTGTTTACTTTTTTAGTAATATAGTGTGCTTGTATTCATAAGACATTTGGAAAAAAGTGAATTTCCTATTGCTTCATTTGAAAAAAAAAAAAAAAATTCTGATGAGTATAATCATTTTTTTTGTTCAAATGTATACATAGACATATATTTTTTAATCTCACACATTTTTCTATAGTTATATTTCTTTCTTGCTTAATTTTATGCGGGAATTTCTCATTTAACTTTTTTTTTCAGCTAATTCTTAAATAAAGAAAACAAAAAAGAAACTAAATTTGCGGAAAGTACTAATGAAACTGCTGGAAGAAATAATTGTTCTTTAATTAGAATGCTGCATATATATGTATATTTTAAATTAGAAAACTATTCCATCACTCTGTGTAATTGGTTCTGTTATTTATTTGGAAATTACCAAAAAAAAAAAAAAAATCAGCTAATTTTAATGCTAAAATAAATTATCTTATAAAAAAAAAGTTATCATCATCACAGATAAGAAATTTGAATAAAAACTCAGTTTAATGAAACGATATTTTGAAGAAAAAAATACACAGTTTCTTAAAATATTTAGTTTATTTTATCTCTAGATTTATATTCTGTTTTTTAAATAAAAAATTCCTATTATCAATACACTTTTTTTTTAATCAGGTAAAGTATAAAATTGTCAATTCCACATTTTAGAACGTATATATGACAGCAATTAATATTATTAACATTATTGTCCTAATTCCATTAAACATCAAAATATATGGTTAAAAAGTTATAAATTACTTCATCTAGATTTTTTTAAAATTCACTTATAAAATAAAATGTTCAAGAACAAAAATAATCTGTAAGTTTACTTAACCCTTGCAGGGGCGGTGGTTGCATAGGGCAATAACAAATTTTAATTCAAAATTGCAAAAACTGTCCCTAATTATTTTATATATTTCTTCTTTTAAAACTTAAATGAAAAATTTCATTTATTTCTTTCTTTTAATATTGTTGATGATTTATGCTGGTTGCTGATATTAAACGAAGGAATTTTGCTTGCTCCTTAAACGGTTAAAAAAAAAAAGGGGGGGGGGGGGAGGTGGATAAAAGAAAAGAAAGAAAGTAGTCACTGACAAAATAAGTGGAATACAAGGTAAAAAAAGTAAATTTTTTTTGCAGATATACAAATTAGTAGTAGTAATAAAAATAATAGTAATAATAATAATAATTATTATTATAATAATTTATTACATTTCTTATAATGGCTTCTGAAGTTTTGTCAAAATTATTTTTTAATATTGATATTATGCATTTTTACGTATTCAGAAAGAAAATATAATGTCAGTTAAAAATGTATTACATGGGAACTGAATATTCTTGTATAATAGTTTTTTCTAAGAAGGTTCTACATTTCTGAATGCAAGAATATAAACTTTTGAAAGGGATGTCATATTTCTTATGATATAATCCTGCTTTTAAGAATGTGAAAAATTAAAAATACATGTTATGTTATTGTTATTTGTAGAAAAAAATAAAAATACTTGACGGTTCGGACATGATTTCATTTACGAATAATAAACTTTTTTTTTTTTTTTTTTTTTCAAATACAAACGAAGCAAGAAGACAAAGTAAATTACTTCATGAATTAAAATAACGTAATACTGTGGTCCTTTCGTATTCATAAATCATAACGATTTCCTGTGAGAAAACGATATTGAAGAGATTTAGAGAATATATATATATTTTTTAATTAATATTTAAAGCTGTAAAAATAGGAGAATTTTTACATAAGGTTTATGCTTCTAAAATAACAAAAAATAAAAAAGTTTATAATTACATTTTAGTCTGACAAAGGAACTTTTTTTTCTTTAACCACACAAAATACGTAACCACTGAGACATATTTATTCTAGTGAATACGTATTATTATTTTTATTTTTATTATTTTTTTCATACGGAATATTGGTATGAAAACAGGATTAAAATGAACAAATTGTACTTACATGGCTTAGAGCTGATATTGCCTAGTTCAGTGCAATGGGCTCTGTTTTGATCCTGTGTGATAAAACTAGAAAATTTTACTTTATGCTAGAATTTTTATGGTGTGCACTTAGAAAAAAAAAAAAAAAAAAAAAATGTGTGCTACTATTCCCTGTATTGTTTTGGTACACATTTTTTTAAACGTATTTTTTGCATAGCTTGAGGATATTTTCTACTAGAAATTTCCTGAAATTTGATTTTTTGAAATTTATTTTAATTAAATTTATTAATTTATTATAATTTAATTAAATAAACCCTACAAAGCTCCATTCCCTTTCGGTCGTAGCAGCTTTCAAAGCGATTCCGCTTTTTCCGTAGCGACCACTGCGTGGCTCGCCACAGTTGAAGCTGAAGCTCCGCTTCCTTGCCGGGGATCTTAAAGAAGGCAAAGAAGAGGAGTTTCAGTTTCGACAGCGACGGGCCACACTATGGTCGCTGAGGGAAAAGCAGAGTCGCTTTAATAGCTGCTGCGACCGAAAGGTAATGGAGCTTTATAACAAGGTTTATTTATCTGAATTATAATTAATTAAATATGCTCCACTTTTTTTTTATTCATTTATTTTTACAGTGTGTACTGAATATACGACTTATTAAAATATTCTCTTTACAAAATAAGAAATACTTTAAATTTTCTTTATTGAGATAAAATTTTTATGGATCACCCGAGAAAAATAAGCAAATGTATGTACAGACAAAAATAAAATAAAAATATTAACAAACATACAGGTAGTATAAGATTTTCAAAAGTGGGTTAGTGGTCTAAAATGGTATAGTGGAAAGAAAAGTATAAACTTATGCAGCTGAATTAGCTTAAGGACACCTCCTGTACTTTGCAATATATATATATATATGTATACATTGATGACATTAAATGTATATCTGGGAATATAACATGTAAACGTTAGGGTGTATCGATTTTTTTTTTTTTTTTTTTTTTTGGGGGGGGGGGGACATCAAATTTCCAATAGTACGGAAAAATTGCCTTTTGCTATTGTTAGTATGTGTGCATTTTTTTTTTTATCTGAATTAATATCTCCAGTTGCCTCTCCGTTCGTTTATATAAAAATTCGTTAATTTTATCGTTTTTTCATTTTTTTTTTTTTAATAAGAAAATTGGAATCCTTAGTTTCAATAGGACCGACAAATATCCACATGGTACCCTTAGAGCGTGTGCAATTTTTTATTGATGTGGGTCAAAGGCTTCAGTTGCCTCTACGAGTCACTTTATCTGGACAAAGTTGCTAATATTAATGATTTTCCTTCAACATTTCTAACGAATGTAATTCTTTCAGTTATGATTATTTCTAGTCACAATTTTTTTGAGTGAACAAATTATGCATTTGTGCAAGTGTGCAATGCGTAAATTGTAAACAAAACAAACAAACAAACAAAAAAAAAAAAAAAAAAAAAAAACACGTAAATTTACGGGCCTTTGCCCGTTTAAATTTTACAGTCACTACCGTTTTCTACCTACATGACGGGCATACCCGTGTTTTCTGTTATGACTTGATATTTTCCGCTATATCACAAGGTTCTTAGTAGTCTATGTTTTGCCCGTAATTTATCATTTTGAATACCACTCTATATATAAATCAATTTTTGTATTATTCCTTTGAAAATATGTGCTACAAACAATTAATGAAGTTCATTAGAAAAACAAAAAAAAAAGGTAAAAGACTTCTAAGAACCTTGTGTATATCGGAAAGTATCAAGACATATCAGAAAATACGGGTGTGCCCGTCTTGTAGGTAAAAAACGGTCGTGACCGTAAAAATTAAATGGGTGAAGGAGCGTAAATTTGCGTTTTTTTTTTTTTTTTTTTTTTTTTTTTTTTTAACGTTTTACGCATTTCACACTTGAACAAATGCATAATTTGTTCATACAAAAAAAAAAAAAAAAAAAGTAAATAGAAATAACCATAAATAAAAGAATTACAATCGTTAGATGTGTTCAAGAAAAATCATTAAAATGAGCAACGTGTCCAGATAAGTGACCCGTAGAGGCAACTGAAGCCTTTGACCCATATCAATAAAACATTGCACACGTTCTTCGGATACCATATGGCAATTTTCAGTCCCTAATGGAACTAAGGATTCCAATTTCTTATATATAAAAAAAAAAAAAAAAAAGAGAGAGAGAGAGAGAGAGAGAGAGAGAGATAAAATTAACGAATTTTTATATAAACGACCCCAAAGGCAACTGAAGATATTAATTCAGATAAACAAAATTTTGCACACATACTAATAATAGCTTAAGACAACTTTTCCGCAGTATTGGAAATTTCATATAAAAAGTCTCTGAACGTTAGACTGACAAGCTCAATCAGGGTTTGAACCTGTTACGTCCAGTCCACATGCTTATCTCCGGCCACAAGTAGTGCTTTTAGCAATCATAAATGTATTGTTAAATTCATCCTGCTACAATTTTTTTTTTCCATACTTATCTTATTGTAACTAATTTTTATTTGCCTTTATTGAAGTATTTTTATTTATTTATTTATTTTAATAATGCAAAATGTTTTCTACAAAATTATCGGTGTTTAAAGTGTGTAAATGTTAGCAACTATGTTGACATACATCAAAATGAAACTTTGTTTTTATATATTTCCTTAATTTTACATAAAATATAAAGTGGTTTCTAAAACTCCTTTAAAATATAATGCCTACAAATAATTATCAACATAAAAAATGATATATTTTGATAAAAAATAAACCGGATGCTAGTGACAATCATTATTCTTTTAATAGCATCAATTTAGGGAACAGATTCACCATATCATCATTTTCAAGTAATGATGAAGAGCTGTTCAATACATCAAAGTTGTCAACACCATCGATTAAATGATTAAGTTTATGCTTAACATTCTTCTTGAAAAAAAGAAAGAAAAAAAACAGCGAAAAGGATTTTGATAACACATCGTGCTTGCTTTTACATGTTTTCTGAATAGTGTGACATTAACGATAATAGTTTACGTATTTATTTTCCTTTTTAATTAATTATAAGAAAAAAAAAATGGCACCAAAATCTTATATATATATGAACTTAGATAGCTTTTATTTTTGTATAAAATAAAAGTGTATTTTATATATATATATTTATATATATATATATATATATATATATATATATATATATATATATATATATATATATATTTATATATATATCTATATTATGTTGTCTTATAATATTGTAAAGTCACGTTATCTTATAATATACTAATGTCTTACATTGTAATACAATTTTAAGGATACTGTTATTTAGTTTTCCATAATGCATATTAAAAACGTACCTATGAATTTTCAACAGATTTTTTTCCAAATTACAATTCTTTTTATTTAAATGACCTATGTTCTTTCAAATCACGATTATTCTAAAATTTCTATTACACAAATATAACCGCATTTGTAAATTTTGTAGATATTTCGTAGATAATTCCATTTAAAAGTACATGTACACATAAAGAAAAGAAAAGTAAATAAATAAACTTCTAAATATTTATAAGAGCACTCTGAGGGAGAGAGAAGCTTTAAGTTTCATTTTTGTTTATATCTGAGAATATATATTGTAATATTAAGTTGTATCTTTTCTTTCTTTCTTTTTTTTCTTTTTTTTTTTCTTTTATTATTTATTTTACAATGTTTGTTTTACAACTTTTTTTTTATTTTTTTTTTTACTGTTATTATACAAATATCACATAGTAATGACAACAAATTCATATCATCAATTGTAATGTGGTTAGAGAATAGAAATGTGGTTAGAGAATAGAAGCATTTTTGCTTTATTGAAATAGTAAAAATCATGGATTAATAAGACATTGGAATTTTTTAATTTATTGATGGTATTTAAATAAGCAATTGCTGGTAATTATGATAATATATTTTCTTTTATGATATTTTTATACTTGATGTAATTACTAAAATAAATCGTTTTAGATAATTTATTGTGTATGCTTTTCATGGATATTTCTACATAATGAGACATTTTAGAACTTGTACAAACCGATCGGCATGGACCTCCCTAGTAGCACATAACGTTAATAATGCGTTGCAAATAAGTCTGAACAGTGAAAAAGTAGTTTAAGATTTGATACAAATAAAATAATTTACAAGTCCAAACCTGCACTTGAACTCTAGCCCTTTGACACTTTTTACACTTATAGGAATCTTAAAAACATTGTTAACTGTGATTTCACCGAAACCCCTTTGCTAATTGTTGTGAATTTTACATACAGTCCTCACTTTCTTAATTTTTCTACGTTTTTCACGATTAAGTTTTCAGTTTCCTGTAGGCTAATCCCCCACATTTCACCAAAATCTCTTGGTTGATTAAATATTCGTTAAATCCCGTTACTTTCTTGCATATAGGACTTTTGCTCTGCTTCTTCTATACATTGAGGACGGTATGCTAAATGCTACCGAAACATCTGCCTGCTTGTTTATTATTTCCTTCAGCGTTCAATACTAATGATTGTTTAGTATATACATGTCCTAAACAATAGAAAACTTTTAAAATTATGTATCGTTTGTATATATCGAATTAGGAGTCTATCAAAAGCTTCTTTGTAGCTTTATTTTCAAAGATAAACGACTAAAATGATTGTTTTTATTTACCTCTGTATATAGCCTAGGCTCACCTTGCGCATCATATTATGTACATAAAATTCTCCCTCTACGGAAATTTCCCAGTACAACTTGTAACGAATTAAAACAATTTTGTGGTGCCCTGTAAAACAATCATTTATACTAATCTTATCTTATTCTACAAAATAAATGGTATTACGTATTTCAAAAACATACCTTAATTTCGTTAAGTTATAACTAATATAAAAATATAAAATATATCATACAAATATGCCTTGAACACAATGCCTGAAGAGACTTTTTCGATTTCCAGTCAAATTAGTTGTGCTAATTATATCATTTTTAAAATATATAATTTAGATAACATAAATTGATTAACATAAATGGATTTTGAACCTTGATTAACATAAATGGATTTCAAAGATTTTTTACATAAGCATTAACAAAAATTAAACCGTGATCAGGCAGACGGAAAGAATGAAAGTAGATAAGCTATTTAAATCTATAACCCTTTAAAGAGTGTTAGAAATATGAAAAACGCTTTAAAAAATCAGAAATGACGCTTTAAAAAAGCGTCAGTTATTAGCCAATCTTGGAATTATTTCGGAAAACCAGCGTATAACAAATTTCTGACCTGCCCGTTAAAAATACATTGTTTCAACTTTCTGTTCCATATTTATTTATTTTTTTTTTCATCATTTCAAAGTTGAGGAATCATTTCTAAAGTACCTTTTATGTAAATTTGGCAACACACTTTAAAAAGTTAAAACCTATTCTTTTTTGAAGAGAAGAGAATAGATTGTGTTAAGAAAATCTCTATGTAACAGATTTGAATTTACCTGCATGTTATGAATAAAATTATTTTTTGCCTAGCTTTAACTTTTAAAAGAACATTTTATTTTAGATTTGTGAACCATATATATTTTTGATTTCACTGCGAAAATTAAACTTAAATTTCATTTATAAAATAGAATTTGTTATTTCGAAACATTTCATAAAATTACCAATATTTATTACTTTCTTGCCGTGCATGAAAACTGCTCTTTTCTAAATATTTATTAAAATCATAGAAGAACATCTCATAAAATGTATTACTTAATTAAAGAAGTTTTACGTAAATCGTTAACAAATAATAAACATATAAAATTAAATGAAAAAAAAACTCGATTTAAAAAAAAAATCTTTATTTTTACTGACATTTACTTTTGAGAAACATAGACGAAGAATGACAATTAAATTGTCACAGCTAAATTCAGATAGTACAGAGAAAAAAGCTGCGCTTATTTATTAAATTTAGATTAAAGTAACATTGCTTAAACTTTATCTATTCGCTGAAAGTCGAAAAACTTAAGAATCATGAAATAGATAAATAGCGACAAAACTAGAGTGATACTTTTATCAACAAATGACGAGAATCTACTTGGAAATCGATTAAAAAAAAGTTTATACACTATTTATTGCTTTCTTCTATCTTCAATAGAAGAAAGTATTGGATTCGTAAAAATTTTCGATTTCGGGTTTTTGATGGATTTACACGTTTTGAGAGCTGTAGAACACGATTTGACCATTTTTAGAAAATGTCTGTCTGTCTGTCTGTCTGCGTGTGTGTGTGACAAAATTTTGTGGCAACTGTACCTCAGGAACTACTGGACAGAATTTCATACAAATTGGTATGTAGTTTCACCTTGACATAAATTAGTGCCTATCAACTTTTGGTAAAAATCGTCTTACAGGCTGCGTTGCCATCCCGCTTTTTCTAAATTTTTAACATGGTGATATAGGGCAAAAATTTTCAAGATGGGTATCTTTCGAAAGGTCTCGTCAGTACCTTTAAAACAAATGGTTGAACTATAAATCTGTGATAATTTAAAACAAAGTTATCGATTTTTCTTTTACTTTTTACGAAAACAAACTTAGAAAAAAAATCTTATTATTATTTTTTTTTAAACGGAATTATCAAAACTTGGTATTTAGTTGGCTCCAGACATAAACTGGTGTTGATTAGATTTGGGGATAAATCGCACAAAAGGAGGCGCTGTGATCGTATTTCTTCTGAATTTTTAACATGGTAGTATATGACAAAATTTCGTATAAATGTACATAATGAGAGTTATTCTTAACTTGTGATTGTAAAATTAATATGAATTATTGTTAATAGTAGTAGTTAATTAGGAAAAAAAATTGTGCATGTGGGGGCATCGCTTCCCCCCCTGGGGGGAAGTACCCTCTGGGGTGGGGTAAATTTTCAAGATGGGTATCTTTTGAAAGGTCTCGTCAATACCTTTAAAACGAATGGTTGAACTATAAATATGTGGTAATTTAAAACAAAGTTATCGATTTTTTTTTACTTTTAACGAATTTTTTTTTTTTTTTTTTTTTTTTTTTATATATTGTTACTGAGTGAATTTGTATAGGAAAATATAGAAGAAAGTCTCGTGGTGGCCACAACATACTAGTTTACTGAAACTTTGTCAGGTTGAAAAATCAATTAAATTTATATGTTGGTTCAAATTAATGTTTTAATATGTTCATGATTTACTCAGTACATAAAATTAAATGATTTCCCAAGGATTCTGTATTATTCTCATGATTTGTGAATAAACAGATTAAATCTGAGTTTATTTATCTAATTATGTATAGCAATTCTGCTTCAAAATATTAGTCTATATAAAGAATTTTCATTTAAATAGAATAAAAAGAAAATTGTATTTGGGATAAATGATGCAATATGGTGTCTCCATTTAGTGTCACAATCAATTTTATGTATTATATTATTTCACTGTTGAAATAATCAGAAAAAAAATATGAATGTGTGTTTTAATGTCTATATAAATAATCATCAAATCATTTCGAAGACAAAAAGCATTGAAAAACATATGAAATAATTACAGCACAAAAAATTATAAACATCTTATTAAACTCGATTTCTTAAATCGACTAAAATTTAAGCTTAAATTTCTAATTGTAAATTTGAAATATTATTTATTTTAGTACAATGGTACAATTATATTTTTGCATGTTAATTATTTTAAATACTGCAAATTTGCATTGAAATTAAAGTTAATGTAAAAAGCAACATTTAAAGTTAATAATATCTGTTTTATCATTTATGTCGAAAAATATTGCTCAAAAATAGTGTTAAAAATATTTTTTTTTCTACAGATTTAGTTTGCTAGTCCTGCAAGATTTATTGAATTTAATCCAAATACATGATTTTTTAAAAGTTAAACAACAAGTTGATCTCTTACTTTTTTTTTTCTTTTGCAAATAGCATTATAAAATTTATTAATCATAATTTCATTATTCTGGTACTAAGTATCTTCAAACCAATAATTCAAATAAGTGGTTATAATTCACTACTGGTACTACCAAAAATATTATCAGTATGGAACGTTTTATAATTTAGGCTATTAAAAATAGCTTTCTAAATTCTGAATGACATACCCTTGTGTACTATGCGTTTGTTACAGGCTTCTGTTTCTAATTTTGTGGACTACAGGGATTTCAAGCAATTAAGTCTAGATTGAGATTGGTTAACTCAGACAATATAGCTAATATTATTGGTATTGGTATGCTTAACTTTATTGGTATCCTTACTTTTTTTTTTTTTTTTTTTTACTTTGAATACGTTAAGCGAAGTTTTATTCGCGTTGCTTGTTTTCTTTCCTTCTTTTTTTTTCTCCTTTATTTATTTATTTATTTATTTATTTATTTATTTATTTTTGTAGTCTCTGGTTTTATATAGCTAAAATAATTCCTATTTTTATATATATATATATATATACATATATATATTTGCAATACCATAAATTGTCTTTACGCAGCTGATTCTGTTTACTAGTGCGTCATTTGTTTTTGAGGAGTAGGTTCACGGGGTCGAACTTTCTCAAAATCGGAATGCGAACGAAATAACTATTCACCTTACTCAAATCAGACTAGGATACATTCCTTCTTCTATTTATAAGGGCTCTTGATGCATTAATATAACTGCGGTAAAAATAATTTTGAACGAGATTATGCTAAGTGCACTTGAAGTATCTAGCACCCAAAAATCCAAAACTGTTTGTAATATAAAACAAAATGAATAAAAGATAGTTAAAAATAGTTTTCTCCTTGTTTTTAGATGTCCATTATTAAAAAGGCAATCCATATTTTCCTGTTTTTATTTAACTTACAAGCGAATAAACTATGTTTGATTTGTGAATTTGTTAATTTAGAGACTAGATTGATTCATAAGTGATATTTCGTTACTACTAATTCTTCTTCTAAAAAAAAAAAAAAAAAAAAAAAGTTCATGTAGTGAAAAGTGATAAACATGTTTTTTATATGGATGGATAATTTGAATATATAAATTGTAAATTTGTATATCTAAAGAAATATGAAGATATAAAAGAGTTAAAAAATGTGGTCAGACGTGGAACTGCTGGTTTGACGGAAGAGAGATCTAGTGAAAAATTAGAGTTTTTTTTACTGAGATCGAAGACTCATAATCCATCTTTCTGCTCGACTAAAAATGCCTGTTGCTGAATTTGCTCGTAATTTTAATATAAATGTTTGGTCTCAGCATTTATTAGTGTTCAAAAAAATTAATAATATATTAAAATTAATAGTAAAACAGCAATAAACGATAAGCATATAATGGAAGAAGAATGTCTGCGTTAAATTGGAACAAAGGCAATATGAAATGATAAGGTGTTGCATTTTCGTATGAAAAACGTTTTATTCTTGATTGACCAACTTGTTCTATCAGTTATTAGTGCGATCTTAAGATAGCGAAAGACAGAGCATATCTTTTAAAGCAGATATGAATCAAGCATTTTAACGATGGATCTACGGTGCTCTGGGGAGTAGTTTAGCCAAAGACAAAATTAATATAGTAATTTCGCCTATTGGTATGAACATCAAGATAATATCCACAAATTTGCACCTTGGAATTCATTTTTATTTTCAACAAACACTAGATTTTCGCAGTAAAAACAGTTTGGAGAAAGGAACTTCTGCATTTTTAACTTCCCGTGACCTAAATTTTGAAAAATTCTAAACGTATCAAATTGAAAAGTGCATGTAAAATAATGGTAATTTTAGTTCACTTTTAGATATTGAGAATGTCTTCTATGCTGTATGATAGGGTGCTGAAACTGAATTTGAGGAAAAAAAAATAAGAACTATGCTAGACAAAATGTGTGGTTTTTTCACTTTAAAAATATGTCCAACAAAATATTAATTCAAATAATAACTGGGAAAAAGAAGATGAACATCGAGCTTTCCACAGAATTGTGAACGCACGAACAAAAACATTTTTTTTCATTATGTATATATATATTTCAGATACAAAAACGATAAAACTTTATAAAAGTCATCTATTAATATAATTCAAGTTAACAAAAAAATATTTATTTCCATAAAGTTTTCACTGTAGGTAAAAAAAAAAAAAAAATAATAATAATAATAATAATAATATATATATATATATATATATATATATATATATATATATATATATATATATACATATATCTGTTGTTCTTATAAATATGGGAACAAGTGTATATAGATACGTTATTTAAAATATATTTTGTCTTTAAATGTATTTTTAAATGACAGGCGAATTTCCTTCATTTCGTAAAAGATTTCGATTACGAGTTACATAAGAATATCACAGAGGGAAATTTTATGTCAAAATTGAAGCTTTAATTACGGATCAGGCTCAGTGGCTTTAACATCACACTGGTACAGTTCACTGTGGCATAAAAAATAATTACGGATTGACCCGTGAAATTGATCAAGACATATACTTTCAAAAATTTTATTCACAAAAAAAGCGCAGATTATATTTTGAAGGGATAGTCTTAGATGCAGGTTATCTGGAAAGAAACTTTATTGATTTTAGTGGCTAAATAAATGTCATGAATTTTGCAGAAGTATACGACATATTCAGACCAGCCTGTCAAACGATAATAATAATAATAATAATAATAATTGCGCTCAGTATCTTGTGTTGTGTTTAAATCACCACCGAAATATTACTTACGAAATTTTTATTATACACAATTTTCATTATATAAAAATCTTAAAGTAAATGACCAGACAAAGCAGCCACAGACCTTCTGTGTAATTAAGATGATTATAAGGTTCCTAGAAACTCTTTAAAACAAGAAAATATATCGAGAATGATATCGTTCATTATGTTACCACTTTGACAGATAACATAAATAGCCTAAAAAAATTATGAATTAGCTTTGTAAAGGATTAAAAATGTATATACAAACATCTTATCGTCTCATTAAAATGCATTAAAAGGATTTTTTGTTTAATTATGAGACAAAAAATTAACTGAAATATACATATAAAAACATTTAAAAGCAATTTAAATTATATAAGTAAACGCTTCGAATCTTTACCGAGCTTTATCATCAGTACTATAACAACATCTCTGCAAACTCACATATTCACTCAAAGAATTTATAGGAGGATGGCATATTGAGGATCTAAAGCGCATGTATTCAGATGGCTGGCTGTGTGTCAACCTCGGGAGTATATACGAAAGTTATAATTTTTACAACCAAAGTTTACTTTTTACAAAGTATAGTAGTTTTTTTTTTTTTTTTTTTGAGAAAAATCCCAAAATTGATACGGTGTTTGTATGTGCTTAAGTTTATTAGTGTGTTAAGTGTTAGTGTGTTAGATAGTGTCGATGTTATATTAAGAAAGAATGGTCGCAAATAATTCCAACTACTTTAGGACATCACGCATAATATTATATAAACTCTTTTAATTTTCAATTTCGTATTTAAAATCTTCGTAAGCTATTCGGAATTTAATATTTATACAGTATGTCAAATTTTAGCATAAAAGTTCTTTGTTGGGATTAAATTCAAAATAAAGATATCGAACCAGTTTCAAAATACCATTTATGATGCTATAATAAACATAATTGTCTATGAAAATTTTACTTTTAAAATTTCGCGTACCATTCAAAAATTTAAGTGTTTCAAAACGCGGGAGAAAATGACTAAAATGTCTCAAAGATATACATTAGGATAATTATTTTCAGCACAAATATGTCCGATTAGTTCTAAAATATCATTTGTAATACTGGCATGCACATTACTAAACATTTTACTTTGAATATTCTTAATTTATTAGAAAAAAAAATATATTCATACCCTTGTAATGCAATGCTATATTTCAGATGGTATTGCAATATTCGATTATTACATTGAAAACAGTATGGGATAGTATGAAAACTAATACACAAAACGGACCATAATAAAATTAACCATATAAAATCATGAAGTAAATTCGAGGAAGCAATCAACGGTAGTTTTAAACCGCTATCAGTCGAAGTTCCACATGAAAGGCATTAGCACGTATTATCTCATAAACAGGTTTTCATGAGGGAAACTGATGAAATACTACAGTTTGATACTTTTGCCTAATGTATATTCTTCTTTCACGCACATTCGACTGTTTACACCTCATATAGTAATTTCAGCATGAACTCCTCCAATCGCGATTCCAGAGTATCCTCTATCTCCATTCCTTTCAAACCTCCGAGAGGTATATTATCACCAAATGTTGCGCTCGTTGTTTACATTTGGGAATTCAGTTTATGCTTAAAAATAACCCTTGATTGAGCTCAAAAAATTCGTTCGGTAGCTTTGAGAGGCATTATATTATATTTCTGAATATACATTCTTCCGTCTTATAGCAGCTTTATTCATGGCTCATTTTTGTCAGCAATCTTGCCGGGTGATATACCGCGTTCATTGATTTTAAAAATAATACATCATGTTCTAGAAAAGAAATTTCTAATGGAAAATGTATGATAGTGAATTCAGCTGAGTACACTTATATCAATTCATCTGTTAAAATACAAATATATCCTTAAGTTAATCGCAGCAATCAAAATTACTATAAACTTTTCCTTTTTTCAATGTCTAAATTTAAAGCAAACAAGAGAAACTTAAAATGACGAATATATGATGGAGAATTGAGCCCAGAACACTCATGGGAGCTAGTTTGATAGAATATTGATGTCTGTTTAAATGCCTTTTTTTTTTAAGTTTAAATGTAAACTAGTTTTTTTTTTTTTTTTTTTTTTTTTAGAATAACTAAAGAAAAGTCTTTAATATAATGTTTAACAAAAATTTATGCGTTAGTGACAGATGCGTATATTATGTTAAGAAAAAATACCTAAAAAATAAATAAAAAATAAATAAAGTAAAACTTTATTCGTACGGGAAAATTAAAGTAACTATCATCGTTACTGGAGCAATTTAACGAAGAAAAATATAAAATATGATAAGAAACCGTATTAAAAGAAGTAATTGGGATGCATATTTAATCAATAATTTTTATTCGGTTCAAGTGCTGGAAAACACATTTAAAACACATTTTCTCAAGATCAGAAAGTAGATAAATTAGAAAAGAAACGCTAATCTTATAAAATTTTTAGTTTTAATCATGAAATTTAAACATAAATCGATATTGATAAAAAAAAAAAAAAAAAAAAGAAAGAAAAGGTGATTTGGTGATTCTTTTGAAGAAGAATCCAGCTGCACGCGATATTTTAATCATAAGAAAGTTATAATCAATATCAAATTACTAGTGACAACGCTGGATAACTTTCAACGAATATATCGTTTAACTATTATAAAAATATGATTAATTATTTCTTCTCGCTATAAAAATACATTAAATATACCGATAAAATCGTTACAAATATATTTTTTCAAACCACATCTTATATTGTTAAAGCAAATATTAGAATTATATTGCAATTATGAACAGAAGAACAATACATTTTTTTTTCCTAATGAAAATTTTCATCCACATTTTCATTAGTTAATAATGAATATCTTACTATTAACTTTTTTCAGTAGATTTTGATATAATGGAAAATTTGAAATTAAATTGTATTCAATAAAGGTAAATACTTTGTGGTTTAAAAATAGAACCTTTAAATTACACTAATGTAAAAAGGAAAAAAAATACTTAATTAAACGGATACTTTAATTAGTTTAATATTTGCTAAATTAATTTAATCAACATATAATTTTAGTTTTTAGCTTTCAATTTTGAAATCGATCTGATTAAATATACGTCACAAACACTTTAATCTGCATAACATTTATATGTGAATAACACACAGAAAAAGTTTTCTGTATTAAACTAATATAACATCAAGTTTCAGGTTTATGGGTATATTTTTATTAGAATTTAAAAATAAATATATTTTTCTATTTGTGAAATAAAAGTATCAATGGATAAATCTATTAAGGAAACTCATGCTTTATTTGATAAAAAACTGCATTAACGTAGATTAAAGTTGTGTTAGGAAAAGGTTATAGAATATTTCAATTTTAAATGTATTATATACATACATATATATATATATATATATATATATATATATATATATATATATATATATATATATATATATATATATATATATATATATATATATATATATATATATATAATAAATAATAACATTACCATTACTTCATAAATAACATAATGATACTCAAAAAACTCTTTATAAATCTTTTAATTAAACCTGATTTATTTAGGTACGCAAACATTTCTAATTTCCTCTTGAGCATTGTTAGTATCTGTATTTTTGCACATCATTCTTTTGTCGAGATAATTTTCACCAATAAGTATCTACGATCACGTACGAAGAAAATTACTCTTCAAAAATAAAAGTAGGGGGTTAAAATAATTCGTGTCTAACAATGCTGTGGAATAAATTAGAATATTTGACATATCTGTTAATTAGGTAAATTGAAATGACATTATTTTCGAATTAATAATTTATTTTTTATTAAAAAAAAAAAAAAAAAAAAAAAAAAACTTAATAAACGTTTAAACTCGTTTGTATACATTTAAGCATGCAAATTTTGTCAAGTATTTGACTAGCGAGCGCAGCCTTGATCGGAGGATGTAACTCACATAAAAATCACGTGACGAGCGCTTTTCTATTTTAAATCAGTCAAGTTCATATATTACGCCTTTCAGGATAAGGCGTTTCGAAGACTTTTCGCTGTCTTATCCAATTGCGTATGGATTGGGTCGTTTCACTTGTCACGTGACCGATGAAATTCTCTCTCAGTCGTTGCTTCCTTTTGGACTGGAACTTTAGTACTGACGCACTATATAGCTTTAGTATAGAGAATATACATGCTCTAATATTAAAATACGTATTTTTTATAACACGCAGTTTATAGTGAAAAGTTTTCATCTTACCTGCTCGGACGTGCACATCTCGAGTCCCAATTACACCAACTGAATTTGAAGCTTCGCATCTGTACACAGCTGCATGGACATCAGCTCTATAATCTTCGCCAGAAAATGGGGGAAAAACTAGAGTACCATCATGTCTGGTGTAGCGTAATCCTGTCAAATCTTGTAAAATTTCACCATCATGTTTTACCCATGTTATCAATGGATGAGGAAATCCTTCTGCTGAACATGGGATAACAGTTCCACTTGAATTAGAAAAATCAACCCTGTCTGGAGGTTCTGTTATAAAGCTAGGACCTCGTTTAAGAAGCTCTTCACCCAAGACTAAGAAAAAAAAAAATAATAACAACAACAACACTTATTTATTATATATTCATTAAAGATACATAAATTAACATTTGTACTTTTTAACAACTAATTTATAATTCAGAAAACACATACATCAAGTAAAATAAAATTGCTGTGATACTTAGATGACAAGACAAAAATCACAACAGTACGCACTTAAAAAAGAGTTTAGGAAAGAAAATTAATGTCCTTAATAACCATCTAATTACAATACATATCTCATAAAATACAATTTAAGTAGAAATTTAAAAGCAGTTGTTGCAACATCTGTTGTTTCGTTTAATGTATGGGGCTCATTATACGTATTTTTCAAACACAGACTTTAAATAAATGAATGCAGAAGTTCATTACATTTACATTTTAAATTTCAGTAAGCTTTGTACATAGAAACCTTTATTTTTATTTATCTTACTTTGTATAAATATAAAAATTTATGCTAATAAAAATATTGTGTCTGTGTGTTTATACATTAAGTAAACTTTTACGACGAATTATTTTAAGTTTATAAACTTAATTTCTAACTAGTTTGCTACAGTAACCTCAAAAATGAAATAATAATAATTATTATTATTCTAATTACATTATTGCAGCAAAGTATACGTATGAAAAGCAAAGTGGTAGACAAATGTTAATAAGTAACAAACTACAATTTATTATAAAGAAAAATATTGTATTTTTACCAAAAAGGTAATTTAATAAAAACTGCTGCCGCACCTGTTTTTTTTTTTTTTTTTTTTTTTTTTTTTTTTTTTGTCGGGACACTCGCAGAGATACAAAATTTTCGCTTTTTTTCTACTACATTTTTGTTAAAGAAAACTTTATCGTGTTTTTATAGTAATCTGCCGGGATTAAACAGGATAGAATTTTTTTGTGTAAAATTATTGGTACCAAAAAAAATGGAAAAGCTAAAAATTCATTGAATTCATGAAAGCATCCAAAAAAAGGGGGGGAGTGGGTATGAACGCTGTATAAATATATAAAAGAAGACTTTCAAAACGGTACTATTGGGGTAATTTTAAACTTGAATGAATAAGCTTATGCATACACAAAAATCAATTACTAAAATTAGAAAAAAAAATATGTATATAAAAGAAAAAAAAACTAATATTATGTAAATAAATAAATATAATGCATTTATCTTTTTCCTTGAAAACATTTTAATTTGAGATACGATTCGCTAATTTTTTATTTTTACATTAGTAAAAGACAAGATTCTAATAAAAAAGGAAATGAATTAACACTAGAATTTTTAATTTTCAATGAAAAATAAGATATCTCACACTAAAAAAAAAAAAATGTATTAACTTAATATTTTTTCTTTAAATTGCATTTTTAAAGAATATATATATATATATATAAACTTCAGCTGAAGGATTGAAGAAATACACACGGTAATTTTAAAAATATAATTGTGTAGGCATTCTTATTTATATTTCAAACCCTCTTTTGTCTGCATTGATTAAAACAATACCTATACTTTTATTTTTATTTCATTTTTATTTATTTTATTTATTTTTTTATTAATTCAAATAGAAATTTTAAATATATATGTGTACAATATCAGAGGTTAAACTTGGATGGTATTAAATTAACTACACAAAAAAAAAAAAAAAAATGAGGAGATATTAGATTATAATAAAACTAACTACAGGTTTTTAAATATATAGAATAATAACATAAATGAATTAATTGAAGACATAAAAGTTTTTTTTTTTTTTTTTTTTTTTTTTTGCTTAAATAAAAAAAAAATGAATATGTTTATGGAATTATTTTAAAAACTTAAAAATGTTTGTATAAAAAATAGTTTTTTTTTTTTTTTTTTTTTTTTTTTTTAATAAAATTGATTTCCATTTAATAAATTGATTTTTATTTTATTTAAATTTTAATGCTTACCACTTTAGACTAAAAAGCAACAACAGCAAAATTGTTTGAAATTCAGAAATAGAAAATTTGACGATTCATTATCATGTTATCGGTAAACAATTTTTACGAATACTACAATATAATGTTCATTATCTGTAAAGTTTTATGTAATTTCACTTTGTATTTATATATGTGTACACACACACACACACACACACACACACACACACACACACACACACACACACATATATATATATATATATATATATATGTGTATATATATGTAAGTATAAGTCGATAAAAATTTTGAACATCGCCCTTAAATTTCACAAAATTTGAGAGCTCTCATTAGTTTACTCATATGCAGAGCTATACAATTTTTAATATAATCCGTAGTGTTGTTAGTATTTTCCTTTTTTTTACCATTATTTTAGAAGATTAATTTTCTTCTTATTTAACCATAAGTACATACCAAATAAAAAAAATAAAAAATAAATAAAAAGATTGGTGTGAAAAGAGCCGGTTAGTAACAGGTCTGCAGAATAGGTTAAATACACTGGCTTTCATTTCTTGTTTTCTTCTTTTGCGCAATTTTTTTAAACAAATAAACGTATAAACACAAAATTCGTATGGCATGTTCGTTACCATAGCATTAATGGGATTTTATATAACTTTAGAAAATTAATAATTTTTAAATTTATACTCGTAATTCTTTAGTTTTTCCCAAAAGTAAGTATTGAAAAACAAAAGAAATTTTGAAAATTTTGAAAATAAACCTTATGAAAAATGGCGTTAAGGCTACATTACAGATAGATGATAACGCATGCCTTGAAGTGCCAAATTAAATCCCGATTTTTCTTTTTGTATTCACTTTTCTCTTACTTTTATAACCTACTTTTTGAATAAATGTAATCACTAATTTATGAACTATAAACGTTACCAGCAGAATAAAAATGTCTTCATATAATTTTATAATGAACGTGTTATCCAATTTTTCATGTTTGTATGTATATTTTTTAAATGTCATTCACATGCGGTAAAAAAGAAGAAATAGAAAAGTGAACACAGGTGGAAAAATCCGGTTTTAATCTAACACCTGCATGTATGTGCATTTTTCACCTGACTATAATGCATCCTTATGACCATTTTTCATTCAGTTTTCTTTTCCAAAATTTCTGAACTTTATCATTTTTTTAAAATTTTACTTATGAAAAATAATTGAATAGTTATCAGTTTAAAAATCATTACTTATGCTAAGTATATAAAATTCAATTAATAATATTATAACGAACGCGCCTTCCAAATTTTATATTTACATTTTTTTTTTTTTTAATTTACAATCAAAAGAAGAAAATTAGAAAACATGTTGTTGCTTTAAATTTGAGCACCAGTGTAGTTTGAACCTACATCTTACGCACACAGTAGTTTTTTTTTTTTTTTTTTTTTTTTTTGTATGGATGGTATTTTTCAATTTGAAAGAATTAAGGTGTTGCTTTTAAATTAAATTTTATGAAGCTGTTTTTAAATTAATTATTAATTAATTAATTATATGTGTTGAAAAGAATGTATTTTAATTGATCATTATTTATTTATTTATTTTTTCTTTTCTGCATGAACAATACAAAAATCACAAAATCGACGTTTCGTCATAATGTAGGGTACCTGATAGTTTGTCGGTTTTTTGGTCTGTTAGTGGGTTAAAGGTTTAGTTTGTTAGTTATTGTTTTGTTCATAGGTTAGAGGGTTAGATTGTTCGTTTGCTACTTTCTGTACGTTATACTTGAAGTACAAATGGTCGTAAAGAATTATGACTACTTTTTAAATATTGCGTATGCCACTGGAAAAAAACT
Organism: Salticus scenicus; assembly: GCA_963930645.1. Taxonomy (NCBI): domain Eukaryota; kingdom Metazoa; phylum Arthropoda; class Arachnida; order Araneae; family Salticidae; genus Salticus; species Salticus scenicus. The sequence continues at coordinate 53,524,563 of OZ005656.1, read as the reverse complement.
ACAGATTTTCAAATTTCTAATTAAAAAACTTCTTAAGTTATTTGATATATATATTTACAACTTTCTTAACGCTAGAAGATAGGTCAATTCCTTAACTTGCTTTAAAATGAATATTTTTTTTACTGTGAAGGCGCCAGATTATCTTTCAAATGTCGGTTATGAATCCAGCATGAAAGTGACATTTCAACTTTCAAAACTTGCTAAGTTATTTGAAATTTAAAAATTTTTTAGCATTCAGAATACGACAAAATATCCTGCATATAAACTTCCATATTTAGGGATATTTTCAACGAAAAGATGCCAGATTACACATATAATATAATTTAGGAGACTAATTGCAATATCATTAACTGCGAATATTCTAATTTGAAATTTTTATTAGTTATTTTAAAGTTAAGATTTTCTTAACATAGCAGATTGGAGCATAATCTTGCATTATGAGGATCACTGCGTTGAAAACAGTATGTAATACCATGAAAAGCATAATACGAAATTGTCCCTAATAAGATTAAATAACAAATTAGAATCAGGTAAATATATCGAACTGAAAAATGAATAGGTTAATCGGTGCTGCATTTCGTCTGTCACCATGCCGAGCGAATTTTTTTCCCTAATAGTATGCTCAGTGGTAAAAATTTATCTTAACAAATGTATTTTAATTAACTAAGAGAATCCAGCTATGATAACAAGTTTTTAAGAATATCACGTTAGAGGAGACTTGAAGATTAAGACTCATTTTAACTAAAATGAAGCCATTAAATTTTGCAGAAATTCTATGTTTCCAATTTAAGATATAAATGTTATTTTCGTTCTTCTACTGCATTAGAGAAACAAAAAATGCATATTTTCTAAGCGATTGTTATATTTATCGCCTCTCTTAGAAAAAATTCAAAGGTGAGAACTTTTGGGTTTTAGAGTGTTCCCTACTGGGGCGCATATTAAGTTCAATGAAAAATAAATTTCAGAGCATAAGAACAGTCTAATTATTAATTTTTTTAGTACAGCCATATTCACACACAGAAAGAGTTAATTAGGTATCGGAATCTGGTTTCAAGAACTAAAAAAAAAGGAAAAAAAAAAAAAAAAAAAGAAATAAAGAAAAATGATTAAGTTATTCTCTAACGGTATAATTACCTTATTTAGTATATATATATATATATATATATATATATATACATTTATATGTAAAAAAATAAAAATAAAAAATAAAGTTTTAATAGAAAAAAAAAAAAAATCTGTTTAAAATGACCGCAAACGGCAAAAAATATTAGTTAATTTAATTATGCATAGGCATTAATTTTACAAACAATTTATATATATCATACAAGCTATATTTAACTCAATTGCTACTAAATCAGACATCTTAAGTATTAATTTAATTCGTAATGATTTTTTTTTTTTTTTTTTTTTTTTAATCAGCAGAAAATTTTCGTGTGCGTCTTATCAAAAAAAAAAAAAAAAAAAAAAAAAGTATTTACATTTCATTTGGAAGCGTAGGTTGATTTATTTTTACTTATCAAGTAAATTTATTTTTAATGGGCTTGGCAGAAATATTGTTTTTGGCTATGTACATTCAGTTTTCAGCAAATTGGTTCATAAATAACTTTTTATATGAATTAAAATTTTCAAGTGGCCGGGACTTAGAAACAAAATGGCAGGCCAAGTTGGCAAACAAATATATCAAATGCACTTGTGAGATAAATTTACAGTACAAATTTAGATCGAATTAATTGAGAATGTCAGAAGTCACCATGTCGAAAAATAAAGTGGCTGCCGCTTGGATAACAATGACGGAGCAAGTTCCTCAGCGACCTAATACAAGATGTTTGTAAGATAAGTTCTCTGTCAACTTTGGTTCGAATAAATTTAGTATTTGAAAAGTTAACGCTGTATCAAAGCCTCATGTGGCAGCGTTCAAGTTGACGAAACTTGGAAAGAAAATTGCTGATAAAATTGCACCCCGACATCATAGATATCTTTTTGATAAACCTTTATTTCAAATTTGGTTTGAATTGATTAAGTATTTTAAAAGTTATCGTGATAAAAAAAATTCAACTGGCCACCATTTGTAAACAATGTAACGGAGCAAGTTACCTAGCAAACTCATCCAAGATATTGGAAGCATAAGTTCACTATCTTAATTCGGTTCGAATCACTGCAGTGTTTCAAAACCTATTGTTATGACAAATTTTCAAGTAGCACTCTAAGTGGCTGGAACCTGGAAAGAAAATGGCGAAGCAACTTGCCCAGTGATATAAACTAGAATATTTTTATGATAAGTTCGGTGTCCAACTTTATTTCAAACTAATTCAGTATTTCAAAAATTATAGTAATAAATAATTTTCAAGAGGAACCGTGATTTCACGAGGCCACCACTTGGAAACAAAAAGGCGAAGTGAGATGCCCGGCGAACTTATCTGAGATATTACACAGAAATTCAAGCAGTTTCAGATTTAAACACTCTTTTGAGAATGTGGATTGGAAATTTCCAAGTGGCCGTTATATAAAAACAAAAAGGCGGAGCAACTTGGATAATGAACTCATCTAAGATATTTCTAAGGTAAAATTCGAATTTCGTTTAATTTGAAGTATTATTTTGGGAGTTATCGTGATGACAAAATTTTCATTATATAGATAGATAGTTAGATAAACGAAGCTACTGCAATAGGTCGAATTCTACAGAAATAAACCGAGAGATAGAGACGGAGACAGAGAGGAAGAGAGAGAAACATAAAGCATATAGACACCAAATATGGAAAAGTAAATTATCTGTTGACACATTTTGAAATTGCACAAAAAAAAAAAAAAAAATCCGCACTGTAAAAAATAGGTTCTTAAAAATAAGTATATATTGTCTCAAAGTAGCCTCGAAATAATATATACTTAAATTTGAAAAACAATGTACTCATTTTTGAGTATATTGACATGTTCAAAAATGGGGTTGACCAATAAGAATCCCAATATCCCCATGTTTGACATGTCAATGTACTCAAAAATGAGATCATGGGTTTCAAATTTAAGTATATATTGTTTCGGGGATATTTTGAGACAATATATTCATATTTTTAAGAACCTATTTTTTACAGTGCGAATAATTACTAAATTTTCCTTTTTACTTCAGTAATTTGAATATCGAATATACTTTAATATTTTTGTTATATCGAAAGTTCAATACATAACTTTGATGTAGCCTAAAACAAGAAACTTACATGAAAAATGAAGAAAATTTAAAATATAAAAATGTTTTATTTGTAACAAAAATTTCTTGTCGAAATAATTAACTCAAAAATCCGTTGGAAAAAGTCGACAACAAAGAGCAACAAGGTACACAGCAAACAGTGCAACAAATTTGCAACAAAATATATTCTTTAAATCAAGCTTATTTAACAAATGTGTTGCTGAAGATATACTAATTGTTGATCAATTATGTTGATTTGTAGGTATTCTAGAAAATTTATCATAATACGATGGAATAGTGAAAATACCGTAGATATTTTAGTCTATACGACATAATATCTGAAAATTATGTGATTTATTGAAGGGGAAAAATTATGCTGTTTATTCATTCCAACTATTTTATTCTTTGATGTCGAGTCGAGATTAATTATTTCGAACAATAAATTTTGTTAACTTTCTTTATAAACTCATCATTCGTCATCATTGTATGTTTTATTTTTGTAATATGGCTTTTATAATTCACTGATATACACTCATGATCAAAATTTTCTTTACACGTATAAATTCACAGTTTTCTCAGAAACTATAATTTTATGATTTTTTCTGGAATCATACATAACATTATAACATATAAAACAATAAAAATATTTAAAAAAATGGAAATAATGGAAATATGGATAACATTGATTGGATTTCTTTGAATATCATTATTTTTGACTACGTAACGATGCGTTTAGATATGAGTGTAGAAATATGTAAATACAAACTGATATTATTTAGGGATACCAATAATTATTTTAAATACAATGAGGTTGAATTAAGGTTGAAGTCAGTGTTGCTAACTTTTAGGGTCTTTTAACTTAAAAAATACAAATAATTTTCAAGAATTTATGTTTAATCTACACGATAGTCTATTAGACTGTACATTTAAGTAAATGCTAAAAATAAAATTTTCTGATGGATATAAAGTATAAAATTCTGTACATGTTTGTAACCCTGGATGAAGTTGTGTGGATTTGACGTCACACTAAAGCACGAATTCGACAATAATAAATAAAAATAATAATAAATTTAAGTGTGTTATCTATATAATATTTCTCTAACATGGCCCATTTATGATTAAATTTTGTCGAAACGATACCATAGTAATCTGGTTAATAAAATACGTGGGGATAAAAAATAATAGTTATAAATGGATAATACATAAGTAAGCGGAATCAGCTCAATTATCTAATATGTAAAAATGACGACATTTGTTTCATGAGATTTTTTTTTTTTTTTTTTTTTTTTGAAAAAAAGTATATTTAAAAGAACTGCATCTTCAGAATTTTCGTAACCATCATTTCAAACCTAAGAATACTTTAAAGATATAAACAGAATACGAAAAAATATCATAAATTGACTAAATAACGCAATCGTAAAAAAAAAAAAAATAATAAAAAATAAAAAAAAAAAAAATAATAATAATAATAATAATAATAATAATAATGGAAATAGGAATTAGTCTTTCTCAACGAAATGTATGACGATGAAATTAAATAAAAAATCATTGCCAAAATGGCGACAAAAATTTAAAAGGCGTTATGGGGGTTTTATACTTAAACTGTTATGCCTGCGGAAGTATGAAAACTGGGTCCTCAAACCCGACTATTGTTTTAAAAAACTTTCTTTGTATTATTTTGGTTTCACTTGTGCACAATATTAATTTGGTTGTAATGATAATTTGTCTTTTTTTAAATTTTTGGCTCGTAAATTAAAATTTTACTTACAAAATTGGTATGACATTCATGAGTTTCAAATTTAAAAGGTAAATAAGAAAAGAAATAAAGTGTGAAAAAATCGAACGGATTTGGTAATGTGTAACATTTAAAGAAAATCACATTATTAAAGAAAACCGTATTTTTAGATATTTAAGAAACAAAATAGTTTTTTTTTTTTTTTTAATTAGAAAATTAAACGATATTAGACAAAGAACTTAAAATACTTTGAAATACAACCACTACATTGTTAAAAATAAACAATCCACATTTATTCGGGAGACATTGCAGAGTATTCATGGGTAAAATAATTCTGACAACATTATTACTGCCCCAAAGAGCGTTGGTCGGATATATTTGGAAATTAAAATTCCACACAAACCTCAGATTTTAATGAACAAATGTAGCGGTTTCCTGCTTTCTACAGACCGGAAATTTTTTATTCTTTGAAAGTTTAGTTTTTATTTATTTATTTATTTATTATTTTATTTTTATTTTTTCTTTATTAATAGAATTTATTTATTCAGTTACGAAGCATTATTTAGAATTTTTTTCTTATCTATAAAATGTTGTGTTTTATATCTTTACTAAAATTTGTGGTGCGTTATAATAAATGTTAAAAAATATTTTAAAAAGTTATTAATGTAAAAATCTTGCTTATTACATTTTGCATAGAAAATTAATATTTTCACAATTTCGCAATATTGTTTACCACTATTTTATAAATCTGTAAAAATATAACAATGAAAAAGTATTAAATCACATTAATACTTTTTAATACTTCTTCGGCGGGCATCAAATATTACACCATCGGCCACATTATATCTCACATTATACATTTCGCGATTTGAAATCATTCGTAAATTTAATGAACTTTAAAAAAATTGTATTTTTGTTTTTGGTACTAGAATCTTCCTTATCTACATTTAGATATTATGGATATTGTTTCTCCTTATTTTCTTTATTTCAGTAAAAAATACAATATAAATATGAAAACACGATACAGAGAATTACACGTAGAAAACGAAATGAAAAATAATGCATAGTATCGATTTGATAAGTATCTCTTTCTTTAGTTTTTCCTTTATTTTTATTTTTATTTTTTTTAAAGAATGAACTGGAACAGTTATTAGTATAGTTTAAATTAATATTTAACATTTCAGCTGTATAAAAGCAGTTACATGAAATACAAATAATTCTCATTTCATTAGCAGATCAAATAAATCTAAGTAATTTTGCTATGATGTTTTATTAACTTTTCTCTGCTCTAAATTTGCTCATTTTGTTGAAGAATTTTTTCCCTACTGCCTGCTAAGCATGCAGTGTCGTCAAAATTACTGACATCACTTGCTCTGCAGTTTTCAGAATTATATCTCGTTAAATATTTCCACTTTCGACACATTCATAGAGCATTTCTATCTAAATGTACATTTCTTCAAAAGACAAAACAAAATAAATAAATAAATAAAATAGTAATAATAATAATAATAACATGTAATCTTGTGAAAACTTTTTAATTACTTATATCTAACAAAACATTGTTTACAAAAAAAGAAAGAAAGAAAGAAAGAAAGAAATCTAAAAATGGGAAAATTAAGGGCAATACCAACGACAGACATTATCGGGTGCATTTTATGTGACATGTACAACACTGCAAATTTACCCCGAAAACAGAAAAAAAAAGAGAATCCACTGAAACCTCTCTCGGTGACATTTTAGGCGATCCCGTGATCGGAAGGGCAGATATTATTTTGGCGGAAGTCGTGAGTTTATTTTATACAAAAGAAAGGGTTTCTGAGTTCTTCATCTGTGAGATACAGCACTGTCGACGAAGTGTTACATGATTCTCGAACACAAGTATCAGACAAGTAGCTTCTTCTTTTTTTCTCTTATAAGCCTTTCAAAAGATTCAGTGCAAACCGTACTAATGAAGTATAAACATTTTGCTATCGGAAAATTCAAGGGCAACCTAAACTGATATGACTTCAGAAGACTAACGAGTTACATGAGCGAAGTATCACATGTCGTGCATTCAAAACTGGCACAAAATTATCTGGAGTGATGGAAACAAAAAGTTACTCTCAGGCCAAAAAGTTACAGATAAGGCATTTAAAAATATTTTTCGCATTACTTTAGAAGGGATACAATAAGTTTCTCTAAACGAAAACAGGGAGGTGGAGAAATAGCCGTCTGGAGGGATTTAACGCAAGGGGAAAAATGCCAACAGTCTTTCTAACAGTTTATTTAAAAGCTCGAAAGTATTAGGAACTGTTTAAAGATTACCTGTTACTTTATATATATATATAAAGATTCTGCAGAATTCCAACAGAATAATGCTCCATATAATGCAAAATCGACCGGAAAGGGTTTTTAACTAAAGAAATTCCTGTAATGGCTTCGTCTCCATGTTCTCTAAATCTTAATCCAATGTAAAACATGCACGCTAGGTCTATGAACGTAGTCGTTAATAACATTCAATAATAGAACTCCAAACCGCAAACCTCAAAACTTGAAAAGATATTCCTATACAACCGTGTCAAAACTTAACCCATTCAATGGCTAATCAGGAATTTGACACCATTTCCAAAAATGGTAGAAATCTTTGTCGTTAAAAGTACGTTTTGAGTAAATTATCCACCCCGATATTAATTATATATCTTCAGTTCCACGTGTATGATCTCTTTTTTTCCCCATAAACTGGAATATTTGAGTGGAAATATCATTTTGAGATGCACATTAAGTTATCTAATGTAGGAAAAGTATGCTGGAAGATCATATTTAAAACTGATGAATCAGTTACGAGCGGAAATAATGATAACTTAAATGAATAGATACAATTATATGATATTTTAATTTCTGGATAATGCTTTAAAGTACAGGGTGTCGCAAAATTGGAGCGACAAACTTTAATAGGAGATAGGACACATCATAATGATTCAGAATTGCATAGGAGCACATGTCCGAAAATGTCCTCTTAACACTTTAAGAACCGGCAGTTTTGGAACATTTTTTAACAGAAGTGGACGGTAGAAACTTAGAGCTACAAACATTAGTTGGATCTAGGTAACAGCTGAAATAATGTGGAATACATTGTAACCAATGATCACAAACATCATATTAACCCTTTAAGTAGCGGATACATTCTGTAGTTTTTAAATACTTTTCGTCATGTGCTAGTATTATCGACTGTTCAGCTCATATGTAGTCTAACCTTTTGGTTATTTGCAACTGTGCCGACCTTGTTAAATTAAAAATCCTGTACAATCTATCATTTCATAAAACCATACCTAATATTAGTGTTAATACAATCATTGTTTTTTTTTTTTTTTTTTTTTTTTTTTTTTTTTTTTTTTAACATCGATTCTAAACATTATTATTATAATGTATACCTTTTTTTATGTAATATTTGTATGAAAAAAACATGTTATAATTTCAAAATATTATAAAGCCACGTCCACATCTTTTAAAAAATGCTACAAATTTCCCTGTTCATAAATGTTGACCCCTTCGTTCTCGCTCCCGTGATATTCACGGGCAGTGACCACGCCCCACGTGTATTTTTCATTTAACGTTTTAGGGTACATGAAAGCACCAGCCAGTACCAAACTATGTATAATGTATTTGAAATTATGTACAGAATAAATTTATATATTATTTATATATTTATTTTATATATATACATATATTTTATTAAACAATAAATGTGGACTTTATGGGCGTGTCTTTGAAAAATATGCGACCGTTAAGAGGTTAAGATGACAATTGTGGACATGGGTTCCTATGCAATTGTGAATCCTTAAGAAGTGTCCTGTATTCTTTTAAAGTTTGGCACTGTAATTTTGGAACACCATTTATATTTTTTAATCATCTTTAATACAATAAAGTTGACATTTTCTACATCCCATTATTATAATATAAAACTTATGTTTGATCACTCAGATATTATATATATATATATATATATATATACAGGGCACAATGCAATGTCGAGAGATCGCAGATATATACTTTCCATTACAGAATGTTTTAAAAAATGTAATTATCTTCTCTTTCATTCCCCAGATCCCCATAGACAGTGCTGCTAGATTGAGGGAATTTTTTATTCAATATCCACCACTAAATTTTACTTACAACTGTTGCCAAACTACATCGAAGATTTCTATGAGAGATGTTTCAAAATGATAAGTACACTGTTTATATTAAAACTTAGTGGTGGGTGTTAAATAAAACTCTCCCTCAATCTGGCAGCACTGCCTATAAACATATTTAGTAAAAATTGACATGCCTACTGTTAAACATAATAAAGTAGTTTAGCATTTGTGTGTCCAGAATTCACTAAGATATTTAAATTTAAAGTTTGAAATTTTCCCTCTTTCTTTCTTTTTTCTTTCTTTTTTTTTTTCTTCGGTATATAGGGATTTAAAAAAGGAAAGAAAAGAAAAAGAAAAGAAAAGAAAAAGAAAAGAAAAAGAAAAGAAAAGAAAAAGAAAAAGAAAAGAAAAGAAAAGAAAAAACTCAATAAAGATCGAGAATGCTGGAATGTTACAGTGTAATACATTTTTTAAGGCGGTATTTTTTTTTTTTTACATAAAGAAAAGAAAAATATTATAAATATCCGGCAAATCCATTATTAAACTTATGTTATTAAACAAAACAAAATATATTTTGATTTTATTAATTTCAATTATTATGTGTTTTTCATCTAATAAATGAATTAAAATTTAACAGAAGAATTGCTGTAAATAAATGCTTTTTTTTAATTATTAAAATCAGTATGCCTCTTATGTATTGTATTTAAATATCATATTTGTCATTTTCATAGCTCTGAAATGATTTACATTAAAATCATTCCACTGAATTTTTAACACTTTCTAGCAACGTTGAAAAGTGTGTTTTAATTTGTTTTGTCAGTATATCTCTCTGTCCGTCTGTTCTTCTATTGTCAACAATCTGAAATCGGTAAAGATTTTCATAATTTCTTCAAATTGAGATATCTCATTCATTTTTACTATTGGATGTTCCTTTTTAATATCAATACATACAGCACGATTAAATTGTGTACAGGAATACTCAAAATTGTGTCAATGTACTGCATTCTATGAGAAGCATTTATATATTTAATCACCCTTGTCTTATGGAAATCTCAGTGAATTTTTTATTTATGTTTCATATGCACAATAGTTTTTTTTTTTTTTTTTTTTTTTTACACAGATTGTAGTATCGTTATCATTAAGGTGTCAAGTTCACACAAATTATACGTATTTATTAAAGGCTTTAATTTGACTATGGGGAAAATGCATTTTCCTTCGTTTTACGCAATTTTACACTGTCCTGCAATGTTTAAGAATAAGTAAGTCTTCAATGAGGCTATTTGTATCTATTTCTGTTCGTCTGTATGTACTTTACTTTGCGTTGACTGTTATACATTGAAATAATTTTAGGTTACTAATTTCAACATAGCGTGATTTTTTTTATTAAAAATGATGTGAATAGTGCAAATGATCTGCTTACAAGAACTAGTAAAAGATTTCCAATGAATTACAGTCCATAAAAAATATATTTTTGAAGAATATTTTAATATTTTTTTAATCGCAACTAGATTGTTAAATATTTCTGAGGCACATAAAACTCCTTTTCCTTTTTAATAAGCTATTGTTATCATAACTGATTAGTTTACAAATTTATTCAGATTCATTTTGTAATATAAGGGAAAAATATTTTATGTAAATTGTCAGTTAATTTAGAGCATCATAAGGAGTGTATACAAACTTTAGATAGAATACACAGGTATATATATAAACATTTTAAAAGCTTTTTCCTTAATATAAATCTACATATGTGGTTTTCGCTAGGATCTTTACCGCGCAGCTCTAAGCAAAACAATACTTTCGTAGAATTTCTGTTTATTGACAACACAAAGAAAACAACTACGAAAGGCCGAAAAAAATAATTTACTTTCTGCTTGTTAAATAAACCAAAAGGACAAAAATAATTATTGAATTTTATTCCTTCCTATCTAAAACAAAAAAATGTCCAAGGTGTTATTACGGAGGCGAAAAAATTTTAGTGTTAAACAAGATAATGTGTGCGAATAGTTGGGAAAAGTTTACAATCTATCTGTACCTGATTGTTTTCCCTCTCCCTCCATAAGCATAAGATTGTTTTAACAGTATGTAAAAAGCTTTTTGCTTTCACAAGTGTAACATTTTAGACGTTGACATTTCATATTTAAGGGAGCAGTTTATCAGGTTTACTAACACAGTTTTATCATAAATGTATGGTACGTCAAAATGGTTTTCAGGACTTCGAAGCTTTATTAAACAAAATATAATTAATGATCATTTTAAAAGATACATACTTAATTATATATTATAATAATTTTTTATTCAATATCCGGTCAAATAATTCATAAATTACCCTTTTTATTTTAAATCACGGATGTTTATATTTATGCATCTATATGCATCAGTACAGTTTCTGCATTCTAACATTGTTTTGCTACAAGATTTTATAGAGCCACATTATCTGATATATATATATATATATATTCATTTAAGTGTATAATAACTTTAATAACAGGTTATCTCATCGGTACATTGGTTATGCATGTGGTGCAGACACAGAACTGTACCTTAGCCACCACAATATCCGGTTCATAGACCATGTTAGTTTTTGTAGACGTTTGTGCAGTGTGATTCAAAAAAGCTATCAGCACATTTTTTAACCTATATTTTAAAAGTTGTTAATTATATATTAATATTATTATTAGTTTATTTGAGATATTTATCTGTTAAGGAATTGGCATAAACTATTGTGTTAAATAGCTAATTTTCTTTTGTACTTGACCATGGATAGAAAAAGAGAGTTTATGATAAAATTATATTTACAAAAACTATAACTTTCCCGAAGCAGTACATTAAAGTAGCTGAAACCTTAGAAAATCAATAAAATATTCTTATTTATGACATTAAAATGTTCCAAGAATGCAGGTACATGATAAATTCATCATAAAGAAGGACGAAGAAGTAAATGAGCTAAAGAAATCGGCAAATGCATACATGAAATGATTTGCCGAAATCCTGCACAATCCGGTGGTTAAATTGCAAAGTAGCTCCAGATATTCTAATTTTCGGTGCAATGGTTTTTAAAAAAGTGATTTGAGTATGAAAGCATATAAAAAATATAAAATTCATGCTTTGTGGGAAAAGTAAGAGAAAACAATAGCAAGCGTTCAATGAAGCTGACAGTTATCGAAGTGGCATTCAGAATGCAAAATTATATCGACATATGAAAAATTATTCCTCTTGCAAAATTCGCACAAATAACAAGAAGGTCATATTTACTTAACACGACTGACTGGTGTCACTAAACATATAATTATAGTCCAACGTTTCAAAAATGTGTCAAAAGTTATGATTTGGATCATATTTTCAAAAAAGAAAGATTCCTGTTATTTTTATCGATGAAGGAGTGAAAATTGATACAAATTACTGGATTGCAAATGTTTTAAATGCCCATTTCTTTTCCCATTCGTGAAAATTGCATGGAAAGAAGAAATACTGATTTCAACAAATTTTAGAACCTTCGCATTAATCAAAGAGAAATTAATAGTGGTATTTCGACCACTTGCCTGATTGTATGAAATGAACTTCTTCATATCTCAATCCTCTTGATTTTTTGGTACGGGACTGCATGCTAAAGGAAATAGGGAATACGTGAGGACTAATAATTGGCGAATTAAAACGGAGATTATCTAAAATTTGAAAAGAAAAATGTCATGCGTGCCATCTGTGATGCATTTGTTGAGCATCTAAAGCTCACAATTTAGCAACAACGGGAACTGTTGGAATTGCAGTCATAATATATTAACTATAATATTAATTTTTCAGAATATAATCTTTTAATTTCTTTCTTTCTTTTTCCTTTTTTTTTTTTTTTTTTTTTTGTAATAAACTTAGCATTTATAATAATTTATTTTACTGACAGTTATTCTCTCCAACGATGTGTTCAACGACAATGATTGGTTTGAAAGTCCGTATCATTTCAGATATATCCAACTTCGATAAAATCCTACTTTATGTAAGCGGATGTATAATATTTATGGAAACTACAAACCTCCCAGCATTGTAATTATGAAACGGAAGAATTTTAGTACACGCCCTTTTTTCCACATCACTTTATTTTTAGAGTAATATCTCCAAATGCAGTTACGATTAGATAAGTGAAATATTATTCTAAATAATTATAATAATAATAATAAATTGGTGTGATAAAATAAAAGGCAAGTACTAAAAACCTTCCTTTATTAATGAGATGGTTAGCAAGAATTTAACTACATTCGTAAGTAATTACATTACCTTTCTATGTATAAAATTTTTAAATAAATTCCTTAATTTTATTTTGTTATGAAAGGCTTTGAAATCTCGGCATTTATTTTTTCATACTTTTTATTTTATTTCTTGACAAGCGTACATATACTCTATTACATGTGTTATGTATTAAAAAGATATTTTCTGTAAATTATTGTGATATTTTTACTGGTTTAATTTATATTCTCATGCTTAAAAAATTATTATATATATTTTTTTTCTTTTTTCAAAAATATATGTTAACTTTTATGTGCCAGCGTAATTTTTACTAAGAAAAATTATTATTATTGTTATTTTTTTTTTTATTATGACGTAAAATAAAGATTTAAAATACAAAGAAAAAAAAATAATGTTTTTACAACGCCTTCAAAAATAAAGAAAATCACAAGTTATCTAGTATTTTACTCATTACGTTGAGATTAAATAACTCGATATATATATATATATATAAAACAAAATATTTCTTTAATATTTTGCTGAAGAATAAACGGTTTCCAATATAGCTTTGTTTATTTTTAGGTATAAAAATTGCATTAAAACACAAAAGATAGTAAAAAAAAAAAAAAAACTTTTTTGCATGCGAACAAAAATAAACAGATAAAAAAGAATCTTAAAATGTGTTCGAAAAACTTGATTCATAATCGGCTCCCTAATTACTTTACGCGCTATTGCATTTAGATAAGAAACTCCCCGATTCAGCACAATTAGATCAACATTTATTCTGATGTAGATATTTTTTTCTTAATTAAACTCCTTTGTGTTCAGAATGATAATTTTTTAATTCATTTATTTTTGTGTTTGCGTAAGCGAAACAAACTAAAGATATATTTGGACTTTTTTTTTTTTTTTTTTCAACAATATGGATTGTCTTTTGCTAATTAAGAGTTTACACTGCTGCAAAGAAAATCACATTTTTTAAGAAGAATTTTTTTTTTCTTTAACGAACCAGGAATATTTATTGTGTAAAAAAGTTTAATTAATTAATTAATAAAGTTCTTTTATGTTGAAAAATGTTTTATATCTATTATTAATAATGGAACAACATTTTTTCGTAGATTTCCTTAATGATATTTATTTATAGACTACAATATTTTTACTGTAAATTACTTAAAATTGTATTCATTTGAATTACTCTTGTTTTCTTCTGATTTGTGTATACTATGTTTTGTCCTTAGTTATACGAATGAGAACAAATTGAACTTAAACAATAATGTTTTGGAATAATCAACATAAAATAAGCGTTTAATAAATGTAAAATTCTGATATATTTTATTTGATGAACTAAAAAAAAAAAAAAAAAAAAAAAAAAAAATTACCATAGTATGTAATATTAATCATAACTATTAAACTTTTTTTATACACCCAGAGAGAAAAGTACATTATATATATAATCTTCAAAAAGCATGAAAAAATGAATCAAATGTATAAATATTTTAAGATATATACAATTAAATATGAAAAAAATAATAATTACCTTAATTTCTGGTAGATACCCCGCAGGTTATATAATCCAGTTTTGCACCAGAAATTTCAATTGATAAATAAATTTACATTGTACGAGCTCTTACTTCGAAATTGCATAGATTTATCTATTAAACAAAATTTCTGGTGGAGAAATGACACATCTTACCTGCGGGTTATCTACCAGAAATTACGGTAACATAATTTAATGTAATTTGACTCATGTTTACATTTTCAAAAACCTGTTCATGGAATATACATCTGCTTTGATGAAAACTCCATAAATTAATAACGAATCTCTATAAAGAAGGCTTCGGATTATTCTAAATGAACTTCAGAGATAATATCAATATTTTATCAAAATTAAAACAATATTATAATTTAGTTAAAGCACGCGAGAAGGTCAGCATTTCTTACATAGCTAAAAGATATTTAAAATTTTAATTTTTCGCAATTACCGCAATACGTTTCAGAAAATATTTGTATATTTAAAACCCGAATAAACTACTACGTTAGAAACGCCAAAAGAAAAATATTTGCGTTTCTGACGTAGTAGTTTATTCTGGTTTTAATATTCCAACGCCAAGTCTACTGTTATTACCTGTATATTTGATGACTAAAATAGAAATAATTTTAAAATTAAATTAAATTTTAAATAATATAATAAAAAGTTTAATTTTAAGTTTAATTTTGAGCAATAAAATAAAATAATAATTTTAAATTAATTAACTAAAATATAAATAATAAAATTGAACGTTTGTTACTTAATTTAAAATTTCATTTAATTATAATGATAGAAATTTATTATTTTATAAAAATTAGATATTTGCTATTATATTATATATTGTTACTTTAAACAATAATAAGTTGCATCAATTGTTTTAAATATTTTTAAAGAAAATATTTAGTTACATAATGACTGTATGTAATGACTGTAGTTAATAAATGACTGTAATTAATAAAGTATATAATGACTGTAGTTAATAAAGTATATAATGACTGTAGTTAATAAATATTTATTTAATTTTCTGACGAGGTAGCTAAATTAAAAAGACTAATAGTCGATTATTTAGTATTCCATATTTTGACCAACTATTAAATTAACGTTTTTTTTTATTTTTTTTATTTTATTTTTATTTATGTCAAATTGGCACTTAGACAGACGGGAAAAAATGTTCTTCAACAAAACATATGCTATTGAATGAAACAATTTATGCACGCGCCACTTATTACTTAAACGAAAAAAAACTGAACATCATAATTTTCCTGTTAGGAATTAAAGTATCAAAATTATCAAACATCTAAAATGCTGTTAAGATTTTAAGTTGAACGTGTTTACATCCTCTTTTAAATAACTAATAATATTCAAACAAAATAAAATATTAATTAAAATAAGCAGCATAATTTTCCGACTTGAATGGTATTCTTAGTAAAATAAAAACCATGTAATTAACCTAAATTTGAAAGAAAATCATAATAACTGCGTTAAAAAAACAACATTTTAAATATGATAAAAAAAATCCAGCTTTATTTAATTTAATTTATAAATGAAGAAAAGTTGTTTGTTAAAGTGGAGCTTGATCTAGTTCACAGTTTGATCGCTCTTTGTATAACGTTTAAATATATGTCCAAACTAATAAATTTTCATATTTATTGTACATGTTATTTATATATGTAAACATATGTATATATATATATATATATATATATATATATATATATATATATATATATATATATATATATAATCTTTCTTATAACATTGTCTTTTTATTATTATTATTATTATCATCATCATCAAAAAACAATAATTTAATTCAATTTCTGAATAGAATTTGTTTTGCTTTTAATACATATTTTTAGTACGTATCAAGCACGACCAAATTATCTTTTACGTTATAATTTTATATACATGGATAATGATTTATTTACTATATATATATATGTCTTTCAGATTCCATTAGTAGATTTACTTTATGTTACTGTTTGGCATTTTAAATTTATTTATGTGAATACTTAATAATTATATGGAAATGTTATTAATAATAATTCATATATCAATTGATATTTATACGAACGAATTTATAATATATTGATTTTTATTTAAAGAAAACAAAAATAATCTAAGTAATAACAATAAAAAAAATGTGGCTGTGTGTATATATGTGAAAACTATTTCAAACATACTATAGGAAGAAATAAAAATAATAATATTACATCACCATTTTATACATATGTCTACATGTATGCATGCGTGTGTATTTAATTATCTATGTAATAGACGAAACTACAAAATAACATAGTTTTTATATTAATTTATACATATTTAACTTTTATGTAGATATAATGCTGTTCATAACAATTAACTGAAGAAATTTATAAAATGTTTAAACAGTTGCATAATATTTTTAAAAGTCTCAATAATATTATTCTAAATGCATTTAATATCATATTTAGTGGCATATGATACATAGTACAAACAAAGCAAATGTTTTATCAATTATAAATTACATCACAATTAGCCAAATATTATTGCTAATTTCATAAGTGATATTTTTAAGATATTCATAAGTAATACGAATGGCTATTTTTAGTTTAAAATGTTAAATATTACTAAATTTCTTAAAAAAAATGGTTTTACATTTTTTATTGTAACTCATCTTTAGTAAAAAATGAGACAGTAAAAATCAGAGCTAATAATATTTTTACATATTCCATAGCAAATGCAGTACAGGCTTTTTTTAAACCCCTTTTTAAAAAGAATATTATCTTCTTCTTAAATTGTAATTATCTGTTGTAGAAAATTACTATACAGTAGTGTTAGTGGTGGTACAAACAATGCTACAGAATAAATTTTAAAATTAGCAGACTATTCAACTAAAACTAGTTTCTATTAATGATATACATCTTGACAAAATCCTATGTTTTATGAAGAGTTTCACTATAAAATACAGGAATATACAAATATATATGTATATTAAATTTAAAAAACTAAAGAAATATATATATATATATTTAAGATTGGAAAAAATCATGATACTGACATTCAGTTATTGATTTCCAGAAAATTTGCATTATTTTGATTTAATGTGATGTGCAGGAGAATCATTGCATTTAAAGGAAAAAATAAAATAAATAAAAATAAATAAATAAATCATATATAATATTATTGAACTGAAATATAGCTTGTTTTCCCATTACAGTGGTCAACAACTTTTCGAAAAAATAAATATTTATATATTATAATTATTTATGATTATTTTCAAAGAATAAGTTTTATTCTTCAATAAATTGATAAAACAAATATATTTGTTTGATTTAAATTATTCGTTAGTTAAAGAATAATATTTATATTCAATCAATAAAATCATTTCTTTAATTTATTTTTAAAGGATGATATTATTAAAAAATAATATCAATTAATTAAAAAGAATTGTAGAATTCTCAGGATTTTACAAAATAGCAAGAAACT
Source organism: Salticus scenicus (assembly GCA_963930645.1). Taxonomy (NCBI): domain Eukaryota; kingdom Metazoa; phylum Arthropoda; class Arachnida; order Araneae; family Salticidae; genus Salticus; species Salticus scenicus. The sequence goes on along the minus strand of OZ005656.1, from coordinate 53,506,327 downwards.
TTTAAGGAAAACTTTTAAACATAGAGAAACATGTCATAAAAATATATTTTTAGAATTTTAGAAGATTTCACTATGACATTTTAACGAATAAAACTTTACAAATAATATAAATCAAAATAAAGAAATTGCACAAATTTTATATTTTACTTTCATTTAAACAACAATATAAATCTTTGCTTAAAAAAAAAAAAAAAAAGATGAAAAAAAAAAAAACTATGCATTACTTTTTTTCTAACATCATGCAGAAACATATTTAGTATCAAAAACAAACTTACCTGATGTTAGAAAACTATAAATGAGCAGTAACAGTCCTGGCAGCATAACTTCTTCTCCTCGAGGTTGAAGGCACAATAAAGATTTTAGGAGATTTCTAGGACACATTAAGACGAGCTTTCGGAAGCAGAGATTTCGTATGCAGCTCACAGCTCTGGACCCATCAAACAAAGCCCTGAAAGTATTAAAGCTCCAGATCACGTCCTAGAATAGTCCTTGCTTTAAGCTCTTCTGCGGGTTCGGGAAGGGTATGGTCAATAGAATGCCGGATGCTTTTACAGAGGGCAACTTTGATAAAGGCAGACGTGGATATTCTCCATTGCTCGATTTAAAAGATTTGTTCTATTTTTTTTTTTTTTTTTTTTTTTTTTCCCTTTGATTTTAAATCTTAGTTTGTTCGAAATACGTTTGTTTGAATGAGTAGAATTCTAGAGAAGCATGATTTCTTAGAACATTATTGTAGTATTTTATGGTTAAGATGAAAAACCTTACGATTGCAATATTTCGAAGACAATTTTGAGCATTGCAGTCTAGTTTAAAGAAGCTGTTAGAATAAAAATGTTTCGTGAGTTTTGTTAAAAGGAAAAATGTCATATTTAATAAGTTGAAAATAGTATAACTTTTATTATAAATGATTATTTTTAAAATTGTATTTACTTTACATAATCCGATTAATTATTCGAAATATTTAGGTTTCACTTTATAAACTACTTATAATTTAGGGGAAAGGCCACCTGTTTAACATTATATTTTATTAAATATTTTGAGAAACATATTTACTTAGTGATTGGGGTTAGGCGTAGGTGTTTGGGAAAAAGGATGATTGGTTGATCTAGGGCCCTAGGCCTCAGGGGTAGTGCATTCCGTGGAGGTCTTTCTAAGGGATCCTGACCCTTATTTAAGCAAGTTTCGGAGAAAACCTCGGAAAATTCGAACGTCTACGCTGGCGAGCGCGACCTGGATTGGACGGCTAGGCCTCACGTCTACCTCACGCCTACCAGCGTTGAGCGCGGAACCGCTCGGCGGCTGGTGGGCCAATTAGGGTTAGGATGGTTATGTGACGTAGGGGAAAATACATAATGAAATAATTATATGAATAATATAAAACTAAATATATATTTATATATTTTGCTCTAAAATCTAAAAGAAAATTTACAGACATAATATATTTTGAATTTTGTAGAATAATTTATATATGAAATTATAGAATCAATAAACATTTCTTAATCTATGTAAATGAAAATAATAAGAACAAAAATATTGTATAAATATATTTTAAACAATTACTTTATTTTATTATTATCATTTTTTTAATAAAGCAGTAAGGAAATCTATTGTTAATAGAGATTTACACATAAAAGATTTATTAAATCTAATATGTCACTGTAAGAATTATTATTTTTAAATTATATCACGATTCAGCAAACCATTTTCACCTATTTTTCTGTAAGCCATTTTTTTTTAAACAAATTTCTTGTCTTATGCTTTATCTGAAATTATTTAAGTGGGTACATAAAACATGTATAATGTTTCAATAATTTTACACCAAAATAGCTGTAAACCTCAACATAAAAAACAAAAATTAATTACCAAAGTTCGACTAATAACGAGTTTTTAACAAATGAAACACGTAACTACCAAACAGGAAAGATAAAATATGTATAAAGAAAAATATTTTTTCAAATAAATTTGTTTTACAGAAAACAGATAGAAAATCTTTACATCATGCACAAATTAAGAAACAGTTTCAAACATTAAATTTCTTTATTCTTTAAATTCAAATGAGAGCATGTCAGCAAATTTCAAGTAAATGTTACTTAAAAAAAAAAAAAAAAAAAAAAAAAAAAAACTATGATTATGAAGAAGCCGTTGTAGAAGAAAGTCAAACATAATACAAACACCGAACTATTGCGATATATGTATACAGGGTGTTTCAAAAGTCCCCCCCCCCTTCTCCAAAGTCAAAAACGTGTCGAAATTTTGAAAAATGGCGAAACACGTATTTAATGAATTTGAGAGGGATCTATTTTGGTGAAAAATGTTTGAGCCCGGGTTGAAGGGCTAGGAGGGCCGCTATAGACGGCAACTTTAGAATTTCAAATAGGAAAGCATGTCTTGTGATACATCCCTGGAAACGTCTCTTCAAGACAATGAATTTGATATAAATAGATTTACCATACGATCATGATTAAAAGAAATACATACGTTTTTAGACTCTTGAAATGTGGAATCTATACTTATGTATCCCCTTAAATAATCACTGCAGGGCAAAAGAAATTATACTAAATTCACTGTCTTGAAGAGACGTTTCTAATATCACAAGACATACCATCCCATCAGAAACTTTCAAATTGCATTCCCTAGCGACACTCCTACCACCCCTCCCCCTCTCCGGGCCCAAGCATTTTTGGGCAAAGTATGTCTTATGATACATCCCTGGAAACGTCTCTTCAAAATAAGGAATTTGGTATAAATAGTTTTGTCCTGCAGTGATTATTTAAGGGGATACATACGTATAAAATCCACATTTCAAAAGTTTAAAAACTCATATAACTCCTTTAATAATTATCGTATTGCGAAAGTATTTATATCAAATTCATTATCTTGAAGAGACGTTTCGAGGGATGTATCACAATACATACCTTCCTATTTGAAATTTTAAAGTCGCCCTCCTTAACGGTCCCCATAGCCTCACCCCCCCCCCCTCCGGGCCAAAACATTTTTTATTAAAATAGGTCCCTCTTGAATTCATTAAATACGGGTTTTGCCATTTTTCAAAATTCGGACTCATTTTCGAGTCAAGTGGGGGGAGGGGGAGGACTTTTGGAACACCCTGTGCGTGTGTGTGTATATGTGTATATATATATATATTTTTTTTTTTTTCTTATATTATATACAAGCTAATTCTTTAATAATGTATACGTTGTTCTATGTCAATAGATAAAAATTTCTAGGAAATAACAAGAAAAAATGGAAAAGGAAAGAATAAATGAAATAATTTGAAAGAATAAAAAAAAAAAAAAAAAAACATTAATATTTAGCAACTCTGTGTGATAGTCTCCAAAAAGGTCGTTAAACACTAATTAGCGTACCATCAAAATGAAATTGATTTATTTTGATTTTTAAGTTCGTGAATACATTTTAAACTTAAATATTCGCTTTAAAAAATTAATTAATATATAGTACTAGATTGTATCCAACAGGTCCTGATTTTCCTTAGCTTTCATAGAAGTATATCTAAAAATAAATTAAAATTCCTAATGGCCTTTTAGCTATAAGTAACGAGTCTAAATAAAACAAAATACTTAAATGAAAATATATTAAAAAAAAAAAAAAAAAAAAAAAACCTAACATAGAAAACGTATTCCGCTGAAAAAAATGACAGCGCATTTATCACAATGAATGCATAACTAATGTTAAAAACGCTGTTAACACAGTGTAGGAAAATGATTCATAAGTTATAAGTAATGCAATACTCATCTAGTAATCTGTAATGAATGTGTGGATTTAAGCGAGTGCATGTTCAATGTATGTTCAATGTTGCGTATTTCTTCGTATGTGTACGTAAAAAGAATGAAAAACTATCTCCAACAGATTTTAATAACGCTTAGAGTGACTACTTATTTCATCGACAAGTATTGATAAGTAGCAGTATTTGCCGCTTCGCTGGTCACTATGTTTAAATGAATAATTATAACAAAGAAAATCACCATATGCACTTTATATATATATAAACAATCCATTCAAATTATTTAAAATCTTGCTTCGGGTCAAACATTATTCTTTTTTTTTTTAGTTAGTTTTATTGTCAATTAGCGTGTTTTTTATTTATTTATTTATTCATTTTTACACAAGCATGAATTTAAAACGTATAATAATTTATATTTTATTTATAGTTTTTTTTTTTCTTAATTATTATTATCATTATTATTATTAATGAATATATAATATATAAAAACGGAAATAACACTGAGCTGAAAAAAAGAAATAAAATAAAATAAAAATACGAGCTCTGATAGCATTTTTGCTGATTCGCATGTAAAATGACCTCCTAAATCCGGATATGACCCCCATTTTACCCAATCACCCGCAGTTTTCTCGAGACGCCTTCCTTTCCCACAATGTTTGTCACTGTTAGGTAATTTTATAGATATGAATTTCGTTTGGAGAGTGGAAAAGAAATATTTTAACACTTTAATAATAATAATAATAATAATAATAATAATAATGTACAATAAATTATTATAATAATTCATCAATAAAATATAATATATATAATATATAATTTCAGTTTCAAATACCCTCCCCCCCCTAATTTTCCCCCTTGCTGCAAATGTTCATATTTTAGACTTTTCAGACTCTGTAGCCCCTCAGAAGATATTTAACAGTTAAAATTTTCCTTTTACCCCGTACAAATCAAATTTATGGCCATAAAATTACCGAAAAATAATAAAAGTAGGAGAGCGTCCCAAAAAAACGGGGCGTCATATTCGGATTCAGGAGGTCATTTTACATAAGAATTTCCAAAAATGGTGTTGGGGCCGATTTTCATGCAGAGCAGTATAAATTCACCACGAGATTATTATTAAAAATAACCTATTTATTTTCCAATTGCTTTCTTATATTGTCATTAATTTATTAAATTCATGCTAAATATCTTTTTAAACTTGTTAAGGATATACATTCATTGTTTATGACGCCGAAAATTTATTTTGTAAACAAACTGAAGTTCGCTTTTATCGTCCTAGAGATCTGGAGGATTTCGTAGTTTTTTTCTAAAACAGTGTGAATGTGAACTAAATCTCTTTTAAAAATTCCATTGCGGACATCCAACACACACCTAGGTTTTTTAATATATTCTTGACCGGTCGCGAGTTATCTGATTTCATTAAAGATGTTACTCCCTCCTTTAGCCGTTCCTCTATAATGAATAATTTGTATTAGTCGTTAGTAGATGCCATTCGTTTTTAAAAAGAAATTTTCAATTCGTGTTTAATTCATTGGGTGCTATCGGTGTTGAAGCACACGTCAACATTTTTCATAGTTTTTTTTTTTTTTTTTTTTTAGTTTGATTGCTAATTTTTTATCATCAATTCACTTTTCTATAAACAGCCTAAGACAAAGTTCATTGCTCGACAAATATTTACATAACAAAAACATTATTAGGTGCAAATCTTTTAAGTAGATATTATTGTTAGTGCTTCAATAATTTTGCTGCTGGCTGTATATTGTTCAGTAGCAATTATCACATCGATCGCTGAGGTTATAGTTTAAGTAAAACACGAACACAGGAGAAAAAAAATAGAAATTTTTATTAAATAACGTAATGTTTTAAAGAAATTTATATAAAGTTAGGCTCATAAATAAAAATATTAAAGTGTGTTATCATCAAAGTGTTGAATAGACAAATCAGCCTTAAACCCCACCACATTTTGTAAATAAACAAGATAAATTGCAAATATAAAAATTAATTAATTAAGGTCTTATTATTATTAATAAAATGCTTAAGTCTATTTCTCTTGCTGAATATGCACTGAATAATTATTTCAACCGAAATTTATTGTATATATTTTTCTTTTTTTATAAATGTTTCAATCATCGTAAATCAAGCCAATGTTTCATATATATATATACATATATGTTTATATATTTATTTATTTTTTAGTACTGTATGGTTTCCCTTTTCCCGATTAATCGTTAACTATATTGTTTTTTCTTATGATAGTAAAATTATTATGCAATGTGTTTTATCTTAGTTATATATATATATATATATATTAACGGCTTATAAATATTTTTTTTTTCTTAATTTATGTATTTTGGATTTGTTTTAAATATTAGATAATGGTTTTATTTTTATCTTTAGTTCAATGTACAATTTTAAATAATTATGATCTTAAATATGCAAACCTGGAAGTCTCCGCCTATTTTTAAGGACATTATCAGGACTGAAAAATTTTCACCTTTATTGCTACCATTATTTTTATACAATATTCTCTAAACTATTTTATCCTGACAAATTACCGTGAAACTACGGTGAATACTTTTATGCAAAAATAGTGGTAGCGTAAAAGGCGGAAATTTCTATGACTCAAAATGTCCTGAAAAAAGGGTGGACACTTGGAGCTCTGCAATTCGAGACTGAAATATATTTATTAATGAGAAATTTTAATATTATTTAAAGATTAATATTAAAAAAACTAAAGCACCCATTTATTTTATGCACCTAATCCTAAATGTAATAATAAAACTTCATATTTGAAGTAATAAATGTAATAATGAAGCTTCATATTATTGAATTTATTCATTACATTAAGTTTCATTTATGAAAATTAATGTAATATTGAAACTTCATATTTCATCATTTATATTGACGCAGTATTTTTGTTATACTAATTATACCTTTAAAAGTTTTAGAATTAGTTTAATTGAAAAAAAAACTGAAATTTTTAAGTAAATTTTATATCAAAAATTAAATTGCAATTGTAATATTTTTCTGAATGAAAAAAAAAAAAAAAAAAAAAAAAAAAAAAAAAACTTTCTCGTAATTTCAAGTTATTTATTTTTTATACATGGAGAGAAAAACAATTGCCTTACATCTGAAAAATGTATGTTTCATAACTAAGTGAAATGAATTTGTTTCATAAAAAAGAAATATATTTCAATTTTCAAAGTCTTGATTCATAGCTTCGACTTTCTATTTTAATTTTCTTCCTTGTGAATATTTCTCTGGTTATAAAACGTTTCAATCAAACTTTTAATTAAACATCGCTTTGGATATGTAATAAATTATTACTCTCTTGACGGAGAAGATTTCACGTAAATACTGACATAAAACTTTAATATTAGCAGTAATAAACGGAAATGAAACAGAATGTACCTTTACAGATAAAAAAGTACATTTTTCTATGATGTTGATGTGAAAGCTAAAAATATATTAATCCAAGTTGAAATGAACGCGGGGGAACATAAATGAGATTTTCTTTTTATTTCCCAAGCACTTTTGATTAAAATAAAAAGTGCTTTTCTATTTTTGTGTATTGATTTTCTTGATTTGAACTTGGAAATTACGTTCTTTATGCTTAGAATATGGAGCGAAATTCTATGAATAAATTTACAACAGCTTTGTAAACATAAATGATTAAAAAATTGAAAAACATATAGCTTTCTTAATTCAAATTAAATGGGAATTTTAAAATGACTCAAGTAAAAATAGATTTGCGTTCGGATAATGATTCTTAAATTTGTTCATTGCGATGAATTTTTCTTTTTTTTTTTTATGTTAATGTTATTTATTTTTTTTATAAGAAAATTGCGTTTTTATTGAAATATTGATTTTGTATTTTACATTTTTAAGTTTGTTACTTTTTCTTTGTGCTCTATCTTATTGCTTATTGAAATGAGAATTAAAATATTTTGCAGAATATTATGATTGGAAACAAACAAACTTGCAATTATGAAATTGCAGTTCAATATTTTTAAATCAGACTTTAAAACATTTATTATTTAACTATCATCTAAAGACAATATTTTCTTGATTTGTGAAATTGTGTATATTTATTTAGAGATTCTGATTCTCGCTTTTTTGGTGCAGTTACACGTTTTCTTATACATGGAAACAACTTAATTTTTGATGGAAAATCATATTTCAGACTGTGTATGTATGAGTGTGTGTGCTTGGTAATTCCAGATGTATACATGTTTTGATGGGAGCTTATTAATCCTTTCTTAAAACATTTCGTACAATTTTTTTTTTTTTCATGCTCGTAACATTTTTGAACAGTGGCGTTAAAAGTTTACGGACCGAAAATAAGTAAATAAATTCAACATATGAACTTTAACCGAGCCTTTTTTGCCTGTTTCATACATCAAATAATAGAACTACCCAAATGACTTTATAATCAATGTTGATGTTAGAGGTAAGACTAACTGATTCCCAGTCGCTACTAGACCTGGGTTGGGTCAACTCCACGGAGGGTCTTTTTAAAGGATCCTCATCCGTGTTACCGTGGTTTTCGAAGAAAATCATGGTAAACCGAACGGCTAGTTGAACGGAAACCACCTGAGATGGAACTCTGTACTTCTCGACTATCAGCTTGCAGAGCAGAACCTCCCCGCTACTGATTAGAAAGTTTGTTAATATTGGGAGATTGTTAGTTTATTTAAAACTACATTTTAGCATTATAAAATGTGTTTTCAAAAAAAAAAAAAAGTAAATAAATAAATAAATAAGTACTTTTATGAGGGATTTCCTGATAATAGTGTAATAAATAAAAGGATAAGGAGTAATGCACAACAAATCATGCAGTTATCAATGTAGTGTTGAGAAATGAGGCTTTGCTTTTGATTAAATTAAGCAAACTATCTCATCGCGTAATGCGTCTATGCGGAATTTTACATGTGCATAAAGCTTTATGTTTGCGCAATACTCTAACAATATAATATGAAAAAAGGTATTGGAAAAAACAATACAGATAACCTCACTTTTGCTTTCTAAGGTTGACCAGCGTACTTTCGAGAAGGGTCCCTCTCTTCATCTGTGGTTCCATAGTGGGAGATTTTTTCTCGACTGATTTCTTCTGGTCTGTATTTCAAAAGACGGAGAAATTTCGATTGATGATTTGAGCCAGCTCGTTGCCATTACACGAAGATAAATTAGTTAATATTTCTATAGCTTCCACTACGGAACCACAGATGAAGAGAGGGGCCACTCTGGTCAAAGTAAGCATAAGTAATGTTATGTCTGTTTATATATTTGGTTAAAATGCTTCTTTCTTTTCTTAAATGAATAAATCAAACAACTGAGTTATATAAATTAATTTGCAACATGAGGCGTGGATTACAGTATATTTAAATAACTGAAATTTAGGAATAATAAAGTTTTAATTTATACTACCTTATATTTTAATTTATACTACCTTTTCAAATATGCTATTAAATTCATAAAATAATTCACATTTGTGTCATATATGTTTTAGAAATACAATATATAAACACAGTTATTGACATATTAGTCGTAAATAAAAAATGCATATATGAATTTTTAACTTATTCATATTTTCACTCAGGATTGCTCTAGGATTCTTTGAACGTGATCTGACGCTATTATTTAATTACTTTTAGAATTAGTGCTGAGAGATTTAAAAATGGTTTAGGTATTATTATTTTGTTATATGTCAGACATTTTAATACAGTTGTTTCTCAACATGGTAGTGTTATTATAAGTCTAGACGATCAATATATAATGAACTAAAGCTAAATAAAAATAAATGAACACTCTGTATACAAGTTGCTGAAATTTAAACTGTGAAGTGGGGGGGATCTGTTAAAAATTATCACTTTTATATTAAATATTATATTTTACACACTAAATTATTAAGAAGCAAGGTTCAGAAAATTATATAGATTCTTATCTTAAAATAATCAAATAATTACATTTATATTCTTTCCCAGCAACTTTTTTTTTTTTTTTTTTTTTTTTTTTTTTTTTTTATCACACAAGATTTTTAGGTGTTGTTTAAAAAGTAATTAAATAATCAGATTTTTTTGCTTTTTACTTCTCTTACGCACATACGTGCTAAAGAATGCCATTTTCTGTGGTAAACTTTTCAAAATTGAGTTTTTGTTTTATTTACCCGTTTTGATGTCAACTGAATTCGAAAATCATATTTCTAGCGGTTGGAATGTACCTGTGTATGTGTTTTCTTGCGTGTCTGTGTGTCTGTTATTAGCATTTTTGAAGAACAAATAAATGTAGGAAATCCAAATTTAGCATTCTAAATCTGTATCATACAAAGATGCTATAATAAACTTTTCGTTGAGATTTAGCAAATGGTTTTGTTTATATTAACAACTAAAATAATGCATGCGCATTATATATGTAGACGAAATGTTTTCTTGGCACAGTTTAAAACCTAAATAGGTTGCACTAAATAAAATGAAATTTACTTATATATTTTTATATACATAATATTTGACTTCTAGCAGGCACATTAACGTACTAACATTTCGTGTAGAATACGGTATGAAAATCATTCCTGATGTTTTTACAAAATTTCGTTTTCACAAAAGAAATAGAATATAATGGAACTATATTTGGAAATTGCTGGAAGTGCATTTAAGAATGTGCTATGTATTGTTAATATAGGACAAATACTCTATAAGTACTCAATGTGGGTGTACATAATTTATAGAAATCACAGAGGTCTACCAATAATTCAATAAATAAATATATATATATATTAACACACTCGAGCAAAGTTTAAAAGCATTTATTATTTCAGTTTGCCTGTCTGTCTATCCGTACTCAAACTTCCGTAAATAATAATGGGATTTCTTGAAACTGATATATCCTACACTAACACTTGTTCATAATACATCCTAAACATGTCAACAGTATATATTTTCCTGCACTGGACATCTTGAGGATGTCATTCGTGGACTATGTGCTGTCAGGACACGTTCACTATTGGAAGTTCCATATTGACAATGGAGTAAATATTACTTCTGAAATATTGACATAAAAATTGAAATATAAATATTGACATAACGTTGAAAACGTCAGTGTAAAAAGCCTGAGCGCAAACTCCAGTTCTGGTAGCGTAAAACGCACCATCATTCGTGCAGAATGACGAGGGGACTGCTGCTCATATATATATATATATATATATATATATATATATATATATATATATATATATATATGTATATATATTAAATACAGATTTTTGTACAGGGACACTCGAAAGTATTACAAAACATTGCGTACTGCGAGAATCATTTGTATAAACCCAAATTTCAATAACTTTATTTTGATCAAATCTTAATGAAATCTAAATATATTATTCATATGCGCAAAAAATTGCTTTCTATAGATCTCAGTATAATTAGCATTAAGATTTACAGGGTCACATAAATTGTCGGTTGCATTAAGAACTATTAATAAAAATTTGCTGGAATTTATTTCTTTTTTTATTCTTTTTTTTTCTACATTAAGCGTTTTTAACACTTTCTAACTATTTTTTAAAAGCGAATGTGTTTTGAATTATTCTATATACCTGTCTGATCTGTTTTTATATATTCGTCTACCCGCCTCTAGCAATCGTAAATATTTTCAAAAATTCTTAAAAATAGTGTATACTTTTCGAGTTCATTATTGAATGTTCCTTATTTAAAATGACAGTAATAGCCTCTGCGCAAATGATTTGTGTAAAAGGAGAACTCCCCCCCCCCCATTAAAAAAATGGCAATGCATTGCATTTAAGAAGAATAATTTTTTGTTAATCACACTTTAAATTTACATTCTACTGCAAAACTTCTAATGAAATTAACATTTCTTTTTAGCATTCTAAAATAAATTTCGTATAGAATATAATACGATTATCGTTCAGATTTACAGGACGACACAAAAATAATAATTTTCATTAAGAGCTATACTACGGATTGTTTGAATTACATTTTCATTTCTGTTAAACCTTTTTTAAATTTTTCTAACAATGTTTCAGAGTGATTATGAACTCAGCTAGTCTGTTTGTCTGAATTTTCTTTCTTATGTCTGTTCTTGGTGTGTAACGCAGGCGAAAAACATAGAAGTTTAAACAATGCAAAAATATGCACAATGTACAATTAGAAAGCATTAATAACTAATGCATAACGCATAATTTTTCATTCTTATTATTGAATAAGTTGATGGATATGATTTACTGTATTTTGCCATTTCTAGGAACACTGTTCAGTGAAGAAAATTAATTCCCCATACCAGTATGTTAAATAAAGTATGTTTTTAGTTCAATTTCAGCTCTCGTTTTATATATACTTATGCACTTTGTGATTCGTTAAGTTTTTAACGGTTGACATTTGTGTATGTATGCTAACACAGTAACACACAAACAAGTACTTTCAAACAATTAAAATATTGTAATTTTAAATTCATATGAAGATTCTTCTTGAAACGTTTGATGAAGATTTGAAAGTTTCAAGGTATGCTGCAGTGAATGTTGTGTGTTTAATTCGGAATAAAATTTAAAATTTAATAATAAGCTTAAATTATTTATAAATGTAGGTTGTAAATACAAACGGGAGTTTGAAGGAAACAGTACCTCTCGTTCCTTGTCACACAGAATTACTTATTACATAAAACTGTTTCTAAACTTAAGTTGAATTCCGTTATATATACTTTTTTATATAATATTTGTTATCTTATCCTTTAATGTGCAACCGGTCTTTATAGTAATGAAATGAGAGAAAGCCGTGTAAGTGACGCATTACAATATTAAATCATTATCAGAAAATTATATTTGCATTAACTGCTATAGACAAAAAAAAAAAAAAAAAAAAAAAAAGATGGAAAAAAGTAGGGGGGGCATGATTTGTAAAAAATATTTTTATTATTATAGATTTCTGTCTCACGAATCGCATGCCTTTTTTAAATATTGAAATTCTATAAATTGTGACACTTTTAAGAAAAAAGGTGTTTTGAAAATATTAGTAAAATTCTAGTATGTAATATTCAGAAACTTTTTTTTTTTTTTGCTGGTGGATATGTCATTTTATGAAATACATAAATACTTATTTTATTTAAAAAAAATACTTCTCGAGAACTCCATAAAATTTCATAATTCCCCCCTCCCCCCCAATATATATATATATAGTATTATTCTTTTGCTTTGGGTTCTTAATATAATAACTTCGCTTTAAAAGTTATATTATAATGTCTTAGCAAAATATTTCTAATACGTAAATTTCTAAATCGAATTTTAAAAATTTTGTGACGGGTATGACATTTTATAGAATACCGGATTACTTCTCCAAAATTTTATTATATGCATATATATATATATATATATATATGTTTCAGGTACACCGTGACTTTTTATCTATCGACTATTCCATGAAGCAGGAAACTCTTAATAATATATATATATATATATATATAGCAGAATTATTTTGCTATTGTTTCAGTGTAACACCTTAGCTTTTGTAGTAATGGAATATCATCATAGTAAAATAACCATTCTATATAGTTTTCCGAAATTAATTAAAATATATTTTGACGGATGGGACAATTCATAAAATGCCCAATAGATGTGTTTAATGAAAATACTTCTACTCTCATTAAACTCCTCCTTTATTTATCATTTTTAAATCATAATAAACAATTGGTTAAAAAGAAAAAAAAAAAATGCATTATGATTGTTGAAAATTTTGTTATAATGTTAAATTAAATAATGGAAATCGGAGTATGGAAATTTAAGTTTTAGATTAATAAAATTATGCACAAATAAGTCATTTCTTGTAAAATTTTAATAAAATTGTTTGAAGGACTAATTGTATAAGTTGTGAGGATTTTTTTTTTTCTTTTTTGTAAGTTAAACAGTTTCAAAACATATATAACTATCCATCTAAATTTATATTCATTTAAAATACTCACTAGTATGCAATATTTTATAATCCCATAAAATATATTTTCGTATTAAATTGCTATTATAGATCAATTTTAATTTTCTTTACTATAAATACGTAATTTATGAAATGGAATTGGAAAAATTTCTTATTGTGATAGTTATTGATTTTAGGGATGTAATATAAGGATACATATAATTAGTCTAAAATGTTACATAGAAACACTTTTGAAAATTAAAAAATATCTCATTTCTATTAAAATTGGATGATTTCCATAAAATGTCAAATTTTTCAGCAGTACATTTTATGTTTTATAAATGTATTTTTATACAAATCTTTTGGCAAATTTACATGAAGCTGCACTAGTGCTTTTACATTTCTGGCTCAAATTATGTAGGAAGAAAATAACAAAATTGAATAATTTTAATCTTTTAAAACTTACCAGTAAGAAAAAAATTGAATTATAAACAATTCTACTATGTTAAGTTTTTGTTAACTCTTAAAAAACATTTGAAAAGAACTTATGGTATTTTTTAAATAACAGTACAGGTATAACACATTCGCGAAGATCTTTTGTTAATTTATCGTGTATAGCAATATTTTTTTTTTTTTTTAAGGAAGGTTCAATCCTGTTATTTATTTATTTTTCAAATAAATAAATAAATATCTGCATTATATTTTTCGGATTAAAAAAGTTTGATTTTTTCCCCCTTAAAGAAAGTGTTGGTCTCAAATACTTTCAATGTAATCATGAGGAATTAATATATAGTAATTCTAACCTTTTTTTTATAATTAAATCACACAATCAACTGTGGAAGAAAATCATATTTCTTGAAATTTTATTTTTCCGACTGAGTGAAAATAATGCCTGGACCGGGACTCGAACCCCTGGGTTCGAGTCCCGGTCCAGGCATTATTTTCCCTCAGTCGGAAAAATAAAATTTCAATAATTCTAACCTTATTTAAACATTTAGTAAAATCAAATTTATTAAGTTACATACACACACACACACACACACATATATATATATATGATTATTTATATTTAATATATTTATATAATAGGAAGTACTTAATTAAAAAAAGGAAAAAAAACTGTAATTGTTAAAAACGTAAGCAAAATAAGCGCTCGATTTTTTTTTTCCTCCTTGAGAAAATTATTAAAAAGAAAAGTAAAAAATAAATAAGTAAATAAATAAAAAGGAAAGAAAGAAAGCAAAGAGAAAACGCAAAATTCTGACAATAATTCGAATGTCGTCAAGCGGAAGTATAATAAAGCTGTAATATAATCTGGTTTACATTTTTATTTATTTATTTATTTTATTGTTTATATATAAACTAACCACTATCTACTAACTATTAAATATTTCTAATGGAAAATGTATGTAAGCGCAGAGAAATTAATTGCCTCATATGATAGATGTAGCACTTATAACATCCTGTAATATTTTATTTCGCGGGAATTTGTTGTCATTTTATGGTCAGCCGAATAAACGAAATAAATAAGGATAACAATGTGAAAATAGTTATTATATACTTATACGTGGTATTTATATGTTAGTACTAATCAAATATAAATGGATTACTTAGATGATTTTTTCAAAACTGTCCGTTTCAAAATGGTCATCCAATATAAACCCAAACTGATGTCCACGCGTAAGGTATCTTTGGAAGTAATGGGGACGAGTAACGGAGACTTTGCGGATGCGGACGACACTGTCGAAAGCAATGGGGAACTGAAGTGAGGTCTTGGGTAATTTGAAAGGATTTTATTTTCATTTTTTGTTCTTAACATGACAATAAGAAAAGTGATTCTGTTTTCAATTTATTTATACATATAGCGATTAACGAAGCGGGCAAAGCCTGCTACTAAAATATTATTTTACTAAAGATAAATTGTTTTCAACTAATCTTAACATAATGCCAACAATATATATCTTATTAAAAAAAATATAATAATAACAATTTAAAAAACAAATTTCCTCAGTGCATTTTATCCTTCATCTACATTTTCATTTTTTTTCTTTTCTTCTTTTTCAGTTATGTTTTCGTTCTATAAAATTTATACCAAGGAAGTACGTAGAAGTTTTGGTAAGTGTGAATTTATATAATTAGATATTTAAAACATTTATTTTGTTGTTCTGTGCTGAAAAATGGAATTGTGTGTATCAGTAAGATAATTTTTCCTATAATATAAAGATTGTATTTACATAAAAATTACTTGTTTTTTGTTTAAACATTCTTGTAGGTAATTTATTATTTAACATAGTATATAATGAAAATAATTCTTTAAATTTATTACTGAACGTAATTAAGACGATAGTTTTAAACAGTATACATTTTTAAACTTAAAGAAGAAAGATTTTTCTAACACATACTGAAAATGCATTTTTTTTTTTTTTTTAATCTTTCAAAAATGGATTAGTAGCAGGGTTGCCAAATTTGGCCTTTTTTTTATTCAATAGTCACCAATAATTTTTATTTGTAACGTTTGCCTAATCACTTCGAAGATTGATAGTGTATTATGTATATCAAATGTCACTTCTCAAAATTATTGGTGACTATTGAATAAAAAAAAGGCCAAATTTGGCGACCCTGATTAGTAGAACAGAGGCAATGAGAAGAGAATGAATAGAATGGAAAGTAATGTGCCGTGAGAAAAGGATATTAACCCTTAAATGCCGGAACATTTTATTATTAATTTAAAAACGTTTTAATTATTTCCTCTCTTAAATAAATCACGGAAAAATTACTTTAAAAAATCATACTTTATTTTAACTATGGTTTACAGCTAAAAAGCAATTTGTTGCTAATTGGCAGACATGAGGCACTAGAGCTTCAATATTATTCTAATAATACTTTAGAAGACAGAATTGGGTATGTTGCCGAAAGGCAACACACGGCATTTAAGGGTTAAAAAATAAATAAAAACTACATTCTTTTTTAATAAATGTGAAAGACAATAAAAAAATAATCTGTATTTACACTGACTTTTAATAAGAATTATTCAAATTTTGTGTAAAATCTCATTTATTTATAGTCATTATTAATATTTAAACTGTGTAAGCGATAATTCAAAATTTTTATGGTCTGATAATGTTCATTACACCAATATTTGTAATAATAGTTTAACACCAATAAGTAGGAATTAGTTATTTGTAAACAGTGATATACTAATTTCACAATAACTGTCAAACTTTTCCAAGAGGGAAAAAAATCTTCAGAAAAATAAATTTTATTTAATTATGGTATGAAAATAAATTAATTTGTATATAATTATATAAACATATGCGAAAGACCTCATGAAAATATTATTAGATAGAAGATTAAATATAAATATTTTTTACTATCCCAAGCTCTGATATAAAGTAATTAATTAAATAAATTCTGGTTTCGAAAATTTCAAGTGTACGCATGCAGAATTTCGGAAAATATTTTTGATTTATTATTTTTAAAGTTATCCAGACCAATATTTTATAAGTATAAAAAATATGGATTTATTTTAAATAATACAGACTTTTTTTTCCTTGAAATATAATTTAATTTTTGAAATGTTTTCTTTTCTTTTTTTTTTTTTTTTTTTAGATATTGTATAATGTTTAAAAATATATTTTCTTCAATATATATACTTAATTCATATTAATGGGTCTTATAATAATAAATAATAAACTAAGTAATTTTTAAACTATTCTATTATTTTTACAACGTATGTTGTACACAGTTTTACTAACTTAGTTTTAAATATCATATAGCAATATAAACTTTTTGACTAAAACAAGGTATTTACTTATTTTGACAACTTTTACTTGTAAATTTAAGAATTTTGAATTTGTTTCTTTTTTTGAACTTAAGTATGCATATTACATTTTGCTATAAATATAAATATTACTTACAATACAATTGCTTTCATAACATGCGTTTCGTTTACATGCGAAATGCATGCTCTAAAACAAAAGAAATATCTATGAGGTACATTTTCGGTTACGAATTAAAAAGAAAAAATGAAAACAATGTTTTAGAAGTGAAAATTACATTTCTATATATTTAAAGATTATATAACTAAATGTAATATTTTCTGATAGTTTTGCATTATTACAGAAATGTTATATTTATGGAAAATCCATTCTCTAGCATGCGGATAGTTATACTGAGCTTGCAGAGAATTCTCAGAAATACCAGTGCTAGAAGAGATATAATTATAAGCTTTTTAAAAGTAAATCACATGATTTAAAGAAATAAGTAACAGTTTTTTCGAACTAAACACGAACCGTCATAAAGCGAAAGAACATTGTTGGAAGTGCAGCGTGAAATTAGAAATTATTTCATGTAATATTTTGAGATTATTTATAAAAAATTAGGAACGAATGTAAAATGCTCATATTTACATTTAATAAATTATCATTTAAATTATAAGATTATCATTTAAAATAAATCATAAGTAATGTGAGTTTTATTCATTTATTTATTTATACATTGAATGTTTTCTTTATAATAGAAGAATATCCAGGACAATAAATTTGCTTACATCTTAAAAATGCAATTAATGTTAAAGTAATTAAGTGTAATTTATTTTGAAACATTTAAAAATTATGTAATCGAATGAAATTCACGCTGATAGAGTTTGAAAGAGTTATCTATTTGCAAAAATGAATGTTTAACATGGAATTGGAATTACTCAGAAAATGCTCTAAAATATTAACCTTGAACGAATAATAAGAATAAGAAAAAAAAAAAAAAAAAAAAAAAAAAAACCATTCAAACAAAAATGATTTTTTTTTCGTGTTTAATTAATCAGACACGAGCTTTCATTAGGCGAAGGAAAATAGGAACTAGCGCAGTAAGAAAGCAACACTTATTTCGTTTAATTAGAGCTCAATAATAAATGGTAAAAAAAAAAACCTGATGCAAAATTCAAAAGTATAATACAACACTGTGATTTGTAAATGTTTTTCTAACTAAATGTTTTGTTTATCTCGTATGTTCTTGTAATCAATAGAAATTTTGATTTATTTATTGTATTAATTAAAACTTGAATCAACATTTTAAGTGTACACAGTTACATATACAGTATTAAATTGCAGTTTGCTGAATCGAGATTATAATTTACTTTACAAAGCTATATTTTTAATAGGTTTTGGGTATTTATAACTTTATATTAATAAATTCGTTAAATTTAAATGTTCTTTACACAGTAAAATTAAACTTAAAAAAACATAATAATAATAATAATAATAATACTTACCATATATGAATATGTAATCAATTCTTTAAATGACACATCACCATAAATCCGTTTTTATTTTAATATAGAGTTTAGAATTTTAAAATATCCGAATATTTCATCAATGCACATTGTTTGAAAAAGTTTCGTATATCCATTACACGTATCCTCAAAAGTATATTCAAAATGCATTTGATATAGTACTGTACTATAAAAAGTTTTAAAATTTAAATATATATTCTGGGTTCTGTTACATTCAACGTCTTTTTATGATATATTATTCACACAAATATTTTCATTTGTTACAGGAGTATAAACTGTTCAATTTTCCTAAAAAACAACAACTATATTTTAATAAAATGGTTTAGATTAGTTTTTATAAGAAAAGACAAATTAAAGATCATTATTTAAACTTTAAGAAACATTTGCTTGTTTACTTAGCGACACACATTCACGTACAAAAACACGCTTTTATACGGAAATTTACCAGAAAATGCATAGATCAACCGTACGGCAGAATATCTCGCAGCAACTAAAGCTCACTTCGAATTTTCGCTCTTGGAGTTCCACTTAATATGACGTCACGAGATTGAAGAGCATGCGCTGCTCCACAGCCACCAAAAATGACTGAAAAGCTATTCAGTCATCTTTGTAACTTCACGAGAGAGGCAGTAAGTGAAAAGTTATAAATCATTCTGAAGCATTTTTACTGAAACATTTAAATGAACTAGGAGTGGAATATAAAAGCGGAGATTAAGTATCGTTCATCATAAACTGACAGAAAAGTTATGATAGCGTATGATTTAGTCAAAATTTATTATCATAAGAGTATTCTTTTGTAATAATTAGTGTTGTTCTGTATTCCGTTTATTTCTTCTTTTATCAAAATTTATCATTATAGATTTGAATTTAATTTATTCATTTATTTATTTTCCGTATTCTGTTAAGGCAGAAATAAAAATTCATTTATCGCAAATTATTTATGTTTTGTAAAGATTTGTACTCTGAAAATATGAACATTTTAAGTTGTTTACAGTTAAGAAGTGTACATTTCTGATTTTTAAATGCTTTGCCCACTTCTTTGGGGAAATTAACTGTTGCTTTAGTTAATGCCTGTCTCTCTCTCTCTCTCTCTCTCTCTCTCTACGTATATATATATATATATAAAATAAAAGTTAAATAATTTATTGAAAAGAAAAAAAAAAAAAAAAGAAAAAACTTCATTTGTTCAAATCTTTATTAGTTAAGATGGACGATAACCTTTACATAAATGACCCACCAGCGGTCGAGCGATTCTGCGCTTAAAGCTGATATATGGGAAGTTATGGGTTCGATCCCAAGGCGCGCTTACCAATCTAGTATTTCAGAGTTTCCCGTATTTTTCTGCAAAACTCGAATAAATACGGACTAGGGATCCATAGAAATCCCCTACGGAGGGCATTCTACCCATAGACAAAGGACACTAGCTTAATCAATCGCCTTAATCCCTACAACCAACAACCAACCAACCTTAGCATAAAGCGTAAACGATGACTATTACTCCTAATATAAGAATTCCTTTATTTTTTAAAATCATTTTTAAAAACTTCTTGGAATTTAGTTTATTTTCTAACACACTTGTACAGAGATTAAAGATTTAATAATTTTTTCATTTATCATTTAATAATGAAAGGAATGTTTAATAAAGGAAATGGTAGGAAATGCATGTTTGTTTTTTCATTAACAATGCGCTAAAATTCCATAATTTTATTAAAAAGAAATAATTCACTTACGAAAAAATGTATAATAATTTAAAGTTTAATGTGCATTGATGAAAAAAAAAAAAAAAAAAAAAAAAAAAAGAAAGAAAGAAAGAAAGAGAAGAAAATAAAGAAAAAAAAAATGATTTTCCCAACTGATTAAAAATAGCATCATTTACAGACCTGAAACGATTTTAAAAATTTTAGTTTCAGAGACGTTGTTTCTCATGATTTTAATAATAATTACTAGAAATTCATAAAGTATTCTTTATTCTTTACAATAAAATGCCTTCAATGTGCAATCAAAAATAAAAGAAAAAGCAAACTTTACTTTACGTTTTTTACTTTTAAAATAGCAAGTCATTTCCTGCAATTGTAGAATCGTCCAGTTTCTTGCAGCTATCTTTATATTTCGTAAGTTCAAAACAAGTGAATTCGCAATTCATAGGGCGACTATTTAAGAGGCTTCTTTTGAATAAAATATACAAAATAATTATTTTAATATTATTTGTATACACACACACACACACACACATATATATATATATATACATATGCATGCATATGTACAAAGGGCATTCCATAAAAACTGAGAGTAAAATCATAAAAAACCAAGAAATATATTTACAGCAAAAAATACATCATCCTTTTTCAAAATACTTTCCGTCAGATGATATGCAACGGTCCCATCATTCAACCCACTTTTCAAAACAAGTAGAGAAGCCCTTTTCTGGAAGCTGCTTCAAAGAACCCTCCACTGCTGAAATAACTTCAGAATCTGTATTAAATTTTCTGCTACGGAGCTTTTTCTTCAACGTCGGAAACAGCCAGAAATTGTATGGTGAGAGATCTGGACTGTAAGGGGGATGTGGCATGATTTTAATATTGCATTTACTAAGATATTGCTGAACAGAAGTAGCAACATGCGGGCGAGTATTGTCGTGATGTAATGTCCAATTCCCTACCAGTTCATGACGCTTTCTCGATATGTGTTGTCGCAAAATTTTCAAAACTGAAACATAACATTCACCATTCACAGTAGTTTTTGGAGTCACAGCATGCTGATAGATTACACCTTTATGATCAAAGAAAATAATCATGACCTTTCCAGCAGATTTGGTTTGTCGGATTTTTTTCGGAGGCGGAGAATCAGTATGTTTCCATACAGTTGTTGCGGTCTTGGTAAGGAGATCATAATGATGCACTGAAGTTTCATCACCTGTTATTACAGTCTTTAGGAGATTTGGATCATTTTGAAGCATCTGTTCCCATTCACAACATTGGTGAATTCTTGTTTTCATTTGTTCTTTAGTAAGGTGATGAGGATCCCATCTGGAACAAACATAGCGAAGCTGTAAATTGTTGCGTAGAATGCGAAATATCGACGTTTTCGAAATGTTTGTTGATGCCGCTTTCTCCTCACATGTCATTCGCCGATTTTCTTGAAGGATTACCCACACAGTGTTAACTTTTCGATCATTCACAACACGGACTAGGGATCCATAGAAATCCCCTACGGAGGGCATTCTACCCATAGACAAAGGACACTAGCTTAATCAATCGCCTTAATCCCTACAACCAACAACCAACCAACCTTAGCATAAAGCGTAAACGATGACTATTACTCCTAATATAAGAATTCCTTTATTTTTTAAAATCATTTTTAAAAACTTCTTGGAATTTAGTTTATTTTCTAACACACTTGTACAGAGATTAAAGATTTAATAATTTTTTCATTTATCATTTAATAATGAAAGGAATGTTTAATAAAGGAAATGGTAGGAAATGCATGTTTGTTTTTTCATTAACAATGCGCTAAAATTCCATAATTTTATTAAAAAGAAATAATTCACTTACGAAAAAATGTATAATAATTTAAAGTTTAATGTGCATTGATGAAAAAAAAAAAAAAAAAAAAAAAAAAAAAAAAAGAAAGAAAGAAAGAGAAGAAAATAAAGAAAAAAAAAATGATTTTCCCAACTGATTAAAAATAGCATCATTTACAGACCTGAAACGATTTTAAAAATTTTAGTTTCAGAGACGTTGTTTCTCATGATTTTAATAATAATTACTAGAAATTCATAAAGTATTCTTTATTCTTTACAATAAAATGCCTTCAATGTGCAATCAAAAATAAAAGAAAAAGCAAACTTTACTTTACGTTTTTTACTTTTAAAATAGCAAGTCATTTCCTGCAATTGTAGAATCGTCCAGTTTCTTGCAGCTATCTTTATATTTCGTAAGTTCAAAACAAGTGAATTCGCAATTCATAGGGCGACTATTTAAGAGGCTTCTTTTGAATAAAATATACAAAATAATTATTTTAATATTATTTGTATACACACACACACACACACACACATATATATATATATACATATGCATGCATATGTACAAAGGGCATTCCATAAAAACTGAGAGTAAAATCATAAAAAACCAAGAAATATATTTACAGCAAAAAATACATCATCCTTTTTCAAAATACTTTCCGTCAGATGATATGCAACGGTCCCATCATTCAACCCACTTTTCAAAACAAGTAGAGAAGCCCTTTTCTGGAAGCTGCTTCAAAGAACCCTCCACTGCTGAAATAACTTCAGAATCTGTATTAAATTTTCTGCTACGGAGCTTTTTCTTCAACGTCGGAAACAGCCAGAAATTGTATGGTGAGAGATCTGGACTGTAAGGGGGATGTGGCATGATTTTAATATTGCATTTACTAAGATATTGCTGAACAGAAGTAGCAACATGCGGGCGAGTATTGTCGTGATGTAATGTCCAATTCCCTACCAGTTCATGACGCTTTCTCGATATGTGTTGTCGCAAAATTTTCAAAACTGAAACATAACATTCACCATTCACAGTAGTTTTTGGAGTCACAGCATGCTGATAGATTACACCTTTATGATCAAAGAAAATAATCATGACCTTTCCAGCAGATTTGGTTTGTCGGATTTTTTTCGGAGGCGGAGAATCAGTATGTTTCCATACAGTTGTTGCGGTCTTGGTAAGGAGATCATAATGATGCACTGAAGTTTCATCACCTGTTATTACAGTCTTTAGGAGATTTGGATCATTTTGAAGCATCTGTTCCCATTCACAACATTGGTGAATTCTTGTTTTCATTTGTTCTTTAGTAAGGTGATGAGGATCCCATCTGGAACAAACATAGCGAAGCTGTAAATTGTTGCGTAGAATGCGAAATATCGACGTTTTCGAAATGTTTGTTGATGCCGCTTTCTCCTCACATGTCATTCGCCGATTTTCTTGAAGGATTACCCACACAGTGTTAACTTTTCGATCATTCACAACACTTTTTGATCACCCAGTTATAAGGGCCAGTTCTGCAGACAAACGGCCTTTCTTGAAATCACCATGCCATCTAAAAATCGTAGACTCACCAAAACATTTGTCTTTGTAAGCTCCTTTCATTAACTTAACTGTTTCTGAAGCTGTTTTGCCCAAATGGTAGCAAAATTTTATAGCACAACGCATTTCGTTTTTTAACTCTGAATCACTCATCTCCATTTCTGTAGGGCAAATAAAACAGTTCTTTAAACAAGCACGAAAATGAGGAAAAAAATCGTCTGCTTCGTTTAGAATTTTGTATAAACGTACAGTTAACAGTTTGAAAAAATCGCCTGCACTTCAATTTTTTAGTTTCGCGGTTTGCCACTTTGTAAAAAAATAACTCTCAGTTTTTATGGAATGCCCTTTGTATATGTACATACACACACACAGAGAGAGAGAGAGAGAGAGAGGTATATGTAGATATAGATATGCACGTGAAATTAAATATATTTTATGCTAAAAACTTCCAAATCTACACAAATAAAAATAATCTCTCTCTATATATAGTGCAACCTCGTTTCCTACGCCTAGTAGTGAGGACGAATCCAATAGCTTGGAGGGTTGCCAAGTTGACCGACAGGTTGAGATTTAGTAAACATCTAGTCATTCACAGTGTTCACTTATTGCTTATTTTCTATCAAATATAAGATTGATTATCTTCCCTATTTTAACATTGGACTTGTTTAGTCCGCTTATGCGCAGAGACTTCCATGGTCGCAAGAAATGCGGTTAAAGAATACATATGATATATAAAATAGTAAACTCACACTCTGCGAAACGGATTCTTTTAACACAGCAATTACGATTCGGTGGGAGGTGGTGACAGAAATTTTGGTGTAAAAGTCAGTTTTGAGACTTTACCACAACTAAGTAAGGTTTTGGAGAAAGTCTGCCCTCACTCTTACGGGAGGGAGGGGGCGTAACTCGGTTCCAAGTTACAACGACGAAAAATAATGAGAAGAGTACAAACAAACCATTTTCGGCAGTTTTGGAATTTTTGATTTTTAAGGGGAGGGGAATAGATTTTAGAGGTAAATTTTAAAAAATTCAATTGTTAGAGTAGAAATCCAGCAAAAATGATAGGAAGATGGGATAAGAGACCATGCGTCTTCTTGCTGATATTTCCAGGAACCTATTTATTATATATATGTATATATATATATATATATATATATATATATATATATATACACACACACACACATATATATGTATATATATATATATACACACACACACACATATATATATATATATATATATATATACATATACATATACACACACACACACATATATATATATATATATATATATATATATATATATATATATATATATATATAATTTTTATTTATTTATTTTTATTTTATTTTTTATTTTTGAGGAGGGGAGGTTTGTGAAGCCCTTGGGGGCAAAAGCAAGACTGTTTTTGCCTCCGAGACATGTATTTAATATCTGAAGGAGAAATGCCACGTCCTTACGAACGATAGTGCTTCCATTTTCTTTTCTTTTTTTTCTTTTTTTTTTTTTTTTTAGTGTGAAGAAGTTTTTCGAGCTTAAGTATATATTTTATATATTTTTAAATTTTGAGATTTCCTGAATTTATTTTTGCTTTTTTATGGTGATGTACGTATGTATGTGTGTGTGTGTTTGTGAGGGAAACACAAAACATTATGAATTCTTAATTCTATTTAATTAAAAATTGTTAGATATGTTAAAAGTCACGGTCGTACGAGCTGCAAAAAAATGTTGACTGTAGGTCTATTAATTCATTTACAGCATAGCAGGAAAAAATTATAATTTCATTAAAGTCTATTCAAATTTTTTAAGGTGCCCTAACATTTCGAGAAGGTCAAATTTGATAGGTCAATTACAGTTCATTGTCACTAGAAATATACGAATTTCGATGAGATCAGGAGTTATTAATATTAACAAAAATTAATAATAGAGCTTTTATGGATAATGGTTGATGGAATGAAATTATTTTCTTATTGATTTAATACCTTGTTTTAATTTTTTTTTTTTTTTAATACTAATTTTTTTTTAAACTTTAATTTATTTTAATGTTACATTTTTAATAAAGAAAAATAAAACATACGCATGTCGCATTGCTTTGCATGAGTATGGTCAATTTTGGAAATAATTTGCGTATTACAGTTTTCTTTACTGGAAAGCATGAAATAATTTACATATATTACATCCTGTGCGTTTGATTATCAGAAGTGCAGTCAATTATTTTAAAGAAAATGAAACTGAAATACAAATTTGGTCAAATCAGTGTAGTAATTTGTTTTCTTCTAATATTTTAAATTGTGCATTTCTGTTTTTTCAAATTTTATAAACTGGTGCTACACAGCGACATCAAAATTGTTTCCCCGACTGTAAATACGTTTTCATGCAGAATGTCCTGTCAGACCACACAACAAGACTGGTCAGGTCTTACTACTTTTGGCCGACAAATTCTCACATGGTTAGGTTATGATCCCGAATCACGATATGACGTTTAAATGCTGCATTCGTTTGATCTTAGATTTCCTAGTATATCATATGTGGGAGTCGTATAAACTGTGTACATATTCATTTAAATCTCGATTATAATACTTTTCGGTTATATATAGATTAAATTTGTAGAATATGGCACAGACTCTTAAAAATTTGAACACGTGAAATTATCAAAATTAGTATAAAACTGATATAATTTATTTTTATTTGGTAAGTTTTGCGCAATATCAGAAGCGATGACTCAAATACTTCTTTTAAAAGAAATCACGACTGCGTTTCTTGATGTTATTTTACTGTAGTACTGAATTCTATAAAAAGCATTATAGTGTTTAAAAGAGAATTTAATTGATTTATGATTTTTATATGGTCTATAGCTTGGCCATTATTGGAAATTGCGTATTAGCTGTTTGCATTTCTTTTACTCGGACGTGCAAAAATGTATGTATACATAGCAGTCCATTATACAAAGAAACGTTTTTTAAGGGGAAGAGTTAAAAACACTTTTACAACATTCACACATTTTATTCAAGTAATTATTGGCAGTGAAGATTGTTTAAACCCCTGCAAGCTTATAAATCTCCAGGAAGCTAATTCACATGTGGTTTATTTTACAATGCAAGATCGTTCTACTTAGAAAAAAATGCCTTTATTTATTTATGTATTTATTATTATTATTATAATTTAATATTCATCGCCAGAGCAAAAATATTCAAAATTTATATTTATAAATTATATAATATTTGATATGTTTGTCTTATTATCAATATTAGTTAATGTACTATAAAAAACATTCAATAAAATGAACTTCCTTTATTGTTATGTCCAAAGATAGTTATATAATGTTAGATTTTTTTTCATAGTTGACAAAATAATAATGAATATTAAATTAATTTGCTTTGTACATTAGCTAAAAATTTGTTAATTTAATTTCTTTCAATATTATGTAAAATTCAACTACTAAATATGCTCAGAGAAAAAGGAAAGAAAGGAAGAAAAAACTTTGAAAATGAAAATATACGTATAATTATTTATACTAGTATCTCCACTGGTTGAATCTCGATCACTTTTTTTCAAAGCAAAGCAAAATAATTGCCTTCTCGTAAACGGAGTAAAATGGGTCTGTCATTTTATTTTTCTAAAATTTTAAAATATAAAATAAAAATTTTATGAATTTTTCAGAAAAGATAACTGAATTTAACATACTCCGATAGTAACTTATTTATATCTTAACACAAATATGGGGATTATAATCGGGAGATAATTTTCCTTGAGGTTTAAACTGAAAAAAAAAAAAAATCCAATGATCGATTAACATAGGAAATCTTTTGTTCCGCGGACCGTCAGTGGCGTCATCACTTCACCTGCGCATTGTAATATATATACATATATATATTAAGTAAGCAGTCCATTTTATTTAATTGGAATGCATTATGTTTTTGCTTAAAAATATGTCTTCAAATTAGAGCTTGCGTAAACCACACACACACACAGAGAGAAAAAAAAAGTTCTTTAAAAAATTAGAAAATAATTAGAACTTACATAAATCAACTCCTTTTCTAATTTGCGTGCATTTTCAACAGCATTATAAACTTTCGATCTATCGCTCATTCATTCAAGGTTTTACAATTTAAATGGCTGTTTTCTTGTAGAATAAAAAATCTGTAGTCGAGAATATAGTGATGCTACATCTATACAAATTACTGTGTCTATGGTTTTATTTGAATTTTAAGAAATTGCCATACTTAAGTAATTTCTAATTTAGGCATATTTTAATGTAAAAAAAATAATTGTACAAAATAGAAAGATGCGTAAAAAATAAAAGTATTTTAAAATAAGTTCTTAACATTGTAAGAAAAACATTTTTGTATTTTGCAAATCTCTCTAATCATATCTTTCGAATGATACCACTTTCAGCTCTCTACTCCCATAATTAATATGTTATAAGTGTACCACAAATTTCATGATTGCCTATTAATATATAGATAAGTATCAACAACTGATAAAGTATATTTTATTTTAAACTATGACTTACAACTTTTTTTTAATATTCAATATTAAATGAAAAGTTTGAGATAAAATAATGAGACAGTAAGCAAAATGCAGGAAGTGGGAAAATTCTTTTTTTTTTTTTTTTTTTTTTTTTTTTTTTTTTGAAATTAAACAATAAAATAATAAATGTTTCAAGTTTTACTGTACCATAATAACCTTTCAAACACAGACCCATATAATAAAGATAAAACCTTTTTGTAAATTATCAGTAAATTTTTGATTTAGTACATGTTACAAGAAAATAAAGAATTAATGATAAAATAAGTAGAATATCATATTGTTTAAAAATGCTTTAGTTTCTTAATATGGCTTAATACGTTTTATTGAAAATCAATAAAATTGTTTCCAAAGTATGGAGCGAAACACCAATTTGCAGAGTAAATGGCTTTATTTTTGATTATAGGGCTAACGATTTATTATTGATTCATTTACAAAAGAAAAAAAAAACTCATTAATATAAGTTTACGATATCACAGTCATTTGTTTAAATTATTCGTAGGCAGCTTAATAAACTTTGATTAGAGAAGCTATTTAAGCAACCAATAGTTTCCATTTAAATAGAAAAAAAATTGAGTCTGCGAATATGGAACTTTATCGGAGTTCATAAATATTCTTTAAAAACAAAGTCTAATTTGTAATTGCTAAAGGGATTATAATTTAGTGCGCACATGAATGTA
Organism: Salticus scenicus; assembly: GCA_963930645.1. Taxonomy (NCBI): domain Eukaryota; kingdom Metazoa; phylum Arthropoda; class Arachnida; order Araneae; family Salticidae; genus Salticus; species Salticus scenicus. Next base: position 53,477,111 of record OZ005656.1, on the reverse strand, counting down.
ATTTATTTTTAGTTTAAATGTTTTAAAGTTATTTATGCTGTGTTTCAACTAGTGTTTAGTATAGATAAATACCCCATATGAGTTTTAAGTGATATTTCCAATAAATGTTTCATATTTTATTCACGAAAAAAATTTTGTTTGCTCCACAAAAATATAATAAAATATTACTTATATTATTTTTATATTTAATGAATGATTCATCTGTACAGTCGGCAGAAATATTATTGAAGCATTAGCAATAGTTCCTACTTAAAAGATGGACATCTAACACTGTTTGTTAAGTAAATATTTTTCAAGTCATGATCTTATTCTTATACTGTTTATATAAAAGTAAGTTGATAATAAAGATTGGTGATCAAACTAATATATATATATGTATATAGATAGATAGATAGAGAGAGAGAGAGAGAGAGAGAGTGGATGTGTGCTTGAATAATTTTGCTGCCGACTGTATTCTACTTTCACTTTTCTTTACAAGCTACTTAAGGAAATTGTGTCATAATTTACATTTTTATACATTATTACTTATGTTTACATTTAGTGTACAAAGCATGAGCAACTCAATTCTCATAAAGCAAAGTATTTGTACCAAATGCATTTTGTATGACCTGTATTTAAATATGGGTTTTAACAATATATTGGTAGGTAAATCAGTAAATTCTGGATATATTGCCTTAATGTAAAAGACACTCTAAAGAAAATTTTAATAATGCTTTAAAAAATCCCCTTAAGTTGGTGTCCATATTATACGATGTACAACTATTTAAAAAAAAAAAAAATACAGTTCCCTTCTAATGCACATAATTCGTCAATTTAACTGATACTCCTTTACCAGTTGTGCCTTACTTTTTCAAAACTACATGGAAGAGTTTTACAAGACACGTTTAAAAAAAAACTGCCAATCATTTACATTCATTTTATTTATAAGTGTATTGAGAATGCATAAACATTTTTTTCAAAATGAACAATTATGTTGAGCGTAAATTACTATCTATCTTTAAAGACATATTTATATCTGTATATATATATAAATTACGTGTCACGATGTTTGTCCGGGGTAAACTCCTAAACTAAGGAACCGATTTTAATGAAATTTTGCACACTGTGTGCAGTTTGGTCCAACTTGAGAGATAGGATAGTTTTTATCTCAATTTATTGTCACAATATTGTTTTATTGCAATTATTTGTTAATTATAGACCTTTATTAAAGTTGCTCCAAAATATCTGTGAGTTCCATTAATTTAATTGTTGCCAGAAAAAAAAAATACGAGTTCATTTTCTTTTGACATAAAAATAAATACATTCAATCAAACGTGAACGTTAAAAAATTATAAAAAGTTAAATTATGCATCTCACGAAAATTGACGTCATAATCAATTTAAAGATTTTATACACATTGATAAAGTGCTAATGTAGTTCTATCATAGATATAGTAATATATATAGATCTCTCATCCCCATGTTATCGTACAAAGATTTTTGATGCCGAAAAAAAAAAAAAAAAAAAAAAAAAAAAATCTCGAGTGACTCCACTCGACTTTCCGAACATTGAGTAACTAACAGTTTTGTAGATAAAATAAAGAAAGAGGAGTTGCTAATCAAACAAAAGAGAGAAAACCATAATAGAGTGTTTGATTATTTTTCTCCATATATCACACGAGGTTTTATTTAACGGTACTGAACTTTGAGCCCATAGATCATAATGATAAAGAATTTTTCGTTGTATCCCTGTAAAAATCTATAAATGCTAGACTCACCAAAATGCTTATAGTTAGTGCAACAGTGATTTATAATATTCATACAAATTTTCAGCTCAATTGAATAAGGCGTTTAGATGCTATCGCACTTTTAAAAATTTGGTCTCATAGGCCATAATGATAAAGAATTTTTCTTTGTGTCCCTGTAAAAAAAACTATAAGTGCTAGATTCACCAAAATCTATACAGTGGGTACAAATGCGACCTATAACATGTGTACAAATTTTTTGCTCAGATTAATATGGCGTTTAGACGCTATCACACTTTTAAAAATTTGGCCCCTTAGGCCATAGTGATAAAGAATTTTTTTTTGTGTCCCTGTAAAAAAACTATAAGTGCTAGATTCTCCAAAATCTATACAGATTGAGTATCTGTGACCTATAATATGTGTATAAAGTTTTTGCTCAATTGAATAAGGCGTTTAGATGCTATCGCACTTTTAAGATTTTGGTCCCATAGGCCATAATGATAAAGAATTTTTCTTTGTGTCCCTGTAAAAAAACTATAAGTGCTAGATTCACCAAAATCTATAGGGTTCGTACTATGGTGACTTACAATATACGTACCAACTTTCAGCTTATTCGAACAAAGCATTTAGACGCTAGCGTGTTCACTCACAGACATACACACATACATACATACATACACACACACATACATACATCATCTCAAAAACAGTGGAAACGGACTCAGGGGACCTCGAAACGCATAGAAACATCAAAATTCGGATTTTTGACATGATTACAATACTTTCCTCACTATAGTGTTCGGAAAGTAATAAATAAAAGCTTTGGAAACAGCCATTAAGTGGTATTGAAAAAAAAAAAAAAAAAAAAGAAAAGAAAAGAAAGAAAGAAATATGAATTTGAAACTGTATCTGGAGTCTTCCATTCCCCTTTAGCAAATAAATTATTCATAAATTTTATTTGCTAAAATATTAGTATGTATTCCCGTGTGTATTCACTCGGGGAAAGACGGCCATATTTTGGTAAAAACGTCGTCTTTTCCCAAATGAAAAGGAATAACTTTTTTCTCCCCAATGATCACTCTATTCTATATATGCTATACTATATCTATGAGTTCTATACGCAAGCGAAGTGTGACTCACTGACCGTCTGTGCAGCCAAGAAAAAGATTTCCTATGTTAATTGCCCACTGGATTTTTTGTAAGAAATTATTAAAAATCGAGGAAATTTATTTCCCGATTTTAATCCTTATATTTGGGTATAGATATGTATTAGTTATCGCGGGTGTTAGATTGAATTATTTTGCTGTCAAATTGACAAAATTTTAATTTTAAATTTCAAAACTCTGTCGTCCTTGGCTTTTTTTATTATTATTATTATTATTTGGCGATCAAAGGCGTAACACGAAAATATACATGCCAGATGTATGCATTGTACGAAATGTAATATGTATTATTCATTGTACGTATGTATGACATGAAATATGTATTGTACGAAATATTGTTTCATATTATTCATTACTCTTTTAATATAAGTTGTTAAAATAACCATGATTTTTGAAAGGAATTAAATATTTTCGCCAGATAATTTGGCGATATTCTTTTTTTTTTCGCCAAGGATGACAGAAATGAAATGTATTCCGCTGCAAAATATTAGTATCTTACATCAGATATTTTATTTAGACATTTGAAAACAAATTTGACTTCAAACTATGATAGATTATTTATCATTTTCCTTTTAATTAGTATATTATTAGTATATTAAAATTTAAAAGCATGGTATATAAAAAGTTTTTTTTTTTTTTTTATCTTATAATTATTCTTATCTTAATCCTCAATGTTTCCCATCTTTATTAACTTGAATTTACTATTAAAATTTTAACATACTCAAAAACTTCACATCACTTCGTTAAAATGCACTAAATTTTTCCAAAATCTTTTTCTATTTAAAATGATACATGTATTTACTTTAAATGTCCACTATTTCATAAGATTTCCAATTTTAAAGTTTTAAAATATTTATCAAATTTACTTATTTTTCTGGTTTAGCCTTATTGTTTTCCTTTTATAACTACAGCTGTTGCCCTCTTTAAAATATTTAAAATGATGAGGTCATTTTATAGTAAAATTATCCATTATAGCATATATTATATTTCACTCCTCCATAAAAATTGATTTTAAAATCGTCTGTTTCTTTTATACTTTTATTTTAATAGAATTTTAATAGAATTTAATTTATATATTAGTCATTTTAGCAATTTTATCCAAAGTAGCATTAGAAATAGTATATATCACTTCTCCATTAAAATTTATAGGACCCTACAATAAAATTAATTTGTGCTTAATATCAACACTAGGAAAATTTTATCAATCGCTTCCAAATTTTGACCTTAATTTCAAATCTCAACCCTGTGGGTTTTTACATCGGCTACAACGTTTTCGACTTTGTTCGTAAATAATAATTTGACTGTACTAAATAGTTTACAGCCGTATAATTCAACGTATAACTTAGTCACAGCAACGCGTGGCCGGGTCTGCTAGTTTGTATATATATTCATATGTAGAATTATTAAAGAGTTGGTTACTGATGCTTTTTTATATTAATTATCAATTGAAAGACAAGAACAATAATTAATTTATTTATTAAAATTTAGTTTTTAAAGAAAATATTTTTAAGAACTAATATTTTCACTTTTAAAAACAATACAGATTTCGCATTATAAGCTTTGATCTTATGTATGTAAAAACTAAAAATAAGGAACATCTTATTATCTTTGTTCAATTGGTCTGTATTCATAGAAACATAGAGAAAATTTTGAAGAATTAAATATATATACAATTTTCAATTAAAACAAAGTATCTATGTTATATTTTAATATTTAGAGATGCATATGATTATTTTGCTTACGCTGTTAAAACATAATAATATTAACTCATGTGTTCCTTGAACAATGGTTATGATATATATATACACATATATATATATATATATATATATATATATATATATATATATATATATATATATATATATATATATATATATATATATATATATATATATATATATATATATATATATATACATATATATATATATATATATATTGAAAAACATTAATATAATCAGTGCAAAAATGTTCTTATGAAATTTAAAGATGACTCAACTTCAGTATCAAAACAATTCCTCGGAACACAAGCTGAGACTACCCATATCAAATCAAAGAATAATTAAAGAAAACACACAATATTACCAGTAAAGAAACTTGCTAAATGAATGATGAAAGTAGTTCAAAATGATCATTAAATTGTAAAACACTGAATGAGAATTGTAATACACTGAACAAGAATTGATATAAGAATTGAAATAGTATTATAGATAATAATAATAGTAGTAATAATAGTAGTAATACAACATAAAATGCGCAACAGCAGCTATAAAATGATGTATTTAAAAAAAAATTTGTGAAAATTAATAAACTGCTTAAGTAATAGCAAAAATTGTGCAAACACATTATGAAATAAAAATAAAAATAATAAAATATTAATAAAATATTAATAAAAAGCTTCATTTCCAAATAAAGCGCTATATGCAGCATTACCTTAGAAATGATATAAATATTGAAAAACATTAATATAATCAGTGCAAAAATGTTCTTATGAAATTTAAAGATGACTCAACTTCAGTATCAAAACAATTCCTCGGATCACAAGCTGAGACTACCCATATCAAATCAAAGAATAATTAAAGAAAACACACAATATTACCAGTAAAGAAACTTGCTAAATGAATGATGAAAGTAGTTCAAAATGATCATTAAATTGTAAAACACTGAATGAGAATTGTAATACACTGAACAAGAATTGATATAAGAATTGAAATAGTATTATAGATAATAATAATAGTAGTAATAATAGTAGTAATACAACATAAAATGCGCAACAGCAGCTATAAAATGATGTATTTAAAAAAAATTTTGTGAAAATTAATAAACTGCTTAAGTAATAGCAAAAATTGTGCAAACACATTATGAAATAAAAATAAAAATAATAAAATATTAATAAAATATTAATAAAAAGCTTCATTTCCAAATAAAGCGCTATATGCAGCATTACCTTAGAAATGATATAAATATTGAAAAACATTAATATAATCAGTGCAAAAATGTTCTTATGAAATTTAAAGATGACTCAACTTCAGTATCAAAACAATTCCTCGGATCACAAGCTGAGACTACCCATATCAAATCAAAGAATAATTAAAGAAAACACACAATATTACCATTAAAGAAACTTGCTAAATGAATGATGAAAGTAGTTCAAAATGATCATTAAATTGTAAAACACTGAACGAGAATTGTAATACACTGAACAAGAATTGATATAAGAATTGAAATAGTATTATAGATAATAATAATAGTAGTAATAATAGTAGTAATACAACATAAAAAACGCAACAGCAGCTATAAAATGATGTATTTAAAAAAATTTTGTGAAAATTAATAAACTGCTTAAGTAATAGCAAAAATTGTGCAAACACATTATGAAATAAAAATAAAAATAATAAAATATTAATAAAATATTAATAAAAAGCTTCATTTCCAATATATATATATATATACATATATATAGGGGAATTTATCTGGTTGTGGGTATTCACGGGCTCTGATCATCCCACCATACCTTTTAACAAAAAGCAAATATGGTGGATCTAAGTACTGTCAAAGTCGTATTGTGGCAGTACGCAGTTTTTGTGCTAACACCGAATTGAATACACGCATTTGCTTAATAAGTGCACGCATCGACATATTAAAAAAAAAAAAAAAAGCTACATAAAAGTAGTTTCTGAATGCTTTCAGTATGCGATAAATTCAAGTAAACTAATTCAAAAGTGTAAGTGTAATATGTATTCATGCAGTATATTCAATATATTTTGTGATGCAGTATCGAATTAGGCCAAAATGTGGACCGAAAATTGTTTTTTCGGTCATTATAAAAATTATTGCCATTCCCGGTTGTGGGCACCTTGATGTAACAGGTTGTGGGCACCTATGTTTCTTTAGTTTAAAGCGTGCCTTTGACTTATAAATTATCAAATAGTTTCGTTTATGTCAACAAAATATATTTTATAGGTGTTTTATGTATTTAGAGGCATTTTTAGTATTTCAACCACGGAAAAGTCAACCGATCCAAAAGAAATAGATTTTAATGCACTAAACGCATTTAAGTTTGCTAGGTAGATAAGACATCTATGAAATCGACTGCCTGAGAATATGGACTTCCTTTAAACATCTGTGTCCCTCCAAAAGAAGCCTAGAAAAATAAGGCAACTCCACCTATCAAATTGCAGGCCACGCGCGCTAAAGATAGGAACATCCACAATCAGATGATGATGTCGACTTCTGCATCATTTTTTGGAGCTGTTGCTACCATGCCGAACAAGAGCAAACTCAATCAAATGCAACCAGTATGATCGTCTGGTGCATTTGAAGTGTGCCAATATTCATGAAAATTATGTTAATTGCAAGGATTGCACTTCCGATATGAAGGATGAAGAAGATGATGAATAAAATTGAGAAAATGCCATTTTCTGTTGTTATTCTGGCCGATAAATCCTTACAAAATAAATAAATTTTGTTATTTTCTGTATTTATGATGATTTTTTTTGTATTTTTCCATTTTAGTGGATTTTTCAGGTGTGCCCACAACCGGATACAATTTTTTTTGGCTAAAATTACTACTTCACAAAATTGGATATAACATTTTTCAGATTGATGGAATCGATATAGTTACACCGAGAAAAAAAAAATATATATATATACTACCTTCCTCTAGAATGAATACGTGGCCATTTTCTAAATTCCACAACTAGAAATATAGATTTCCGAAGGCACGCCAATAAACTGAATAGACGAAATTATTGAGATTTTTTAATGTACAATACACATTTCTAGATGGTTAAACAATATTCTGAATACTCTAAATATTCTGAATCATTTGTATTACGAGAAATTCTCGCTTGATTTTCTAGAATTTGGTAATAAACCAAGATTATAGTTGCTGAAAGCCGCCTCTTGTTGTCTCATTTATTTGCAGAGATGTTTAAATAATTTTGCCCTCGAGAATATAGGCAAATGATCTAGAATTCTAATAGGGACTTCTAGAACTCGCTTTCCAAGGGGACTAGAATTTAAAGGGATGACATGGAACTTTTTTTTGAAGAGACACAACTTAGTTTCTAGAAGTCAGGTACAGACTTTTTTTTCTCAGTGTAACTTATTGAGCGTTAGCTAATGGTTCCAGCTTTTTACTGGTATTCATATGTTTGCATAATACACTCATACCCATAAATTAAGGAAATGCTAGCTGAGGCAAATAAAGGTTCAGAAGCAAAACAAACGTGACTTATTCATAAAGTTCATTTATTAAGCAAAGGGTCACGAACAAAAAAGGTGGTTTATGTAGGATACCATTTATAAAAACTACGATTTTTGCTCCCTGAAGCAATTACCAAAAATTTCTCCCTTATAAAAATTAACATTACATGGTTGGTATGATGGTTAATACGTTGTATGTCTCTCAAATGAAGAAATGCACTTCTTACTACGCCTTAGAATGCTGAGTATTAAATTATTGATCTGATTTTGGGTTAGATTACTCTACTCAGTAAGCAATGATCTCCGAAGTTCCGGTACACATGTAGGAGGCCGTTGACGGACTACAACTCGTCGGAAAAGCATGTCCTACACATGCTCCATCGGATTCTAGTCAGGTGAGAATGCTGACCATTCCATGCGGGTGATAGCTTCAGATTGTAGGCATTCGTGTATACCGTTTGCACGGTGAGGACGCGCATTGTCATCATAAACACAAATTCTGGGCTCATGACACCCCTAAATAAACGTACATGTTGTTCCCGAATAACGTTCCGTTAAATTTGGCATTTCATTCTTCCGATTTGAACATGCAGATCTGTTCTGGTGCCCAATATGACCCCCCCCCAAAAAAGAGGGGGGGGGCTCCTGCCCCACAGTAACGGTGTCATTCAATGGTGTTGTTTTGTTGGTAACGGGTACCTGGCGTTCTACATATGAAAGTCTGGCGTGAATCACACTGCAAGCTAAAATTGGACTCGTCGGAAAACATCACACAAGCTCACTGTGCCACTGTCCACATTGCATTTTCTCTACTCCAAATTAACCGCTGACACAGTGCATTGCCGTGAGTGGAACACATCTAACAGGCCTGCGACCATATAGACCACTATCTCCCAAACGTCTATACATGGTTTGTCTTGAAACTGTGGCATTCGTAGCTGCCGACAGTTGACAAGACAGGTCTGATGTTGTGCTTTATCTGCTTATTTTGGCAGTTACTGGCAAATACCGGTGGTCATTCGGCATTGTAACTCGTGGACGACCAGTACTGTAACTTTGACTGCCATTTCCATGATTTTGGAATCGTTACCAAAGCTTAGAGATGACACCTTGGGTGAAATTACCCCGATACTTCTGAGTACGCCCACATTCTAGTCGCCCGATAATTCTACCACGTAAAACATTATCTGCATGCGTCCTCTGTGTCATAACCATTTGGTTGTGGCACTGAACGTCACACAGAACGCTTGTGAACAATTTGCCTTCTCTGCTCCCATTCCTTATATATCCCCTTCTTACACTTTCGCCATTGTAACATCATATCGGCATCATCTGATGACTTCCTATAATTTGCATATTATTCTTAAAGATGTGTGTGGTATTTCTACTGGTGAAATTTTTGCATTAAAGTTCAATTTCAGTGCGAATCTGAACTATTCTTAATTTATGGACATGAGTGTATTTACTCTATCAAACGTTATAAGCCAAAATCAAAACTGTTCCCACAACCGGAGGTATTCTCTCATTTATATCCGCATTGTATTTATAAAAATATTTTATCTACACTTAAAAATAAATATTTTTAATAGGTTATATAATTAATTAATTTTCAACCATGTATTTTTAGGAAAAGTAATTGTTAGCTACAAACACAATATTCACTGAAATTCTAAGAAACAAGAAAGTTCTTTTGTTTATTATAATCCCATCAAATATCTGCATACGTCAACGAGTAAAGAAAACATTTAGAACAAATATTTGTTTTCCGCTTAGACGCACATCTGTGTCAAAATAGGATTGTTTCTATAAATCAATTTTGGCTAAGCTAAAACGGTAATATATTGAGTCAAATACCATTACTTTTCAAAGAGAAAGTTTTAAAGATAGATTTCTGGGATTTTGTTTTTATCGATAAAATATTTAAAGATGTAGGACAAAATTCAATCTGAATTGAGGCACACAGTTGCGTATTCTTAAATATATTATTCTTGACTTCGTTATTTTATTCGTTTTATTCATTCATTTTAGTAAACATTGTACTAACTGTATCAGAATTTTTGCCAAAATCATATATATATATCGAATCATATATACAATCGAAACAAATAAATGTGCAGCTAAATACTGCTGTTATTTTAACAATTGCTATAGGAATGCAACAAATAGCGATGAAAGATTGGTAAAATATTTATATTTGAAAATGAAGGGTATTTTAAAAATAAATTTAGGAAATAAGAGCTAAACCAATAATAGCAAATCACTACAACAAATTGGCTAAATTGTTGCTAAAGCATGATACACAATATTAAGAAAATATACCAATATATTTGCAATTTTTTTTCTAATTATTATTAATATTATTATTAATATAATTACGAAATCTGAATAAAACTAGTATATTGACGCCAACACAGGACTTTCTTCCATATTTTCTTGTACTAATTCATAAAGTGCGAATAATTTATTGAAACTATTATTTATTTAAATAATTTAATATGATGAATGCAAATGATTTTCAACTTAGGGAAATTTAACACTAAATATTAAAAGAAAAACAGTTTTATTGTCTTGAAATAACATCTTAAAAAATGCGTTTTTATAATGGTTATTTCACATATCAAGTTTCTTACAGCTGTATGTCACAGGCGTTGAGATATAGCCATCCCGTTATCGCGCTACTTGTTAGCCAATAAGCATCTAAATTTAATCAGCATAATGCCTCATGATCTTCTCCCAATGGTCTTTGTTTTATGATACGCAATAGAATCTGAGATATAGATTCCCCTTGAATTGTGGAAATACTGTAGCATAGCAGACTGTTGAGTGGCTAGCACCAAAAGTTGACAGGCGCTAACTTATGTCAGATTGAATCTACATATAAATTTGTATGTAATTCTGTGCAGTATTTCTAAGACATAGCATTTCCTTAAATTACGGAAATCGCTGTATGGCAACGCCATCTGTTGTCCGATAAGCATTCAAATTGAATCGGCATAATATCTCACAGTGGTCTTCTGACATTTCAAGTTTTGTTTGATTATACGCAATAGAATCTGAGATATAGCTTACCATGAAATTGCAAAAATCGCTGTATAGCAGCGACACCTGTTGAGCGGTTGACACCAAAACTTGGTAGGCACTAAATTAGGTCAAGGGATACATCTATATATAAATCTATATGTAATTCTGAGCAGTAGTTCAGGAGATACAGTTGCCACAATTTTTTTTGTCACGCACACACACAGACGAACAGACAGACAGACATTTTCTAAAAATGATCAAATGTATTTTATACCTCTCAAAACGTGCAAATCCGTCGAAAGACGGAAGTCGAAAATTTTTACGAATCCAATACTTTCTTCTATTGAATATAGAACAAAGTAATATATATATATATATATATATATATATATATATATATATTGTATAGTATTCCATACCGTTTATAAATAAATATTTATTTTTTTAATATATATACGCACCACTTGCGGCTGAATTCAATAGTTTTAACTCCCGGTAGAACACGAAATCGTGAAAAGCGTTGCATCTGTCATCTAGCAGCATTGTTATTTTCAGATATTTTAGCTGAAAGCAACCAATCAAAAATTAAAAGAAAACTTCAACGCAAGATGGCAGAGGCAGCGTGACAAATTTTCTTGGAAAGCTTCACTATGCCTTTAGACGCTTTTCAAGTTTTTTGCGTTGAACCAGCAGTTGAAGTTAATGGTGAATAAGGTTTATAGTGTACTTAAAACTGTCTAAAATGATATAACAGATAAAATACTTCGAATGATCTTTTATCATTTTCCAAATTCTGATTATATTTGAATTATTTTGTGAGGTAAATGATTTTTATGCTATATCATATGAAAACAACTTTGTGCATATAAAAAATATGTGCAAAATATTGTCGATTAAACTGTTTCTAAGGTCGCAGGAACACGGTCAATGCAACCCGGTCTTCGATATAATTATAATCTATATAATATTTCTCTAACGTGGTCCAGTTACTATTATATTTTGTTGAAATGATACGATAATGATTAAATTTAATAAAATACGCGAGGGAAAAAATAATATTTAAAAATGGGCAATATTTAAGCATGCGGGCTCAGACGATCTAATAAGAAAAAATGACGACATTTGCCTGATGAGATTATTTTATGCAAAAATGTATATTTAAAAGTTGCTTCTTCAGTATTTTGGCAAGCATCATTTTAAACATAGCAATACTTTAAAAATATATTCAGAATGTAAATTATTATCATAAATTGACTAAAAAAAGCAACGGTAAAAAGTATAATCAAAATAGGATTTATTATTATTATTATTTTCTTTTTAAGAAAAAAATATCAAAATAATTAAATAAAATGTCATCGCCAACATGGCGACAAAAACTTAAAAAACGGCTCGAGTTCCTATACTAAAACTGTACTGACTCCGGTAGCATAAAAACTGGGTCGTCAACCATGAATTTAATTTTGAAATCTTTCTTTGAATGATTTTTGTTTCACTATTGCACAATATTAATTTGATTCTAATAATAATTTGGTTTCTAATAAATTGAATTTTAATTAGGGGTGAAATTGGTATAATATTTATGAGTTTCAAGTTTTCAAGGCAACTAATTTTAAATAAAGCGCGAAAATTTTTCACGGGCTTGCTAGTAATAATAATAATAATAATAATAATAATTAAACTGTATATTGTAATTAAAGATTAAAGTTCAAAACACAAACATTTAACTATAGCCGTCAGAAATTTCGATCACACACATAATATTTCAGAACATTTTTGCATATCACTGTGTACGATTTTAATAAAATTCCACCAATAATATTAAAAGTTTCGATGTAGCAACCTACACTGATACAAATTTATAAGACCGAATTTGAACACAGTTTAAGCGGACATGGCAAATTTGACTTGGCAACACTTTAGTAGGTTTCACATAAAATACTGTATTTCCATTTAATATTTATAAATTGAACCATATAAGGTTTGCTGAAGCTCTTATATGTATTTTAACATATAGATTACAGATTGTTTAACATATTGTTTCATATATTTTTTACAGATCTAAAATCTTCAAATTGCAATTTCTCAGTTTTGATATTTTTCTGAATTCTTGATTTACAAAATGTTAAAACGTTTACGAATATTTAAGAAAAGACTAAATATATTTTTTGAATGTTTAAAAGAAACCACTTGAAAGAATATATATATATACTACTGGCCATTAAAATTGCTACACCAAGAAGGAATAATAACAACGGAATGAAATTTGTTGGACACATACATTATAGTAGGAAGAACAATTGATTAAATTTTCGGGAAATTTGAAGTAATATGTACTGAGAAAACAGTACATAAAGCAGCGACATCTATGAGCAATAACAGCACATATTTGCCTACTCATTGAATCGAACAGCGATTGGATGGCATGTACGGGTAGAACACTTCATGAAGTTTTAACACGATGCCACAATTCATCGATTAAAGTTACTGGTGAATGGTGAGGGGGGGGACAGTCGCTTTTCAACGATTAAGCAGTCATTTTCATTGGTGCCAGATATGGAGAACGCGCTGGCCAGAGCAACAGTCCAAGACATTCTGTATCAAAGAAGGTCCGGACAATACAAAGAACTTGCGGTCGGGCATTATCTTGCTTAATTTTTGCGCTACGGAGGCCTCGAATACAAGGCAGAGGGGCGGGCCTTAACTCATCAGAAATTTAATGGCCGCTGTTCAGAGTGCCAGGAATACGAACATGAAGTAATCGTGACGTGTATCAATGGGAACCCATAACATCATTGTGAATGATGGGCAGTATGATGATGTCGAATCCCAGCTGGCAATGTGCATTATTCATAATGCCGATAAATACGTATAAGGCAATCTTGATACTGTAAACAGGATTGTGATTTGTCTGAAAAGTGACTTCATGCCATTCCTGTGTCCAGGTTCATCCTTGATCCCACATTAATGTCGTCCATATCAGTGATGCAGTTTTGAGGGTAATCAGAATTTTCGTAGCCGCATACTGAGTCACCAACTGGATTGATGGTATGTGGTACCATTGGATACACGTCCTGGTCACCTCTTGTTTTCATTCCCGCCACGCTGAATGCTAGCCATTACATTTCTGACGAGTTAAGGCCCATCGCTGTGCCATTCAAGTCCTACGAAACGCAATACTTAAGCAGGACAATGCACGACCGCAAGTTGTATGTATTGTCCGGACCTTCTTTGATAAAGAATGTGTTCGACTGTTGCTCTGGCTAGAGAGTTCTCCTGATCTCGCACCAATGAAAATGACTGTTTAATCGTTGAAAAGCGACTGGCCCCCCACCACTCACCAATAACTTCAATGGATGAATTGTGCATCGTGTTAAAACTTCATGAAGTTCTCTATCCGTACATGACATCCAATCGCTGTTCGATTCAATGCCTAGGCAGATATGTGCTGTTTTTGCTTACAGAGGTCGCTGCTTTATGCACTATTTTTTCAGTACATATTCTTCCAAATTTCCTGAAATTTTAATCAATTGTTCTTCCTACTATAATGTATGTGTCCAACAAATTTAATTCCATTATTATTATTCCTTCTCTGTGTAGCAATTTTAATGGCCAGTAGTGTATATATATATATATATATTAAAAATAAAAATATACCAAAAATCATGCACTGTTAAAAATGGTTTCACAAAAATAAGAAAAATTGTCTCAAAACTGCTGCTCTGAAACAATACATACTTAAATATATAAATCCCACGTACTCATTTAGAAGTATATTGACATGATCAAAAATCGGGTTGACCAATAAGAAACCCAATCTCCCTGCTTTTGAGCATGTCAGTACACTCAAAAAAACAGTTCATGGGTTACCAAATTTAAGTATATATTGATTCGGAGCAGGTTTGAAACAATTTTTCTCCTTTCTGAGAAACCATTTTTAACAGCGTTTTTTTTTTTTTTTTTTTTTTTTTTTTTTTTTACTTTTCAAATTTGTACATTTCTTTTAGCAGGTTCTATTACGCAAAACAAAAAGTATTAAGAATTTTCTAAATTATCTGCAGAAATCTAAAAATCAAGAATTCAAGAAAAAATTCAAACGCAATTTAAAAATTTCAACTCTTAAAAAAAAAAAATCCAAAATTATAAGAATTTTTGCCTGCAATACTTACTGTACTGATCAAACTTAATATAGTACAATTATTAAATTTTAAATGGAAGCATAAGCTTTTACATGAAGCGTACTTTATTAGTGCCTAGTAAAAGGTGCCAGGCCTCCTTAATATCTTTTCTTAAGTTAGTATTATAACAAGCGCACAAATAAGTTCACACACTGATCAACTGCTAAAAATTCATTTAGAATTCAGAGAAACTCAACATGTGTAAATATAACTAAGAATGTATTTCTATAATTAAAGGAAAAATGATTTTTTCTTCAGAGTTTGTAGATGAGAGAAATTATAGAAAAATGAGATTCATGTCTAAGTTGCTGTTATTAATAAGTATTTAAAGAATGCAGTTAAAAGTTATTTGTAAAATTTTTAAACACATATGTAAAAAAAAAAAAAAAAAAATCTATAAAAAAAACTTATAAAATTATTCTTTTTACTGATTTTTTTTTTTTTTTAACACAATATTTATTTAATAATACTTATTAACTTTTATAACTTAATTTATTTACTTATTTACTTTTTTTTTTTTTTTTTTTAATAACTGAATATACATTTTACTTGAAAATACGCAAAAAATAAGTCTGTATATAATCACTTATGTTCATTAGAATAATGGGAGAAATATGGAAATTTAGGTGTGAAATTTCGAGCTACGCTTATTATTAAGTACTACTTATGTTTCCGTAAATATGAATAACGACCTTAGATGTATTCAAGTCACGTGAACGACTATCATCTGTCATACAGAAATGACTGCCGCATAACTTAAGTAACTTTTTTGGAAGTAAATATCTATGGAAAATAAGTATGCTTGTTAGATATTTTATATAGTAATACACAGAGTGTCATATTTCATCCAAAACTAGAAGGAAAAAGAAATATTAAATAAATAAGGTCTTAAATTGTTTTTCACAGTCTAAAAAAGAAAATATAACATTAAAACTGAATTTAAACAAAAATAAACTGTTACAATGGCTTTCGATTTCATTGAAATTTAAATATATATATATATATATATATACATATATATATATATATATATATACATATTTTTTTTTTTTTTTCAAATTTGAAATCTTTGGATCAAGAACTCTTTAAATTAAAGGAATAATTTCGTTAAGATATTTTTTTTCCTGCATTTAAAGTATTTATTTTTAAGATCTTTACTTCTATGAGTTTTATTAGAAATAAATAAAAAATAAAATAGCTGTCAAATATTGATAAGAGATAAACTGCACACACACACACACAGATACATTTATTATACTTTAACAATAGTAGATTATACAATGCTTGGTAGAATAAATGTTTAATTAATTAAATAGTTAATAATTTCTTAAATATATATTCACAAATAAAAACATAGAAGTACATTAAATTCACGATTCTACTTTCTGTTCATTTCAATTTGACATTGCTGAATAATAATAATAATAAATCTGTAAATATAAAGTCAAAAAATCACCGTGATTCTCTAATTTAAAATTAATGTCTTAATAAAGTGGAAGTGAAATTTTACACTTGTGAAGATGTTTTAAAATATGAATAACAATTCGAAGTTCAGTATTCAAATTTATCTAGACATTATTGTAAAATTTAATTAAAAAACGACTTTAATGAAATCTTCGTTTGTGCTTTAAGAAGTAGTTAATATGCTCATTAAAGTTTTTACTGTTTACTTTTCTTTCTTTCTTTTTTTTTTTTTTTTTTTTTTTTTTTGAGATTTGCAAGACACTTCTGATTATTATTTTTTTAAAAGTTTTCCTAAAAATGCGAGCTTTTCAAATAATTTAAGACTATCGGCCACTGATTTAAGTGCGTAAATTTAATGCGATGTTAAACATTTTTTATCATTCAACCTCTTTTTTTTTTTTTTTTTTTTTAAGTTATTTAAGGTCTTAATAAACACTTAACAATTTCAGGGAATAATTTATTGCTATATCTGATGAAATCTTGAATACTGATATTAACCGTGATTTATATTTATGTAATCATGTAAGGTTTTCTCGGAAAACTTATTAGTTGCAAGTGCCGATTATGTTGACTTTAAAATTGAAGATAAAATTTCAGTGAAATTCTGTGGAAGTAAGCAGTAGATATACTCTGAAAAGAAATTCTTAGTGTACCCATAATGATATAGAGGAGGGCTTATACATTTTACGTTTTTTTTTTTTTTTTTAGGACGGAGGACTATTATTCTCAATCTACGGATTTTTACGTTACCACTTTTACGATAGCTAGATATTTATTGAAATCGAAAATTTATCTAAAATATAATTGAATAATTTGAAAGTGATGTTATACTACAAAAAAAAAAAAAAAAAAAGAACTAATAGTCATCCGCACTTTACAAATTTCTTCTTTTGCCAGAATTTTAACTTTTTTTTTTTTTTCTTTTTTTAATGCTTCTTTTTTCTCTTAGAAAGAAAAAGAATAGAAAATTAATAAATATCAGTATCGAAACGAAGAGAATCGTTTTTTTTTTTTTTTTTTTTTTTTTTTTTTTCCAAAAACCTTAATATGACATTATAAGACAAAATTTCGTATAAATGCACGTAATGAGAATTATTATTAGTTCCCCCCCCCCCTCTACCCAAGAAAAGAGGGGAGAGGAATATTTATAGATTACGATTCTACTGTTTTTTATTTTTTCTGTAGTTAATATATGCAAAGTATTTAATCTAGTGCTATTGCAAAAAAAGTGCTTCATTGTGCTTCTTATTGTTATTATTATTATTATTTCAGATTACATAGCCAAACATTAAATATACACTGATGGAAAAAAAAATCCCAACACCAAGAAAAAAAATATTGTACAGTAATGAAATTTCAGCTATACATTTGTCTAGGTAACATATTTAATTGATTAATGTTTCAAGATCACAGGTAGAGCCATTGGCGAGAAGAGCCATTTCAAATGTGAAATGTTGGTACATTAGTAACCGGTGTAACCGCCAGAATTTTGAATGCAAGCATGCAAACGTGCATGCATTGTGTCGTACAGGATATCAGTTTGTGGGATGGAGCTCCATGCCTGTTGCACTTGGGCGGTCAATGCAGGTACGGTTAATGCTGGTTGTAGATGACGCTGGAGTTGTTGTCCAATGATGTCCCATACGTCCTCGATTGGAGAAAGATCTGGTGATCTAGCAGGCCAAGGCAACATGTCGACACTGTGTAGAGCATGTTGGGTTACAGCAGCGGTATGAGGGCGAGCGTTATCCTGCGGGAAAACACCCCCTTGAATGCTGTTCATGAATGGCAGCACAACAGGTTGTATCACTAGACTGACGTACAAATTTGCAGTCAGGGTGCGTGGGATAACCACGAGAGTGCTCCTGCTGTCATACGAAATTGCTCCCCAAACCATAACTCCAGGAGTAGGCCCTGTGTGTCTAGGCCGCAGATAGGTCGCTAGCAGGCGTTCACCTGGCCTCCTTCTAACCAACACACGGCTATCACTGCGACCAAGGCAGAACCGGCTTTCATCAGAAAACACAACAGATCTCCACTCCGTCCTCCAATGAGCTCTAGCTTGACACCAATCACGTCGCAAACGGCAGTGGTTTGGAGTTAGTGGAATGCACGCTGCAGGGCATCTGGCTCGGAGCTGTCCTTGAAGTAACCGATTTGTAACAGTTCGTTGTGTCGCTGTGGTGCCAACTGCAGCTCGAATTTCAACTGCAGACGCAGTACGATTAGCCACAGCCATACGCCGAACACGGCGGTCTTCCCTCTCAGTAGTGCCACGTGTCCGCCTGGAACCCGGTCTTCTTGAGGAAGTACCTTCCCTTGACCACTGGTGCCAACACCCATGCACAGTGGATACATTCCTGCAAAGTCTTTCTGCAATATCGCGGAAAGAAAACCCACCTTCTCGTAGCCCTACTACACGACCTCGTTCAAACTCAGTGAGCTGTTGATAATGGCTTCTTCGTCTTCTTAGAGGCATCCTTGACTAACATTAACCCACTACGTCAAATCTCAACTGTAAATAACGATCACGAACCTTACAGCGCTTATTTAAAGCAAACCTCATTTGCATGTTCATAGTGTCGCTACCAGCGCCACACTTATGCGCGTAGTTCGAAATTTGAATCGACGTCGTCTTTCAGATGTATAAACACGCCTACCAAATTTCGTTTATCTAGCACAGCTCCTTCCTGGTGTTGGGATTTTTTTTTCCATCAGTGTATATATATGTGTGTGTGTGTAGCGACATACCCACACACAGAAAAAAAAGGAGAAAAGAATATAATTGAAGTAATTAAATCTGTAAGATCTTTTTTTTTTTTTTTTTTTTTGTTACAAAATTTTAGTCCACCGTCATACTGTCGCTACAGGAAACTTTTGATATTCGTTAAAATTTTCAGCTTTTTTCTTTTCATTTCAATGACGATTTGGACGCTGTATGAATTTATTTTGATGTTTGATTCCAGTGAGGATGCAGAAAATGTTAATGTGGAACTGCGAAGATTTTTATGTTTTTTGGATATCGGTAATTTTAGGATGGGTATTTTGGGGGAAATGAAATAAATCGCAATCCAGTTTATTTCTTAAAAATACATTTTTAATGTTGTTTACGAATGTTATTTGACCATGTTTTTAAATTGTGGTTTTAACTATGATATGTAAAAACTTAGGTGTTTAACCATTGTTAATAATGAAGGTATTGTGTCGACGCTTCTCGTGTAATATTAGCAACTTACACAAAGAGGCTTAATTCATGGTTCATTAAATTAAGGACAAATTTTAAGCATGCTTAGGTGAAAGTTAATTTTACGTGTGAAAGTCCAATTTTCCCGATTATTTAAACTTCATAAATTTAGTTTTATCAATGATCTCTTTATTAAAGTTAGTAATTTAGATTTTAATTAATATAATACAAAATCCAGAAGCCGTGAACCTGACCTTATAAATGCACTTTCAGAAATCTGCAGTTTTAACGTCTAACGTATCTCAAAGTTTTTGTGTTGCAAAGTTAATTGCTTTTGGAAATGGGGAGTGTAAAAAACTGAATAAGAGGAAAAATTCTTCTGTTAAACTAATTAAATTTTAAGTAAAATGTCATTATAGTATATATGGTTTCACATAAATTTATTATCATAAACATATTCATTTTAAATATATTTTGACTGATATTTCCCATATCTAATATTTAAAACGTTTCAGTTTTTCTTTTCTCTCTATTAGCTTTCACAAACCATCTAAAATAGCAATACTTCGTGTTTTCTTATTCTTTTTTTAGTTCATCAGAATAATTTACGAATCATGCAAAGTACAATGTAATATTTAATAACACCAATTTACTATAACATGAAACGCGTTATAAACAGAAACATATAATCACATCACGCAACTACGCATCATTTGTCAACAACAAAGAAAAACATTATAATTGTAACAAATGGTAAAAATAAATAAATGAATAAATAAAATATACTGAAAGAAAGCATTTTGAAGAGCTTGGAAAACTTTTTAGTAAAATATAAGAAACCGGCTTATTACACTTATTATTTAATTTTACATTTTTTCTGTATTACACACACACACAAAAAAAAAATCGATTATTATTATTATTATTATTATTATTATAATTATTATACTTCCCATGCATTAAAAATACTAAGAATCGTGCAAAAGTTAGCGTTAAAACATATGCTATATTTTGAAATTACCTTTAGTATGTAGTACAGACCTGTTAAAGTGTTCAAACTTATTCACGGTAACTACAGACTTTTATTCACGGTGATTATTTATTCATGTCACGCAATTAAAAGCCATTTGTCAACAGTAAAAACGAAATTACAAAGTATATATATGATTTCACGTTAAGTATATGCTGCATAGAAACATAAATTGTTTTCGAGATTTTTAATATAATTAGGTAAATGAAACAGCAAAAAAAAAATAAATAATAATAATAATAATTTAAAATTGCTATTAAAATAATTATTAAGTATTACTATAAATTTCGTTAATACTTCAAAAGAAATAATTCAAATTTAGTGACATTAATATATAGCATACAATAGAATTATTTTTGCTGTTAAAAAAAATATATATATATATATATATATATATATATATATATTACAGATTTATATGTTAAATATAGTACAAGTAAATTCTATCTTTAATGTGTAATTTTTTGTATTAAACATATTGCTTTCTACAAAATTTCTTCATTACAAAACGAAAATTATTAAATTTTTGCTCCATTATCTATTCCTAAAAGACCTGATGACTTTAAGTCGATACATTATGGATTCATTTCTTTTTTTTTTCATTTTATAATTTTATCCGCTAATAACAAAACGGATTTACAGTATGAACATTGTGATATGAATTAAAAGATAAATATATGAATGAAATTTTAAATTAAGTCTGGTTCAATTAGAATTGGTCGTATTATAAGAAGTTTTTGGATTGTATGAAAAGAAAGTGAATATTGAACTCAATCTCATTATATCAAGGATTTGATTATTATTTTTTATTGCAGTTGCATCATATATATTTATATATATGTATAATTGAAATTAGCTTAAATGCACTTAAATTTTAAACTAAAAAAAGAAAAAAAAAAAAAAAAATCTTTTTCTTTTTTATTGTTTTGAAAAGTACTTGATTGTTTCGAAAAATTTCAGATCACGTAAATATGTATAAAAATTTTTTTTAAACAAAGGATTATACAGAATAACTATGACTAAAATAAAGAAACAGGAAAATAATGCTTGTATTATATGTATAATATAATACAAAACATGGTTTGCAAACATGAGTATAAAAGCGTGTAAAAAGCAACGCAGATGATAATAAAGAAATATGTAGTGAACATCATAAATTGCATGTAACTCGAAACAATTGTTTCGGGTCGAAATAATAGTACGGCCGTTCATCAAGCAAACAACGCAGACATAATGCAGCAATAAAAATAAATAAATAAAATAAATAAAAATATAAATAAAAATCAACGTTGCTAAACATTTTTATTTTAACTAAGAAAAATATATTAATTCTTAGATAATTTAGATTTTTCTTCTAAATTACAAATTTTCGGATAAATTCAGCACAACTTTTAAAATCCTGCTTCTGGCAGATTTTTTTATGCCAGTGGTTTTTAGAAACTTTAAGAAAGAAACTGTATGTAAGAATAAGTCAATATAATTTAGAGAAATAAATGATTCTTATTTTAATAATGATTTTTTTTTCTAACAGAAGAAGTAATCTCGACATCTTTCTGTAACAAGCATTAAGAATTGGACCTGAACTTTTTATTTATGCTTTCGTATTTATTTCACATAATTATCGTCGTTTTTCTTTAAATAAAATGCTTTCTTTACTACGCCTTCAAATTAAACTTATTCTTTTCCCATTAAACAATAAGGAAATGTTGCTTATATACAAATACATAACAGGGTGTCCTTTAAATGGGGAAAATAAATAAAATAAATAAATAAATAAATAAAAGCAACGTTTCTAAACATATTTATTTTAACTCAGAAAAGTATATTAATCCTTAGATAATTTAGATTTTTTTCTGAATTGCAAATTTTCGGATAAATTCAGCAAATCTCTAAAATCCTTCCTTTGGGAGATTTTTTTCTGCCAGTGGTTTTTAGAAACTTTAAGAAAGAAACTGTATGTAAGATTAAGTCAATATAATTTAGAGAAATAAATGATTCTCATTCTAAATATTTTTTTTTCCGAACAGGAGAAGTTATCTCGACATCTTTCTGTAATAAGCATTTAGAATTGAACCTGGACATTTTATTTATACTTTCGCATTTATTTCACATAATTATCATCGTTTTTTAAAAATAAAATACTCTCATTTCTACTTCTTCAAATTAAACTTATTCTTTTCCCATTAAACGATAAGGAAATGTTACTTATGTACACATATATAATAGGGCGTCCTTTAAATGGGGGATTTTCTTTTCTTCTTCTTCTTTTTTTTTTTTTTTTTAATCCTATACTCATACACTCTAATTCTTTTCTATTTGGCCTTAAACACATTTTATTAAAATACCATTTCTCTAGGATAATATTGACATGCGTTGAATTTTGGGAATATCCTAATATATATAGATATTAGGATTTCCCCGTCAATTCGGCATGTGTTAAAGTTTTCCCAGAGAGCTGATATTTTGCTAAAATATGTATTCAATTACAAAAAAAAAAAAAAAAATTAAAATTAAAGTCTTTCATTTAAAGGACATCTGTATATACCTGATGTCCCATAAGTTAGTTACAAATATGTCCCCATAGTTACAAATTCCCCATAGTCCTGATGTCCCCATAGTTATAAATTCATAAAAATTGAAGGAATTCATAGAATTAAACGTGGTTTACAAAAAAGTTATTCCAAATTATTTTCGTGAAGGGGAATACTTTTTGGTAAAGAAAAAAAAAAAAAAAAAAAAAAATAGTTAATTTTTTCTTCAACAAAGGATGCTGCGCGAAGTAGCAAAGAGAAGTATACAAATCAGAGTCCTACAAATTACACGGTTTTACGGTTAACACACCTTATTTCTTATTTTAATGGGTGATATGTGTTTTATTTACACAAAGTATATCATCAAGATACATAATTATAATAAAAATATAAGCTTAAGAAAAATGAAGTTGTACTAGAATGTAGATGATTAATAAAATTTTGCGCAGAAGTCGTAACTTAACTATCTATTTATCACTCTATATATATCAATGATTCACTTATATACGGAAATTTTAAAAATAAATATTAGTATGAGTTTTGCGCCTAATTCCCATCCCTGAGTATAAAGAAAGTTCATTTAATAATAGTCCTGTCAGTCACTGATAGCGATATGGTTTTAATTAAATTAATTTCAGTGAATAAGAAATACTGTAGAAATACTGTTTATAAACTTTCTATAGAATTGCCACCGAATAAACTTTCTTGGTTGTAGAGTAATATTAATTTGAGACCCTATAACTCATAGGTATTCTAAAGGTCAATTACCTGCCATTTTTATTTTATTTTTTATCTACTTTCCATATCATGATTTTTTTTTTAAAGATATATATATTGAATTCATATCTTGTAATGTTTTTGTAACATTTGGAAATTGTATTATATTTATATACTAGTACCGCCCAGTGGTTGAAGATCAATCACTTTTGGCAAAGCAAAGCAAAACAACTACCTTCTCATAAACGGAATTAAATTGCAGCACAGCAGCGACCCCTGTTGGCCGATAGGCACGAGTCGTCCATGAAATAGAGAGTTCGAACTTAAAAAAAAAAAAGAAAAAAAAAGAAAAAAAAAGAAAAAAAAAAAAGAAAAGAAAGAAAGAAAATCATGAAAATGGTCAATTAGAGTTCAAGGAATCTCAAAACTTGTAACATTATCGAAAACTGGAAATCTAATTTTTTTCTGAATCTTATATTTTCTTCTTATATATGCAGAAGGTAAAATAATAGATCCACTTTTTTAAGAATAAGTAGTCAATTTCAGTTAATTGAAATGCAAGGAAATCTCAAAACGTGTAAATTCATCGAAAACCAGAAATCGAAATTTTTCCCGTGTCTTCTACTTTCTTCTTATGCATGCAGAAGCCAGTAATAAATCCTCATTTTAAATAATAAGTAGTCAGTTTCAGTTAATTGAAAAGCAAGAAAATCTCAAAACGTGTAAATTCATCGAAAACTGGAAACAAAAATGTATCCAGATCTTATACTTTCTTCTTGTATATGGAGAAGATATAATAATAAATCAACTTTTTAAAAAATAGGTAATCTGTTTCACTTAATTGAAATGCAAGGGAATCCCAAAACGTGTAAATATATCAAAAAACGGAAATCAAAATTTATTTCGTATCTTCTCTCTTCTTATGTACGTAGAAACGAGTAATAAATCCACTTTTTAAAAATGAGTAGACAATTTCAGTTAATTAAAATGCAAGGAAATCTCAAAACGTGTAAATTCATCGAAAACCGGAAAAACGTTTTTCCAAATCTTATATTTTCTTCTTATATATGCAAAAGATAGAATAATAAATCCAATTTTTAAAAAATAAGAATCAATTTCAGTTAATTCTTTGCTTAAAAAAGAAAAAAAAAACACTTGACGATATTTCGAACAATCCATGCAATTCCGAACAATATATCAACGAACCGATAGCAAGAACTAAACGCGATATACTGTTTGCAGTGTTTTCACTTTTCACCTGCGAGCGATGAGCAGCTTCGATATTATCGGTGTGGGGATATTATCGAATGTGAGAAGCTGGGAAATAATATACTACTGCGATAAACTAAACGCGATATACTGTCTGCAGTGTTTTCAATTTTCACCTGCGAGCGATTAGCAGGTTCGATATTATTGGTGTGGGGATATTATCGAATGTGAGATGCTGGGAAATAATATACTACTGCGATAACTTGATGAATGAGGAATGAAACATTTTATATGTTATCGTTCAAGGTCATACTTTTTAAGTAGTGGTTTCGATTTGAGAGTTCGCACAAATGAAGCAAAGGGACTGATCGCAGGAATAAGGAAGAGAAAGTGTGTTCGGATCGTTTGCGGTTGAGGTTATTTTAGTTTAGTCAGTGAGTAAATAGGAGGAAGTGAAGGTGTATTTGTATAAGATATTCGGCGGTCTGTTTGTTGAGCGTTTACGGGGTGGTACGGCGAGGCGGGGAAGCAGAATTTGAAGATATGGTGGTTGGCGTTGGACGCTGTTTATCGGCATATGGATCAATCGCAATACTTAAATACTGTTATCGCGATATTAAAAAAATATCGATACTTGGGGATATATTGATAAATAATCCAGCCCTAATGCTAACTTGGTCTGTAAAGTGTCGTTGATGAAGATGTTTTCAGTTAGCTAACAACCGCCAAATGAAGCTGTAATGAGCTGTGTTGTAAGTCGATTGCAAACTGTAATTTGTGATAGTGGCGAATACCTAGAATACGATTTATATGATTGTAAACATTTGCATGGAAATATATATATATTCTCTCATGAAAATTGGTGACTTGTATACGTACAGCACAATCTATCGAGAGAATTTTTACTATTATATTTTTCTTTACCAAAAAAGTAAATAAATAAAAATGAATAAAGTCCCCGCTTATGAAAACACATTTTTCTCAAAACGCTTTCAAATTTACCGAATCATTAAATTTTTATGAATTTTTAAATTGTTTACAGATTTAAGGGGCACCGTGTATAAATATATATATATATATATATATATATATATATATATATATATATATCAAAACAATCAGACTGCAAAAACTAAACGGATGATAAATTGCCACCATAATCCACTAGACAGTAAATATAAATTATTGAATAAATAATAATAATAATAACAATAATAAACTATTAATTAAGAACTAAAAACTATGTCTAATAAGTGCAACAATCAAGCATATGACAAAGAATTAACATATTCATTAAAGGTTGATCAAATGTAAATAAGAAAATGTAAGAATACATTTAAATACATTCCCTTTGAAACATTGCTAGCAAAGGCAAATTAAGGCAAAAGAGAAAATACTAAATTGTTTCTGATAACAGTTACGTATAAAAGAATCCAAAATATTGCTATTAATTTGTCTAATGTCTCAGGGAAAAAATAATTAAATAAATAAATAAGAGCCCTCCCAAAACTATTGAACCCTACCAATAAACTAATGTATAGTATGACCGAAACAAACTTTTTACAATACATACACATTATGATGCACCTTAACTGCGGAGCAAATTTTGTTTTTGTTTTTGTTTTCGTATGTTATGATTTTCCCGTCTATTCGGCACTTATTAACATTATTCCAGGGAGCTGATATTTTGCTGAAAAGTGTTTGAGGTCAAAAAAAGAAGAATAGAGAGCATGCATATTGGATTTCTAAAAAGAAAAAAAAAACATAAACATAAACATAAACAAAAACAAAATTCCCCCCTCATTTAAGGGTGACTCTAACACATACATATAGAATAAAAACACTGTTAAATCTTCCGTGTTTGTTAGTCTAACAAAATGTCCGCTGTCAAATATTATAATTACATGCATTTGTAATAATAATAATAATAATAATAATAATAATAATAAATATATATATATATATATATATATATATATATATAAGAAATTATAATATATGTTTTCAGTCATAAAAGTTGAAAATAAGTAACAAAATAACCAAAGAAAAAATTACGAGAAACTTAATTAATGTCAAACAATTCATAAGTAAAACTTACTGCAGAAACATAAAATAAATGATTTAAACTGTCAAAAATTCCACATATGACTTGAAACATATGTGTGGAGTTAAAGCATGCTTTTAATTGATCAAACTCTCCCCCTTGGCAGACAGTTTAATAAAAAAGCACATATATAGCTAAATACAAGATCGATAAAATAAAATGAATAAAATAATATGGAACAGACAAAAACTTATATCGATTAGGAATAAAACTGATCAAGCATTTACATAATTAGAAGAATATATTTCATAAGAACTCCAGCGAGACAACTAACCAGGATACGAAACAATCGAAAATAAATTACAACGCCATCTATATTAAATTAAAGAAATTAAAACAATAAATAAAGTTATTATAGCTAAATTTAATCGAAAAATAAGTAATATAGAAAAAGGAAAATTATCATTTATATTTCAAATGTTTTAAATATTTTTCTAAAATATAACCACGTAAAAATCTATAGGATAATCATTTTCAATAGCACTATTAAAGAAAACCTGAATATTCTTAATTTTGTCATGATAATTAGAAATTAATCTTTTATTACGATTAAGATATTTTAAAATGATATTTCTGTAGATAAGTTTACTAATGTTAGAATATGATGTGCGAATGTATATATATTGTTACGAAATTGTAAATAATTGTGTTTATTTTTGTATAAATTCTTTCAAAGAGGCTTAGTAAGTTGATAAAGTGCTAATTTTGTGCATTTCTAGTTGTTTAGCGTTGAAATAGCCTTATTTTCCCTTAAAAACGCATTAAAAAGCCCCAGTAATGCACGTAATGGATTTGGCGCCAAATTTGGCGACTTTTTCCCACCTTGGCGATTTTTTTGGCGACCTTGGCGAGAAAATCCTTATATCGGATATACCAAATATGGAAGCTGTAAGTTGATTGGTTGACCACTTTCTAGAGTTTTCTCGAAAAATCTGGGTTCCATGGAACAGTATATAAGAAGCGCTCTCTCGCCAAGGCAGTCAGTTCAGTTCAGATCTCAGCCAGCTTCGCTAGTGCTTGCATTGCTCTTAAGCCTCTTTGAGAGAGACTTGCTTCAAGTGTTATTGTTATACAGTTTGTGCTGTGGATTTGCTATTGACAGCTGTTGTTTAAGCTGTGTTTACTGTTTGAATTGAAGCTGATACTTGGTTTATAGACCTGCATTTTTCTGGAATTTTCTGTGAATAAATTACTGAATTTTTGTACGTTTGGCCTTTCATTCCCAGACAACTCACGAACCCCCCAAGTACGCAACATTTCTGGTGTCAGAGGCGGGGATTGTCTGTGAATGATGATAACGAGAGCTATGGAACAAGAAATGAAGAAATTTCTAGAAGGACTCACTGCTCAGATGAATGAGTTAAGATCTGGATTGATAGAGGAAATGAAAGCAGGACAGGAAAAGATGGAAGCATCGCAAAGAGAGTTGAAAGACGGTTTGACTGAAGAAATGAAGGTAGCACAAGAGAAAATGGAAACATCGCAAAGAGAGTTGAAAGACACTATGGGTGAAGTTCAGGAAGAAATTAATTCTAATCAAGATGAGATGAAGAGAGAGCTTTCAACGGTGAAAGAGTCAATCGAGGGTAAATTAAAGGTTATGGAAAACAGAATGGATGGAATAGAAGAGAAAGTTATAAAGATAGAAGAAAAGTTTGAAGAGAAGGTTATAAAGATGGAAGAAAATTTTGAAGAGAAAGTTTTGAAAGTGGAAAAGAATTTTGAAGAGAGATTTATGAAGATAGAAGAGAATTTTGAGGAGAAATTTAAAGGAAACTTTGATCAAGAGCTGAAAGGAAAGGTTTCAGAGATAGAAAGCAAGTTTAAGAGAATGGAGGAAGATCTTGAGAGAAAAATGAGAGAAGAGTGGAGCGGAGAGGTAATAGGGAATGAAGTGCAGAGCAAGATTCGGAATCTCGAAGAAAAGTTAGAATCCAAGCCCCAGGAAACTGAAAAGAAAGAGAGAAGAAGCCAGAATCGTGAATTTATTAAGCTATCTACCTACGACGGCAGTTCCTCCTGGCACGTATATAAGACGCAGTTTTCCATTGTAGCTGAAGCTAACGGCTGGGACTCTACCGCCAAGTCGGTCCACTTTGCAGCAGCATTACGGGGAGATGCAGCCGAGATCCTGAGAAATGTTTCTAAAGAAGAAAGGAACGACTTCGAGGCCCTGACTAGAGCACTGGAGCTACGGTTCGGAGAGAAGTGTTCTAAGGACTATAGTCGCCTCCAGCTAAAGTCCCGTTACCAGAAAACGGGCGAAAGTTTGCAAGAGCTGGCAGCGGACATTCAGAGATTGTCACACCTAGCATTCTCAGACTGTCAAGCTGATACTCGGAACGACTTAGCTCTTCAGTACTTTATCGATGCTGTTCGGGATCCAGAAATTCAAAAAGCGCTGAGACTCTCCAACATCAGAGACGTAGAATCAGCTTTAGGCTATGCACTTAGGATAGAGGCAGCCCAACAAGCCTCCCGTAAAGACCGCCATACCATAAGAGCAGTCTCATTAAACGATACGTCTGCTGGTGAAAATGAAATGAAGAGAAGCATCGAAGAGATCTTAAAGAGATTGCGCAGCCTGGAGAATAAAAAGGAAATAAAGGACCGGAAGATAAAGTGCTGGGACTGTGGAGGGGATGGTCACGTGAAGAGGAACTGCCCTGTACGACCAAATATAGGAAATCACCCGTCTTCACCATCACTACAGGGAAACTAAGAGGAGGCCATCTCGCGGGGCGGAGGTTGCCTAAAATTAAAGAGCCCCAATTTACAGTATTTCATGTTTCATCGATGAGTGGCGGCGATAATGGACTTCACGTCTATGGCCAAGTCAACAACGCCACCTGCCGGATGATTCTGGACACGGGAGCCAACGTGACCATCATTAGAACGGATTTGGCTCAAGAACTAAAAGAGAAGATCATCTGGTCGCCGCCCTGTGTTAAACTCCAGACTGTGACCGGAGACGAAATCAAAATATATGGGAAAATGAACTTGACTATCACTTTTGGGAATGCCAGTTACCATCATATGGCATATGTGGCATATATAAGAGATCCTTTAATCATTGGAATTGATTTACTGAGAAAATTTAACTTTCAGTTGGACTTCAAGAATAATGAACTGCATTCGAGTTCGGAAGACATCGCTGTGTTCAACACTGAAAATCAAGACATTCAGACAATTTGCCAGATAACAGCCAAGTCTGAAATTTCCATCCCTCCACACACAGAGACAATAGTTTCAGGAACACCACCTACAAAGCAATACTTCCGCTATGGACTGATTGAATACCCGAATACAGACAATAGCCCAAGAGGAGTTCTGGTAGCTTCATCTCTAGTTGATCTTTCAAAGAGTACTATTCCTGTGAGAGTCGCAAACATCAGCGATAAGGTCCGAACAGTGAAGAAGGATGAGGTGTTAGCAGCCTGCACTCCTGTAACATGCATCAACTGCCCCACGCAATCAACTGAATCCAAGTCTTCTGAACAATTAATAACGGAATTGCTCAAGAATGCAGAGTTAAGAAAGGAACAGAGATGTGCTGCGGAGAAGATACTCCAAGAATTTAAAGACCTTTTTTCTCGAACACCTGAAGACGTCGGGAGAACGAACATCACCCAGCACAGAATTGATACAGGAAATCATCCTCCAATTAAACAACATCCAAGAAGACTTCCATTTGCTAAACAGGAAGAGGTCACTGAACTTCTAAGTGAAATGCAGCACAATGATGTCATCGAGCCATCAACGAGTCCTTGGGCCTCTCCCATAGTACTGGTGCGGAAAAAGGATGGTTCAACAAGATTTTGCGTGGATTATCGTCGTTTGAATGACATCACGAAGAAAGACAGTTACCCTCTTCCCAGAATTGACGACACATTAGACACACTTGCTGGCAATAAATGGTTCTCGACGTTGGATCTGAAGAGCGGTTACTGGCAAGTAGAATTACATCCTGATGATCGTGAGAAGACTGCATTCACCACGGGACAAGGACTGTGGCAATTTAAAGTTATGCCGTTCGGATTATGTAAAGCTCCTGCCACCTTCGAACGCCTGATGGAGACAGTGCTAAAAGGACTTTCCTATGAAGCCTGTCTGGTGTATTTGGATGATATTATCATTGTGGGGCGCTCCTTTGAAGACCATCTACGAAACATCCGAAAGGTGCTGGAGAAACTCAGAATAGCTAACCTCAAATTGAATCCAGGCAAGTGTAACTTGTTCCGTCGTGAAGTGAGCTACCTCGGCCATATCATCTCTGCCGAAGGTGTGAGAACTGATCCAGAGAAGATCTCTGCAGTCGAGAACTGGAGTCGCCCTGAAAATGTACACCAACTACGAAGTTTCCTGGGGTTATGCACTTATTACAGGAAGTTTGTCAAGGGTTTCTCAAATATTGCCAGACGACTCAAAAGCTGACGGAAGCCAAACAGAAGTTCCTGTGGACAGATGAATGTGAAAAAGCTTTCCAGCGACTTAAAGAGGCTTTAACATCATCGCCTATCTTGACGTATCCACAGCCCGACATACAGTTTATACTTGATACAGATGCCAGCCATGAGAGTGTTCTGTCGCAGGAAATTGATGGTCAAGAACATGTCATTGCCTATTGGAGTAAATGCCTGTCTAAACCGGAGCGAAATTACTGTACCACCAGGAAAGAGCTACTCGCCATCGTAAAAGCCATAGAACATTTCCATCATTACCTCTATGGCAGAAGATTCCTGCTCCGGACTGACCATGCATCTTTAACGTGGTTGCTCCAGTTTAAGAACCCGGAAGGTCAGATTGCCAGGTGGATACAACACCTGCAGGAATATGATTTCGAGATACGTCATCGTAAAGGGACTCTACATGGTAATGCAGATGCCTTGTCACGTAAGCCCTGCTCGGAGAGCTGCAAGTACTGCTCTAGAGCCGAACAGAAATACCTGCCGATAAATCCGGTTGCCTGCCAAGTCTCTACACCATCAGATCAAGATCCCGATCCATGGAGTGACGAAGAACTTAAAAAAGCCCAGTTGGAAGATCCTGACATAAAGCCAATATTACAGCTGAAGGAGACGACCAGCAACAGACCTATCTGGCAGGACATTTCCAGATTTAGTCCCATTACGAAAAGTTATTGGGCTCTTTGGGACTCTCTTCATATCAGAAACGGCGTATTATACAGAAAGTGGGAATCTGATGATGGGAAAAGCTTCAGATGGCAGATTTTATTACCAAGATCAAAAATTCCAGCTGTTTTAGAACAACTGCATAGTAGCTCTACCGGAGG
This sequence comes from Salticus scenicus, assembly GCA_963930645.1. Taxonomy (NCBI): domain Eukaryota; kingdom Metazoa; phylum Arthropoda; class Arachnida; order Araneae; family Salticidae; genus Salticus; species Salticus scenicus. The sequence goes on along the minus strand of OZ005656.1, from coordinate 53,444,286 downwards.
CCATTTTGGGGTAATGAAGACTCTGCAGAAAGTTCGGGAACGCTTCTACTGGTGCAAGGCAAAGGAGGATGTGGAGAAATGGTGTAAATCCTGTGATGCTTGTGCGGCACGTAAAGGCCCGCAGAAACGAAGTCGAGGAAGACTGCAACGGTATAACGTAGGAGCACCATTTGAACAGATTGCACTCGACATCTTGGGTCCTTTGCCACGGACCTCCAGTGGAAATAAATACATTCTCGTCGTGATGGACTATTTCACCAAGTGGCCTGAGGCATATCCCATTCCCAATCAAGAGGCATGCACAGTCGCAGAAGTCCTAGTGCAGCAATGGGTGTCAAGGTACGGCACGCCCCTACAACTTCATACCGACCAAGGTAGGAACTTTACCTCTGATGTTTTCAAAGGACTGTGTGAACTACTCGGCATAGACAAAACCCGGACAACACCCTTACATCCCCAGTCGGACGGCATGGTCGAGAGGTTCAATCGTACCATTCTGAATAACCTCTCCCTTCTGGTATCAAGGAACCAGCAAGATTGGGACTTGAAGTTGCCATTGTTCCTGCTGGCTTATCGAAGTGCTGTCCATGAAACCACCGGCTATACTCCAGCCCAGATGCTGTTTGGACGGGAACTCCGTCTCCCTTGTGATCTCCTGTTTGGTTGTCCACCCGATGCGCCTTCATCGCCCGAGGAGTACATCCAAGATCTCCAGGCACGATTTGAGGACGTTCACAACTTTGCTCGGGAGCGAATTCACATTGCATCGGAGAAAATGAAGACAAGGTACGATCTAAAGGCTACGCAACATGAGTTTCAGGAAGGAGAGAAGGTCTGGTTGTGGAATCCTGTTCGACACAGAGGACTCTCTCCCAAGTTACAGTGCAACTGGGACGGACCATACACAGTCTTAAAAAGGCTGAATGATGTAGTGGTGCGGATCACTAAAACACCTTCATCAAAACCGAAGGTGGTGCACTATAATAGGCTAGCCAAGTACCACAAGTAACGGTAATATTAAAAGTTAAAAATGTAAATACTGGTAAAATTTGCGCATGCGTAATGTAAATATTTGTATATAAATATTTGTACATATTTGCGAATTTTGTAAATATTTGTATATAAATATTTCAACATATTTGTGAATTTTGTAAATATTTCTCACTTGATTTGTATTTCTATTTTATCGTTATGTGCAACTTAGTTTTTGTGTTTTAGATTGTGTAAATTTGTTTAGTTTCGCCTCTTGACCAAGGGTTGCACTGCCCAGGACGTGCAGTCCTTGGGAGGAAGGCAGTGTTACGAAATTGAAAATAATTGTGTTTATTTTTGTATAAATTCTTTCACAGAGGCTTAGTAAGTTGATAAAGTGCTAATTTTGTGCATTTCTAGTCGTTTTAGCGTTGAAATAGCCTTATTTTCTCTTAAAAACGCATTAAAAAGCTCCAGTAATGCACGTAATGGATTTGGCGCCAAATTTGGCGACTTTTTCCCACCTTGGCGATTTTTTTGGCGACCTTGGCGAGAAAATCCTTACATGGGATATACCAAATATGGAAGCTGTAAGTTGATTGGTTGACCACTTTCTAGAGTTTTCTCGAAAAATCTGGGTTCCATGGAACAGTATATAAGAAGCGCTCTCTCGCCAAGGCAGTCAGTTCAGTTCAGATCTCAGCCAGCTTCGCTAGTGCTTGCATTGCTTTTAAGCCTCTTTGAGAGAGACTTGCTTCAAGTGTTATTGTTATACAGTTTGTGCTGTGGATTTGCTATTGACAGCTGTTGTTTAAGCTGTGTTTACTGTTTGAATTGAAGCTGATACTTGGTTTATAGACCTGCATTTTTCTGGAATTTTCTGTGAATAAATTACTGAATTTTTGTACGTTTGGCCTTTCATTCCCAGACAACTCACGAACCCCCAAGTACGCAACAATATATATATATATATATATTACATTCACTTACTACACTATTAAATATTTTAAGCTGGATTGAACCAAAACACGGTATTACAGTAGCTGCAAACATAAAATTGTGAAATCTCTTACCACAATTTGGTGCTTGAAGGAACTATATTAGAGGATTCGACAGGTGGCGTATCCTCAAAACGGCTTTCGGAACAGCAGCCAAGGCTGCCACAGGAGCCATATTAAGACTACCAAAACAATGGCTAGAACTGTGTTATTTTATTTATTTGACAGTTATTTAACAGGTTTCAAACTATTAGTTACAATGACTTTCCTCTTGATTAATGTATATTAAATTTTTTCACAATAACAATGCAGATTTCCTCATGAAATTTTGTTATTTAATTGCTTCTGCATTTACGATTTTGACTATAGGTTTTTCCATACATATAATCTCCTTTTGTATAATTCCTTCAAAATTTGGTCTTTTGCTAAATCAAAAGGTAGTACTGCACAAGCTTCAACCATGGGATATTAAAATCTTTTACTTTGGTCTGTTGCTTCTTTTATTCCGCAAAAAGCACTAAATCATGGTAGAAGGTTTTACCGTCGCATGACTTTAGCTGCAGTACAACTAAACTTTGGTTCAATCTAGCACTGTAAGAAAAGTGAATTAAAAAAAGAGATTGCAATGTGAACACGGAGAAAAAAAAAGGAAGAGGAAGAATTTTTGAGTATCGTTTGCTGTCAGAATGTTTGCTTCCGTCTTTCGAATGTTAATTGGATTACTTATTCAAAATAAAATGATCAAAATAAACATAACTTTGCTTTACATTAATCTGATCTATAATTAATTTTTAATAAGAATTATGGAAATCGAGATAGTAATGCAAATTGTAAACAGAATTCTTGTTCAACAAAGCTTTAATCTATTTCAATTAACACTGTAGAACAACAGCAAGAACAACAATAATAATAATAATAATAATAAAATTAAATAAAACGAATTTTATAAGACCTCTAAGTTTCAGACTTAAAATTTGTTTCATTATATTCAAGTACAGGTAAAGACTTTAATGAATGCTGGACATGAAAACGAATAGAGGATAAATCCAAATAAACTATATAACAAAAAGCAACCAACATCGTTGCTTTCTTTATTCTGTTCTATTTCTTAATATATATATATATATATATATATATATATATATATATATATATATATGCCACACGCACCACATAAATTTTAAATTTTACATCCACATTTTAAGATATCATGCGATCATGTTTTATAAAAAAATTAAATCATTAAATTCATTTTTTTTTACTTATTTTCATTTCATTTTGCACGCGCACTTTCTATTTCCTAATTCAAAATTATTAAAAAAAAACTTTTTCGATAGTGTTTGTTTCGATGCTCATTATTATTAATTTTCTTTTCTCTTCTTTTTCTTTCAAAAAAAATAAATAAATAAATAAATGATTTTGATGAAATTCTGGCAAAAGCAGAATTTAGTTTAGAACGAAGGACTATTAGTTTATTTATTTATTTTTTCAAATTATAACATCGCTTTCAAATTATTCAATTTTATTTTTGATAAATTTTAGATTTCGATAAATGTCCAACTATCGAAAAAATTATTTGAATAAATGTCCAACTATCGAAAAATGACACCGCAAAAATCCCAGATTGAGACTAATAGTCCTCAGTCCTACAAAAAAAAAAAAAAAAAAAAAAAAAAAAAAGAATGCGGTCATTACTAGTCAAACAAATTAGTGAACTAGAACATACATTTTTTATGTAGGATAAATATTTGCCTTTTGTTGTTTATTAATAGTCAAAAATCCATTGTTATATTCAGCTTAACACTGTGCTATTACTATGAACATAAACTTAATTTTAAATGTACTCTTGTGTAATATTTTTCATGTTTTACTTTATTAAAATATAAATGGAAATATTCTTAATAAGATATATTTTTGTCATTTCTTAAACACTCTTCTTTCAAAAAGTAATTAAAGGTTCTTTAAATAAATTTTCCCCTGAGGAATGAAACATATATTTGGTCTTACATAAAAATCGTGAAATTAGCAAATTAATTTTAAGTTTGAATAACCTGTTTATGAGTTCACATATCTCCATTAAGAAGATTTAAAGCTTTTACATTTTCGAAATTATCTGCGTAATGAATCGTAAAAATTAGTAAAATTTTTCAATAGAACAGTTTAAATGCATTAAACATAAAATATGTTTATGAAAAAAAAAAAAAAAAAAAAAAAAAACACTTAATTACAAAAATGTGAAATTAAACATTATAAAATTATTTACGAAATTGAATTAAAAAAAAAAAAAAAAAAAAAAAAGGACCAGCATTGCAATGGAAATGTTGAAAATTTTGTGTTTATATCTTGATTTCTATAACAATTTTTAAATTTTAAATTTTCAATATCAATCTTACTAAAAAAAAAAAAAAAAAAAAAACGGTATTTAGATAAAATATAACTGTCAGATTTTCATAAGTGGACATATGTGTATATATATATATATATATATTCGAAAAAAATTAAGCTTTTTTTATTTTATTTTATTTATTTATTTATTTATTTCGTTAGTAGCATACAGTAATTGCATTCTAGGAGTCCGTAGATACACTAAAAACGTATCACTGTGTATCAGTTTTAATATACGAATACCTTATATAATAAATAAAATGTAATTCCAATATGAATTTTTTTTCAAATATATATAGATGTATTGTTATCTTTTAGCAGGAGTTATAAAGAAAATTAGGTGGGATAAAAACGTCTTAAGTAACTAGCCATGACGGCATAGCGACCCAAGGCTCGATCGGCGCTGTGAAGACCGGATTATGAGTCAGCATGGAATCATTATCCATTTTCAAGATTTGATTTTCAAGCAAACACATGTCATAAGCATCTTTGGACAAAGTGGAATGAGTAGGTTCGAACCAATCATGACGAAGAATTCCAGTTTATTATTCCGAGACAGCCATCAAAAGCATAATAAAAACCATCCTATTATCTTTTTTTTTTTTTTTTTTTTTTTTTTAAGAATACTTTTAGAGACAATAATAAAAAAAATAACATTTTTACAGAACGACAGACAGCAAGCTAATTAAACTATTTCGCCAAATCTGTTTGGCTTCAAAAACTAATTTGGCAAAACATATTTTATTTTATTTTATTTTACTTATATATATATCTATCTATATATATATATATTTGCATTATAAACCTAAAGGAGAGATAAAAGATTCACCAATAATTAAACTACGTCACACGATATGATTAAATTTTTTCAGGTACCCAGAAATAGACTAAACGCGCAAAATGTATTGATAAAAACATTAAAAATATTTTTTCAGCTATTTTATGATAGAACGGAATTTTTTTCGTCTGGATTAAGACCGGATGTAAAAACCGAAGACGATTTTAAAGCACTTAATAAAAATAAATGTCTTTTTTTTTTTCCTTACTTTGATATTTTGTATTTATTGATTACTTGGTGAGAATAGAGCATAGAAAAGTTTGGATACTGGAAACAATAAATTATACGGAATTACATATTAATGAAAAATTAATAATATAAAATAGATTATGCGAATTGAACTGAAGTATATTAGATTCTTTTAGGAAAGGAAATATAATATTTGCTTGCAGTTTAAATAAATATAATGTAATTTAGATTATTGTTATTATTTAATTATTTAATTAACTGATTAAATTTTTTAAAGGATATGTGATGTTTTCAACATCACATATGCCAGATGTCCAGAAATAGGCTAAACGCATAAAATTTATCGATAAAAATCTTAAGAATAAATTTCAGCTAATTTATGATACAGCGGATATTTTTCCATCTGATTGAAGACCGAATGTTAAAACCGCAGACGATGTTAAAGCACTTAATAAAAATAATTGTTTTTTTTTTTTTTTTTTTTGATATTTTTTATTTAATGATTACTTGATGAGAGCATAGAAAAGTTTCGAATACTGGAAACAATAAATTATACGAAATTACAGATTAATGAAAATAAAATAATAATAAAAAAAAACAATGTAGATTAAGCGAATTGAACTAAAATACTAAAATATATTGGATACTTTTAGATCAGGAATTGCAATGTTTGCTTGCATTTTAAATTAATAAAATGTAATTTAGATTATTATTATTATTATTATTTATTAGTGCTAGAGGCCTATTTCAGTCGGTTTATTGAATGGGGATTTATTGAATGAAGTCCCCCCCAAGGCCCAACTTTGACATGAGTCCACCCCAAAGCCCAACTTGGACATGAGTCCCCCCCAAGGTACCCCTATTTCAGTCGGTACAGCGTTGTCGAATTTTTATAATACACTCTTAATAGTGCTAAGGGCCTATTTCAGTCGGTTTATTGAATGGAGATTTATTGAATGAAGTTCCCCCAAGGCACAACATTGACATGAGTCCCCCCCCCCAGGCCCAACTTTGACATGAGTCCCCCCCAAGGTACCCCTATTTCAGTCGGTTTATTGAATGGGGATTTATTGAATGAAGTCCCCCCAAGGCACAACTTTGACATGAGTCCCCCCCAAGGCACACCTCCCCCTCATTGGGAAAAAGAGAAAAAACGTTGTTTTGCGGTTATAAGACAGTTTGGACTTCCAACGTTATTTGTTACACTATCTGCAGCTGAAACACATTGGTTTGATTTAATGAAAACTTTATCATGGAATTTAGATCGTCACGAATTATCTAAAGAAGAATTTGTCGATATTAACAAGTTTAGCAGTAGGCCTCTGGCACTAAATTAAAATCTGTCAATGTCAGATTTTCATGTTTTAAATAATGAAATAATGTCGTGTCTGTATTTTTTTAGTGCTAGAGGCCTATTTCAGTCGGTACAGATGTCGAATTTTTATAATACACTCTTAATTAGTGCTAGAGGCCTATTTCAGTCTGTTTATTGAATGGGGATTTATTGAATGAAGTCCCCCCAAGGCACAACTTTGACATGAGTCCCCCCCAAGGTACCCCTTTTTCATTCGGTACAGCGTTGTCGAATTTTTATACGTCACTCTTAATAGTGCTAATGGCCTATTTCAGTCGGTTTATTGAATGGGGATTTATTGAATGAAGTCCCCCCAAGGCCCAACTTTGACATAAGTCCCCCCCCAAGGTACCCCTATTTCAGTGGGTACAGCGTTGTCGAATTTTTATAATACACTCTTAATAGTGCTATGGGCCTATTTCAGTCGGTTTATTGAATGGAGATTTATTGAATGAAGTCACCCAAGGCACAACTTTGACATGAGTCCCCCCCCAGGCCTAACTTTGACAGGAGTCCCCCGACCAAGGTACCCCTATTTCAGTCGGTACAGCGTTGTCGAATTTTTATAATACACTCTTAATAGTGCTAAGGGCCTATTTCAGTCGGTTTATTGAATGGAGATTTATTGAATGAAGTCCCTCCTCCAGGCCCAACTTTGACATGAGTTCCCCCAAGGCACAACTTTGACATGAGTCCCCCCCCAGGCACAACTTTGACATGAGTCCCCCCAAGGGCCAACTTTGACATGAGTCCCTCCCCCAAGGTACAACTTTGACATGAGTCCCCCCTCCAAGGCACACCTTTGACATGAGTCCCCCAAGACACACCTCTTCCTCATTGGGAAAAAGAGAAAAAACGTTGTTTTGCGGCAATAAGACAGTTTGGACTTCCAACGTTATTTGTTACAGTATCTGCAGCTGAAACAAATTGGTTTGATTTAATGAAAACTTTATCATGGAATTTAGATCGTCACGAATTAACTAAAGAAGAATTTGTCGATATTAACAAGTTTAGCAGTAGGCCTCTGGCACCAAATTAAAATCTGTCAATGTCAGATTTTCATGTTTTAAATAATGAAATAATGTCGTGTCTGTATTTTTTATTTATTTATTTATTTATTTTTAAGGGATATGTGATGTTTTCGACATCACAGGAGTAATGCCAGTTAGGATAGTAAAATATTTGTTTAGCATACGTCACTTTTTGAATTTTTCCAAACATTAGATAAATATAAATGATTATTTGTATTACTCATGTAGTAAAATAGTAAATAAAAAAAATAAAAATAAAAAACAGATTAACGTAATATGCTTAAAAATTTATATTTCATCCAATTGTTAAGTATATTTGTGAATGTATGAAATAATTAATCCTCTATTAGTATGAAATTTACAAATTATACTAGTCAACCATAACAATCTATTCTCTATCTTCACCAGCTTACTAACCTTTATCTAACATTTATATATATATATATATATATATATATATATATATATATATATATATATATATATATATATATATATATATAATATATTATGAATAACAATTAAATTGCGTGTTAAGACGGGGCTCAACAACTAGTATTCTATATGGCTAAGAATTAGAGTGCATTAAATAGTTGAGTTTCTCTACGTTTGTATCAAATAATGCAAGTTTCACATATTTTTATATTACAGTCATTTGCAAAAGTTTATGACCACCCGTAGAAAAATCAGATTTAATTGAATTCCGTAAAAATAACATACATATTTTACATACAAAAAAAAAAAAAAAAAAAAAAAACTGTACTTAGTTATTTACTGTATTTAAGTTAGAATTTTGTAGGACCTCCTTTGCTTTAATAATTTGTGCAATCCTCTTAGGTATGCTATAAATAAGTAACTTGCAGTAAGCTTTAGAAATGTCTGTGCACCAGACATGATTTATTGCTTCAACAAGTGCCGTAAAAATGGATGGTTGCTTTTCGACGACTTTATTTTTCACAATAAACCACATATTCTCTTTTGGATTCAAATCTAGGCTGTTAGCTAGCCAGTCAAGCACTTTGATTTTTTGTGCCCTCAGACATTTCTTGGCGATCTTCGTCCTGTGACACGGGTCCCGTGACATTCTTTAAAACTGAACATTTATGAACACGCATGGGAATCTTCAACTTTTCACGTAACAAATTAAGGCGCGATTTTCCGTTCATACCCATATAACAGTGATCTTCCCGCTTCGCTCCCTGGGACCTCCTGGATTCTTCCCGGAAGAATCCAGGAAGTCCCAGGGAGTTAATTACAGACTAGCAGTACCGTACACAGACATAGCATCACATATCATTTGGCTTATAGGAGGTTTAACAGTCTGAATCGTATATCTCTCCTCATATATTTTTCCTCTTCGGTGGCGAACACTTGTATCACGTTCAAAAAAATTGATGCACACTTGACTCGTACCAAAATAAGACCCCACTACACTGCTGTACTGTCCAATCCTGATTTTGTCTGGCAAAAATTAGCTGTTTCTTTTTCATACTTGGAGTAAGTCGAGGTTTTCTTGCAGGTTCATGGGATGATAAACCAAAATCTTTGGCCAAACATCTTAAAATAGTACTCAAAATGACATTGGTACCTTTTGCAGACAGTTAATATGTAATCCTATTGCAGGAGATTCTTGGATCTCGTACGACCATCATTCTTATCACATGATCATCACGTGCACTCGTTTTTCTATGGTGACCGCTTCTCTTAAGGTCCACAATATTTCCCGAAATTTTTAATTTACTAAGAGCTTGACGCACAGCTGTCTTGCTCACATTTACCCTCGAACTTATTAGATGTTCAGAAAATCAAATTTTACACAGGGTCAATATTTCTGACCTTTTTTTAACAGTAAGTGAAGGTTTTTTACCCATTACAATAATTACACAACAGCAATGATTTACTAATAATTTGATGCGCAGCTGTCTCTCTCACATTTTCCCCCAAACTTATTTGTCTTGCTCATACTTACCCTCGACTACTAGATTACGACGAAGTCCAGTAAACAGCTGGTGATAAACATGCCGATCATTTATATATATATATATATAATAGCAGAATTTGTTTGATGCAGTCAGCACGAGATGACACAATAAATGCGAATAATGAAAAAAAAAAAAAAAATGCAAATAAATGCAATAACGAAATGATGCAATGTGTTAAAATACTGTAAATCGGCGACTGGTCTTATACTTTTGCAAATGACTGTACATTTAATTATTTACAAACTATTAAACAGTGATTTCCTTAATCATGCGTAAAAAAAAGAAAAAAAAGTAAAATTAAATGAAAAAGGATATTATCAATATCTGATCAACAAGAAATGATTTTTTGATAATATAACTATTTATTTATTTGTTTATTTATTTATTTTCAATGGATTGTGTTGGGCATCCTATTTTTTTTTTTTTTTTTTTTTTTTTTTTTTCATTTTCATCAATTAGGGTACATTAAGGACACTTTTTAGCTGTCTGAAAGAAATATTGCGCATTTATAAATTTTGTCTTTTACAGTTTTTTAGTGCCAAAGGTATCATACATTTATAAAATTGGAAGTTTTTCCCAAAGGCTGACAGGAAACTCGAAAACATAGTCTGGCTATTTATTCTATATGGCAAAAAAAATTAGAATTCATCCAAAATCAAATTTCTCTACGATTGTCTTAAATAATGCAAATTTCATTCGTTTCATGTGGTTATTCTTTCATGCTTAATTCGTGAGTTCTATAAGAGAATTCAGTAATTTTGTCAATAAGACTAAAATTGCTAATTTGCATTTTTTTTTTTTTTTTTTTTTTTTTTTTTTTTTTAGAAGAAAAAACAAAAGTACCATAATTGACTCATCAAGTGGTTCTGGTTGTTAGGAGAAGAAAAATGAGAGTATACAGAAATGGCGGCTGGTGGACCGAAAATAGGTGAAGATGTACTTCTTTTAATATTTTACACTGTGTTCTATTAGAGTATAAATTTACATTTAAATAAAATGTGTATTTTTAGTTAATTTTTAATTGAAATTATGCTTAATAAAATTTAGGCATTAAAATTACTTAAATTTTAATTTTTAGCTCTTCACCTATATTCGGTTCACGTGCCGCCACTGCTATATAGATGAAGGTATGTAGACTGTGATTAGTTATAAAGCAAATTCCTTCCTTTTACATTATATATTGTTTAATACATGGGAAAAGTCACTATTTAGAATTAAAAAAAAAATTGGATTGTCTGCATATGAAAGAGATTAGAACCGAATATATGTTTACAAAGCTGTCTTTAAACTCTTATTGTTATCTGCATCATTCTGCAGCAAATGGTTTATTTTAGCTCTCAGAAAGAAAATTTTTGGTAGTATAAAATTGGACGCAGCATTCATGCACGTATTTTCTGTAACAAGAATCCCCAGCTGGAGCTTACTGCAATAAAATGCTATGAAAATGTTAAATACATATATAATTACATAAATAAGTGGTAAACAGGATTTATCTTTAAGTTGTTTTCAATGTTTTTACTTATTTATTTATTTATTTATTTATTTATTTTGCGCACATTCGAACAGAAGTAAAAAGTAAATCATTGTTTAAATAAAAGTCCTTTTAATATGTAAGGAAGATGCTATGCTCTACCATTTATAAAATGATCCAAACTCCTCATAGGCGTTTTTATAGCTATGTACTAAAAATAAACTATTTCCAGTTTCCAGTATTGCACATATCAAGAAACACAAAATAAAATATACTAATATATCATGAGATTGTCCGACTGTCAAAGCTCCGAAATGCGACAAAGCCATTAAAGAGAAAACTGATTTAGTATATTTTACACATCTTGTATTACTTTATTATAATACAAAAGCTTATACGTATGACTGCCTCATTACGACAAATGAATCTGAGAAAGTTTGCTAGTTTAAAATAATAAATAAAAGATATGCTGTCAGTTATTGAAATTACGTATAACTTAAAATACTACTACTGCTAATAATAAGAATAAATGTCGTAACTTAAAGTCGAGCAATCGGAATTTATCGAATAAAATTCGGGGTGGAAGGATTAAAGCAATTCTGATCTTTCAAACATCGACAATGATATATGAATGGGTTATACTGCCTTTCATTCAACTCTAAATAATGTGGCAGCAATTGTGAATAAATTTACAATGCTTTCTGAGAAATAGCATCAGTAATAATGCCGAAGCTGCTTTCCATTCATTTATCCACCTGTCGAGTATTCTTTTACATATATGTATATTTAAGAAGATCTAGGTTTAAAAGGAAATCTTCTTTAACTTAAAAAAAAAAAAAAAAAAAAAAAAGAAGAAGAAGAAAAGGAAAACTAATCTTAAAATTTAAATTTTGATTTTATTATACCTTATAACAATTATGTTTAAAAACATTTATTTAAAATTTATACTAAAATTTTAAATTAATGTGTCGACATCGCAAGCAAATCGCAAGCAAAGATTTTACATTGTATTATATATTGGAAAAAATAATATGCCGATTAAGGAATAAAACAAAAATGTCATTTTTACATATATATATATATATATGTGTGTGTGTGTGTGTGTGTAAGAAAATATTGGACACGTGTAAATTTTTGACTTCAAAAGATTTATATGTTTCGATATTCCTTGAACACAATTTGACCATTTTAGAAAATGTGTGTCTATCCCTTTCTGTGCATGAAAATTAAAATTTTGTGGAAGGTTTATCTCGCAAATTAATAGGGAAAAAAATAATCAAACTTAATATTTCGTTGGATTTTAACTTAAACTGTGTACTGATTAAATTTGTAGATCAGTCGCTCAACAGGTGGAATTTCCATCTCATTTTCTCATAATATTAAATATGGCAGTATACGTCAAAAAATAATGGAAATGTATAGATTGAACTATTTTTAACATTTGAATGCAAAAAATAAAATTCAAAAGAAATATTTTTATTACTAATAGTCAACAAGGGTTTTTTTCTTTTTCTTTTTTTTTTTTTTTTCTGTATATGCAAGGTAAATTTCCTTTCCCTTTCGCGGTGGAGGTGTGAATCCGGGTGGTATAAAATTCCAATTGTCTCGTTAAAAAAAAAAAAAAAAAAATGCGTTTCATATCTTTAAAACGTAAGGTTCGATCATAAATCTGTAATAATTGAAAACAAATATATCGATTTTTTTAAATTTTTAACAAAATTTCTTTCAAGAATGAAATCATTTTCTCACATGTTTGCGCGAAATTGACTTTCTATCTTTATTTAGCTCTGTACTTTTCAAAGGTGAAAATATGTAACGTGAAAAACGTCTGTATTGTGGTAGAAATTAATTTTAATAAATAATAATTTAAAAAAAAAATCATTTTCAATGTGCGAATTTTTATGAAAATTCACAAGGAAATTATTTTATGTCAGTCACTATATAATAGTTTTACTTATTAATATTAATTTAGGTTATATTTAATTTAAATTTATTAGTTTACATTTATTAGTTTACATTTAATTATTTTTAATAAATATGAAAAACTCATTATTATATTATTATTGAATATTTTTATAGAAAATGGTCTATATTAACCTTTGAATACTTAGTAATCAAACAATTAAATTGAAATATATATAAATAATTGAAACGTTATAGACTTAAAATAAATAAAGCAGAAAAGAAAACAATGCAACGCATGGATTGTCTAAGCCTTTAAATTTAAAAATTCCAAGGTTTGTATTTTTGTATTCTTTTTTTAAACCTGTTATTACTCGAAATACTTTTGTGTCGAAAAATCAAAATGAAATTAAGTGAAAAAAACTTGTACGGTCTAAATAAAATACGAATTAAGAAACTGATTGAGATTTGGGAAAAGAAAATTAGAAACACAGAAATGTTTTCGCTTCACTTTCATGGGAAATTTTAAATCCCTGGAGGGAATTTCCAATTTTAGCGGACTTACTCTTATATTTTAATAAGAGAAATGTTTTAATTCAATATTTTTATGGTTTAATTCAAAAATTAAAATAACTTATTTAATACTTTTATACTTAATATGAATTATATTTATACATATATGCATGAATATACAAATTGTATCGTAATGATATTATTATTTTGGATTACAAAACTGAATTACTTCTCTAATTAGTTTTTATTAAAAAATCGAATTGTTTTACATTAATTCTTTATAATTGACTTCAATAATGTGATTATGCTTACATTAAATTTTGTATGTGTATAATAGAAAAAGAAAAATCATGCTTTTTATATAGCCTTTTGCCTATATTCACATTTATTCACATTCTGATTTTATTCACATTTTAATTTTCATTCAATCAGTGGCAATATAGTATTCATTAACTGTAAATATACATTTATAGCCCACATTCCTTCCTATCATTTTCCCTTCTCTTTTGAGAGGAAACGAATTATATTTCTTTTTAATAACCGCCAAAATTTTTAAAAAATACAAGGCTTGTCCGTAAAATAACGTTCTGAAGGAGCTTCGGACTCTAGGAACGCTGTTACGCGGATTTTGGCGATAACTGGCGTGTAGCTTAGCTCCCTTTCTCCCAGTAACCGTCCCGGCTAGCTGTCTGTGACGTTCATTCTTGTCTTGGTAGAAGTGAGAGATGGAGCTCCCACTCGCTTCTCACGCCAGTTGCGAATTACGCTCTGTGATATTTTTTTATGTGTAAAAAGCCCTGAACCACTGGACATTCATTCCCAGCTGTGTAAAGTATACGGGGAAAAGTGTATGAGCGTGCAACATGTGCGCAAAAAGGTGCAGATAATTCAAAGACGGACATACAGACATCCATGATGAAAAACGTTCTGGCCGGCCATCGGTTTCGGACGAATCGATTGCGAAAGTGGAAGACCCCCAGTGATTACCATCGCTTCCCTTGATGAAAAACCTGCGTGGGACGCATTTCACAACCGACGAGGAGCTGAAAGGTTTTAAGGTACGTTCGTCGCGTGGCGGCAGAGTTTTACGATTTGGCATGAAGAAGATGGTACACCGCATGCAAAAATGCATTAATCTCAACGGCGATTATGATGAAAAATAGAGAAAAGTCTAAACTTTCCAAATATGTGTTATTCAATGCCGATTAACGTGTTTTTCGTTGTGAAAATTCGTTGGGAACCTTATTTTACGGACAACCTAGTACATACTATATATATATATACATATATATATATATATATATATATATAGTATGCATACATGTATATATATATATTTACACATACACAGTCAAACTTCGCTAACGTGAACAAGCTTAACCTGAATTAATTTTAACATGAAGTGTTTCCCCGTCAAAATGAAGCTTAGATTCTGAGTTACTGATAACATGAACAATTTTATTTATTCCTTTTGAGATTCACGTTAACGAAGTTCGACTGTAAATATATACACTAAGCGGGAAAAAAAAAACACTTGTATTTTTCTTTTCGCCTTCTATAACCACGAATTTTATCGTTTATAAAGCAGATTTTCGAACAGATTTAATTATATTGTCCTCCATATACACTTTAGCTTCGAGTCCAGCGTTAAAAAAAAAAATGCAATTGTCAGGAAAATTGTAATTTTAGAATTTATTTCATAAATGATAAGAATGAGGCAGTTAACGATACCACAAAAAATATTAATTATTGAATGAAAATCAAAAAATATTTTAATGAATGAAATGGCAAAATAATAAAATGTTAACGAAATATTGGTGAAAGGGTTTACAGCAAGTTAAAATTTTTTGGCCGTTTAAACTGGAAATTTGGTTTAAGGCAGCCACGTTATTCATCCAAGCGAGATGATCCTAAGTTAAAAAGCCATTGCTTATAAAATCGGTTTGTATTACATTTAGAACATAAAAGAGATTCAGAAAAAGTGTTTAACAGCATAATTTCTTTAAATACAGTACAGAAACTAATAAACAAAGCAGGTTTAAATGACAGAAAATTTTGAAAAAATTCCATTCTTAGAGAAGATAATTAGAAAAGCAAGACCTCAGATGGCAAAAAAAAAAAAAAAAAAAAAAAAAAAAAAAAATTAATTATTTATTGGGCTGATCTGGTTCTCTTTGATGAGTCAAGATTAACTTATTTCGAGCTAAAGAAAACAAGCAGATCTGACAACGAAAATATGACCGACTTAATGAAAATCGCACTTATAAAACAGCGACACATTCTCCGTACAATATGGTACGAAGGTGCATAACTTTTCAAACAGTTGGACAAATTTTTATGGTCAAGGGATCAATTAACTCAAAATAAAACAGTTTTCATAAAAGTGCTGCATAACCGACTATTCTGGAAGTATCTTGGGCATTTTCACAAACAGCATTTCAAGATGATAATGCACCTCTCTACACGGAGTCTGTGGCAAGTTTATTCACTTCAAATTGTCAAAATTTCCTATCCATTCCCATGAGAACCTATAATTCTGTAAGTAATCATACCTTTTTTCACTTTAAGTTAAATCCCACAAAGGTAGTATTTCTTCTTTAGTAGTATTTCTTTTTTCAATAGTAGTATTTCTTCTTTACTAAACATGGAAATAGTCCTAATCGCGATCCGCTCGAAAATGTTTCGTCTATAAAAAGGCGGAGAAGAGGAGAGAGGATTCGAAATTTGCAGCCTATAACTCTGCCAGAACTAGAAAAAAAATCTTTTGTGATATTTGGCACATTGAAATTTCGGAGATTTATTTTAAAACGCTGTATAAAACTGTGCGATTAATCATTAAAGCAGTAATTCCATATAAAAGTGGAATTAACCCAATGCAGAATACATATTTTTAATAAAAAATTGCTTAGATCAAAAAAATAAATAGTTTTATTTCATACATTAAGATATAACTTTTCTATTTCATATAATAAATCATAATAAAATACAAAGTATATGGTTATTGCATCATTCTCAAAAAGGAAGTTTTATGCAGATTTTTAAAAAGTACTTCGTAGAGTGCAATAAAGCGAATTATTAAATCGAAAATATACATAGGTATCACTTCATCCCTTTGGTATTATGCCTACAAGACAGTTTTATTTGTTTCAAACATCAATTTTTAAATTATTACAAATAAAAAGGTAAAAGTGATTTTTTTCTGCAGTGCAGCTTTTTTTGTTTTTTGTTTTTTTGTCGCTTAGTGTATATCAAATTTCGTACTGTTACTGTTGCATGTTATTCATATACTTCTAGTGCAATTATTGTGTTGTTAAATATTCTTAAGAAACTATATTGTTATATTGTTCTTAAAAAGAATAATTTTTGCATAAAAAATTGTTTCCAACTATAAAATAAAATTTGAAATATTACTAATATTCTCACTATAAAAACTTTTGATTTCTATGATCTTTTAAATAATACAGTTATTAATGATATGTTTGAAATTATAAATAAACATTTTATTGAAGATCTGCAAATTTTAAATCTAAATAATTACATAACTCCTTCAGTTTTTAAAACTCTGACTATGTTTATCTTATATCATAACTATATTTTATTCAACAATCCTTTATATAAACAACGTTTATGGTTGCCACAATGTGGAATTGCATCCAGTAAGTTAGCTGATCTATACTTATATTTTTATGAGCGTGACGTTGAATGCAATAATTTTAGATTACTACGATATATTCATGGTATAATTATAATATATATGGACAAATGTAACAATTATCAAAATTTACCGGCTGATTATCCTGATAATCTTTCTCTTAATAATACTGATTTAGCATCTAGTATAAGTAATTTCTCAGATTTAAAAATTATTCATAATGATAATTTGCAACTGGAATTTGACTTATATGCTAAACATAAAGATTTCTTCTTTAAAATAAATTGTTCTACTAATTTTCAAATATGTTTCTATAAGTCAGTTATTTTTGATATTCTGATTAATTTTAATCTACGTATAAAACACTTAGTGTCTCATAATTACAAAAACAAACAATTTATATATTTTTTTTTAACTTGCTTTGTCAAATGGATATCCTTAAAAATTTTTTATTATTATTATTATTATTATTATTATTATTATTTTATTTATTTATTTATTTATTTATTTATTTATTTATTTTTTATCTCCGAAAACTGTAAATCCAAAAAAATTAAATTAATTTTTTAAAGGGGGTTTTTATTCCGTTTATCTGAAATCTAGAAATTAAATTTGTTGATGTTATATGTTGTGTTGTAATAAATACAGTTTAATTAACCCTATCGAACTTTATAAGCATTTATTTTAAAAGTTTAAAAGAAAAAAAAAATTATCATCATGTTTTTTTATTTATAATATATGGTTTTTATACGAGATTTTAACGAAAATTATTCCCATTTACAGATAAGTTGGAAAAACACTTTTAAAACAATATACTGCATTTGCAATACAAATATCTTAAATTATCTCATGAAAGTGAGCATTTTTACGAAAAATGTTTTCACTGGGCATATGCGAATTATAAAAACATTTTTATTTCCTCTATTACTTATAAGCTAGTACCTCTAACATATTTTTGTTTGTTTACTAAGATTTGTGAGATAAAGGGGTTTTTCATAAAAATGAACTTTTGCTAAGTGGTTAAAGTAATTGGATCTTTAAATTAATTACTTGGCATGTGAAAAACCCCTTGAGAAATTTCAATTCTTGGAAAATATCAAAAATTTAGCTCGTTCATTTTCGAATAAATAATTTGCTTAATTTTTACTCTATTCAAATGCACTTTTAACTAAAGTTGCCCAATATATCTAGCTTTCAATCTATGAAATATATATATATTTAAATCTTTTGGAAATGCGCAAGGAAAACGTTTTTAGTAAAAATGTTCATATTTCATTATATATTTGTGATTGTTCAGAATTCTAATAACTCTTAATTCAGAATTCCAATATCTCTTAAATTTGACAATAGATGGCAGCACTGTACAATTTTGAGAGAATTTTTAGTATAAAAACATTTATTAAATTCATTCTCTTTTCATTGTATTTTAGCCGTTTAAACGCTAAATTAATTCTTTTTTTCTTTTATTATTATTTCTTTTATTTATGTTTTGAATTCATTCTTAGTTATACTTTAAATAATTTCTTTTTTTCAAGTTGCTATGAACCTTTTTTTTTTTTTCTTTTGCTGCTTTTCTATCCGATTTTTTTCTTTTTGTTGTGATTTTTAACGGTAATCTGGAAAAATTCATACTCACGTATGAGCTGAAATAAAGTTTCGTGTATTTATTCAAGCTTTTAGTCATTTTTTCTTAAATATGATGTTTATTAATTCATTTGAAAGGAAGGTGAGTCCTTCAAATTCGTTTTAAAATGATTTTATCATTCAACACATTTTTAAACCAGCGATTTTTAAAAACCATACATTCCACGATTCTATTCAAAATTCCTCCAGTTATTTTTTTATTCCGATTGCAGTATATTATTTTAAAATTGTTTTTTCATTTTATCTGAAAGTGAGAATAATTTTCGTTTAAAACTCTGTACATTATAAATAAAAATCATGCTTATTTTTTTTGGAGTCTTAAAATAAATAATGTTTATATATCCGTTATTTAATCACATCATTTAAATTCATCGTCACACAAATTCATAGTAACACAAATTGAAGTGGGTGTGTATTAAGATAGCCTAAGTTTACAGTTCATTTCGTTCACTTAACGATACAGGGTGATCACAAACATTTTTAATTTTGCTCAATTTGTTACCGGCCCCTTAAACGTTGTCTTAAACCAATATTCACTGAAAAAGATGAAGACTCAGCTCTTTAAATGCCCAATATTAAAAAAAATCCATCAAGAGATAAGTTTTTAAATTGAAAAGAAAAACTGATCATTTGCAAATCTTGCTAAACTTTTGAGCAGGAGTGTATATATTACTCATTTAATAAATATTTGTGTCTAAATATAGCATTTGCTGTAAAAGAAAATGACTAATTTAATGAAGGGTTTATGGAAAATCTAAGCTTATACTAATCCCTTTTACCTTCTATCCTTTTATCAGAAGTGACATTATTTGTAAAGCTTTTCTCTTAACGAGAAAATTAAATGTAGCAGAAAATACATTTTGTACGTAGAAAATATTTAAAATTTTAATATTTCCGCAGAAATATAGTTTCAAGAGAAAAAATAATAATAATAATTAAAAGTCAACAATGCGTCCCTTTGAATTAACATTATTGTAAATATGTTATGATAAAGTATTTTAGCTTTTACTGGAAAATATTTTCTCTTTTACAAAAAAAACACTCTTATTTTCATAAATGGAACATGTATGGGTATTTAGTTTAGCACTAAAACATTTTTGTTCAGAAAAAAAATCTCTTTTTTGTTTTTAGATTTAATAATAATTTTAAAAGCATATGAAATATTGTTTGAAAGCATATAAAAAGGCTATCATCTATGCATGTCGATAATCTTCGGTGAATGCTATCATTTTCACAGTCAAAATTTTTATAAACAAAATATCTGCTAAATACCTTTTTTAAAACTTTCTAATAAAGTTGAAAAGCGTTTATCACTCAAGTTTCTCTTTTTGTCTGACCGCATTCTAATCCACGTATGTATTAATAGAAATTCTTGAAACTGATATATGTTATTCAAGTTCACTAGCAAATGTTTTCTATTGAAAGTAGAGTAAATACACCCATTGATTGTTTGCAGGGATACCGAATATATTTCCAAAGCATCGCGTTCCATGAGAGGTACTTATATAAACTGTACTTTAATAATTTTACTTCAAACAAATCTTAATCAAAATATTACTGCACCAGATCTTCTGATCTAAAACTTAATTATTCTTCTTACAGACCCGATACAGCATATTTCAAATCTTAACTTTTCTTACAGTTACTACTTAAATTTTCTAATAAAAATATAATTCTTCTAAATAATATTCACTTCTTAAATAATAAAATATGGATGGGTCTCACCTGAAAGATTCTATCACAAAGGTCCGGATGTGGAAGGTGGCAGCTATTATCCATTAAAGAAACTTTTTGAAATTAGCACTGCTTAGATGAGAAAACGAAATTTAATGCTTTGATAACATACACGTAAAACGAAAACATAAACAAAAACTATTTACAGATAGGTAAATAAACTAAATCTTAATATTACAGTTCTTAAATGCTAAATAGTTCTGATAAATGTTCAAAAATGTTAATTCTAGTTCTTAATTGATTTAATTGTTCTGTTTTAGGACCGGGGCGTCTGTAAACAGGACGATCTTAACATAGCCCCATCTCTATTCAAGGTCCTTTTCTGTTCTGTTCTGATTCTAAAAAACACCTTTCTCGAATACTTCTCATTTCAAATCGAAAGAGTGGTGCAATCAGGAAAAAGAGGCGCCAGTCTGTCTGGAAAGTCATTTGTTCTGAAAGCAGAAGAATGAACGGGAATTTCCAACAGAGACTGAAATATGTTATTTAAGTTTACTATCGGGTGGTACTTATTAAAAATAAAGTGAATACCACCAATGGTTTCTGCGCAAAGACAACAGAAAGTATCCCAAAGCATTGTTGTCTACCAGGAATATTTCTATAAACCATGTTTTAATGACTTTACTTTGCACAAATCCTAATGAATTGAAATGTTATTTTTATGCGCAAAATAATGCTTTCTATAGAATATACTGTGTAGTACTATTAGCATTAAGGTTTACAGAACCAAACAAATATACTCAATTAGAAAAAAACTGTTATTTGAAATTTGCTGGAATTGCATTTTCGTTTACTTTATGTGTTTTTAACGTTTTCTAACACTATTTAAGAACGAATATAATTTGAATTACTGTATCTCTCCATCCTACTGTCCATCTGTCTATCTCCCCTTCTTCCTGCCTCCAGCATCCGTAAATATTTTCAGAATTTCTTAAAAATGATATATGTTATTCAAGTTTACTACAGAATGCTTCCTATTTAATTGAGCATTAATAAGCCATGCACAACAGATTTGTTTTTAGGGACACCTCCTAAAAAGCTAATGCGTTTTAGAAGAGACATTTTTATTTTTATTTATTTATTTATTTATTTATTTATTTATTTATTTATTTATTTTTTAAAGAAGAAGTTCTTTCCTGGGGAGTAAACAATCTCGGATATATTTAAAATAACTAGAAGTCGTTTTTTGACCTGCCAAGTCTGGAATTCTGAATGCCTAGGTTAAACTAGGGAGACTTGACCCAGTTTTTAGTTTTAAATTTTCCATATTTTTTGTAGTATAACAGTGTGAGCTGAATAAAAAATATGAGCAAATTATCTGTTATTTTGTACACACTGTGACTAAATATAATAGGACAGTTCTTATTAGAAATGGTGCAAAAAAAAAATACTTAAGTCAGCACATGTGTTAAGTGTCCCTAAGCCTAGGGAGACGACACCCTACTTAGGGAGACATGACCCCTTCATAAAAGTGAGAAAACTCATAGGTATTGAAAGAAAAAACACAGGTTTTGTGATTTAAACGTTTTCTAGTTTTATTTTGTAGAAGACTTTAGTGAATATAAAAAAATATTTATTGTTTTCTTTTGTTTATCTTAAGCTTTATGCGTTTCACATTAAGAATCATTTTTGCCTTTCTTTTGCCAACATATTTTTGCTTTTCTTCTTTCTCCCTCTTTCTTTCTTCTATTTATTTTATTTATCTGTTTGCTCAAAGAATAAACATTGTATTGTACAATTTCTTTCTTTCTTTCTTTCTTTTTTTTTTTTTTTTTATATATATTTTACATTAAAAATAAAATGTTGAAACCCACACCGTAGCCAATTTCTCATTGCATAGCTCTAGTTAAACGTAAAACACACCCAAATTCAATCCTAAAAGTAGTGGCACTCTGTTAGAAAACAAACCAAAAGATTGCAGAAAATCGAATAAACCAACCAAATCTCTCCTAAGTTTACAAGAATTAGTAGTTTCTCGTCAAATAGGATTTCGTCAAACACAAAGTGAACCTGCGGTCTCCATTTAAACTCTTAAATTACACTATTTTAGTTATTCATAAAATAAAAATGCATTAAATGAAACAAAGAGCATTAAAATAATCACTGTGTCAAATCTCCCTAGTTAGCTTGGGTTAAGTTTCCTTAAGTAGTTTTGCTTTGTTAATCCTATCTTTTTAACAACTTTTATTACAGTTATATAAAACTACTATATTCCAATCTGTTGTTAAAAGAGTGACTAAAACAAGTATACTTCTGAAATTGGCTTACCTCAAAACTGGAAGAAATTTAACAGACTCCAAGATCATCAAAATTTACTTGAAAGAAGCAGTATGAATCAAAACTAAATTGCAAGAAAACTACGGATAATTCTAGAATGACTGTTACCTGCAAAATGCATTGGTCAATCAGTACAGTCACTGATATTTCCCTGAAATTTTCCTTTATTAGGAAATTTCCGCATGGGTCAAGTCTCCCCGTGGTTCAAACCACCATAGTTTTCCCTATTGACAAAACATAAGATTATCAACTGCTGGAATTTTGAGAAATTTCAACGCTGATTTCTGAATATGAGCATAAATATTCTAAATTCGAAGACCTTGGTGAATAATATTACTGAGATCTTAGTGAGTAACTTTAATAAAAAACCTTCCTTTTTGTTTATCTTGGAATAATAAAAATTCCCTAATTCAGTTTCAGCAGCCGAAATAAATTCTTTAACCACAATATTTTTCTGAATGAATAATGAATTTCTATATAACATTAATTTATTGTTAATTGCCATTTGGGTATTTTGAACCAATAAATATTTCAACGACTCTATTGCTCAAATTAGATATTTAAGTTTATATTAATATACACTCATGTCCAAAATTATCTTTACATGCATAAATTCACGGATTTCTCAGAAACAGTGAACTTTGATCTTGTGATTTTTTTTGGAATGTTATATAACACTATGACACATAAATAACAAAGGAAAAAAATTAAAGGCATTGCATATAATATAAAATTATAGCATGAAACATTAAATATGGTAATAAAATGTGACAAAGAGGGCTCAGAAAAAAAGGAATAATGCAGAATAGAATCAAGCCTTTCGAATTTAGTAAGGAATATGATCTCCCCTGACTTGTACACACATATCACAACGTGTTTTCATGCTGACAATAACGTTGTTAACCACAGTTTGGGGAATTAAGCTCCACTCTTCAAGTAATGCCGTTTTCTGAGCATTTACATTTCTAAGAGGAGGATATCTACGTGCAATTGCTCTTTCAAGGTAGTCCCACAAGTTCTCTATTGGATTAAGATTAGGAGACTTTGCTGGCCACGGTATTCGCTCAATGCCTTCACTTTCAATGAATTCGTCAACGAGCTTCGCTCGATGTGGACGAGCATTATCGTCCATAAATAAAATGTCAGATCCATATGCAGCTCTGAAAAGTCTGACTCTAGGCTCTAGGACCTCATCCCGATAACTCTCGCCGGTCACAGATCCACTGTCGAAAACATGTAGGGACGTACATCCATTGATCATTATTCCTTTTCCCCCCCCCATACCATCACGCCTTCCAAAACGGCCATGTACCATTATGCTTGAGGGATAATTTCGTGTTCCTGACTTCCTCCATATGTAAACACGTTTAGAATCACCTGTAAAACTAAACCTTGACTCATCAGTAAACAGAACATGGGACCATTGGTGTTGACTCCAGTTATGATGTTCTTTACACCAATTAAAGCGATCCCTCCTCTGCTGTGAAGACAGTGAAACACATACCCTTGGCATTCTGGCATAAAGGCCTCTTTCATTAAGCCTTCTGCATATCGTTTGTCGTGATACAGCAGTTACAGTGGCGGCTACAAGCTCTGAAATTAACTGGCGAGCAGTAGATTTCTTGTTCCAACGGGCAGTTAGTGCCAAATATCGATCTTCAGAAGCAGTTGTCATTCATTTACGACTTTGTCCAGGCTTTCTTACAACAGTTCCATCGTTTCGAAACTGTTTCCATAATGTAGAGACTGCCTGTCTTGAAATATTCAGACATCTGGCTACTTCTGTGATAGGCTGCCCTACTTCTAAACGGCCGATGAGTCGCCACTTCATAGATTCTTGCAAATGATATTTCGAAGCCATAGCAAACCGATTTGAGTGTTTACACACTGAAATCAAACGCTATATCGCACTGATTCCCTAAGTTATTCACTTTGCGCAAAGCGCTTGATTCAGCGTCGGATGACGTAATCCTAGATTTGCATATCACAGAATCGTTTGATTACTTTTGATTGGATAATGCTTGTTTTTCACACATTTTCTGCACAAATGGATCCCATTGATTGGATATTTAATTGAATATGATTAGTTTTGGCTATGTAAAGATAATTCTGGACATGAGTGTATATATATATATATATATATATATATAGAATTGAAAAATAAAAATAAATAAATACTTTATTAATTGAACCAAATTAATTGAAAAAAAATTATCATTCCAGACAATCTTTATGTGGTTATAATATTAGTTGATTTAAAATTTTTATCGATTAAATTCTAGTAGACAGAAATAGAATTAGTATATAAAAAAAAAAAAAAAAAAATCTATAAATGAAAATATTTATAATATTTTAGCAGTTAAAAAACACTATTTATATATATATATATATATATATATATATATATATATATATATATATAAGCTTCTTCCCTTCTAAAATTTATTTCTATTTCTATATCGTTTGATTAATGAGCCAAATTCAAGACAAAAACTAATTTATAACATCAGTTTTTTTTTTTTTTTTTTTTTTTTTTTTTTTAACATCAAAATGAAAACGAACATCTGTCCGATGTTTAGAAAACATTTATTGCAATTTATGATAAACTGTGTTTTCACAAAAAGAAAAATTCCGCATTTAATAATAAATGAAAGGGCTTTTTTTCTAACGTGTATTTATAAGGAATAATTACGTCGTCAATATATAATGGCGCAATTATTTAATTAAACAGTATTTGATAATATGCATTTCACTTTTTTAATTTTTCTTTGTAAAATCAGGATTTATTATTTATTTATTAAATGTAGGTGCAGTAAAACCTAATGTTGCTTTGGACAGCTTTGTAGCAAGTGAGAACAGGACACTAACATTTTTATCATGACCAATAAATAATATATTGTCGGATTTTTATTTTCTTTTTTTTTTCTTTTTATCACTTTCGATTTTTGATATTTATTTTGATACCTTAAATTATAATAAACGTAAAATCGTTAAACTTAAAGTGAGGGGAGGGAGGTTATTAATTGGACTTTCCAGTGGGGAGCTTCGATTCAATAACATTTTATGCAGCTTTCTAGCTTGAGATGCTTGCATACATTATCTCGAGTATTCTGCGTTAGCTAAAAGATAAATTCTGGAAAGCATTTCTCTATACATGTAAAAAAAAAAAAAAAAAAACTTTTGTAATAGCTTAACAAGTAATTAAAGAAATGATTGGCTTCGTATTTCTTAAGTGAAATGATGCACTTTAAATAATCTAGTACATTGTCATATACTGTAATTCTCTACCGAACTTTATAATAATCTTTGCCATGTAAACATTTGTGATTTGAATCGTTATTGTGTCGTGTGTTCTAAATGTTGTTCTAAAATTTTTATATTAAAATAATATTAAAATATTAAAATAATAGTTTTCTGTAAATGAACTTTGTTTCTCATATATATGTTTTCTTTATTATAAAAATTGACACATGTATAGATTAACACAAAAAATTTTAGCCTACGATTTTTTTATACTTAAAAATTGATTGCAGAAGTATACTTTAAGTTTCCTAAATTCTTCTTCTTCTTCAAAAAAAAAAATGTTTTTTATAAAATTAATTAAAAATTTCATAGGCGTAAATTTTAAAACACACATAAACAAATTCCTAATGACTGGAATGTAACTTTGTATGAATTAAGACAAATTGAATTTCTACATCGTATCATGAAAGCATTAGAGCTATAGAAAGAGAAAGAGTTTCTAATCTAATTCAGTTTTGAGCATTTTTTCATTAGTTATCTGAATATAATGATATTTAAATAATGTTTACAGAAATTTCTAGATATTAAGAGAATAAGCAGTAATAACCTACAGAAATAAACACATTTATGATTAAATTTTAAACAATAACACAATATTTTTGTTTACATATGCTAATCTACTGTAACTTTGTGTTTCTTTCAGTGTTAGCCGTTTTCTCCCCAACACACTTGTGATTGTGATTGTGATTGTGATTGTGATTTTTATTTTATTTTTTCATTTTCATACCACGCTTTTTCTACGGATTTTTGTCATCTCCCCCCCCCCACACACACACAGTTTTTACATTCTGAATTGTGGTGGTCTTTTTATAATAAAGTAGAAATTTTATGTTAAGCGGAACTTTTTACTCGTTAGCCTTATGTTTTACTTGTATACGTGCGTGAGAATAGGTTAAAAAGAAAAAAAAATTAACGATAGAAACAAAATTATTAAAAATTGTTGACTGATTTTATAAAAGTTTGTCTTTTTTCTTATGTATCTCTGTAATTTGTTTTAATGTATACATATATATATAAATAACTTATGATTTAAAAAAAAAAAAATCATCCAAGATTTTTTCGGACAATATGATATCTGTGTATAATTTTCTTTAACACGACAGAATTATATAACTTTTGCAATACTTTGATAATATTAAGAGAAAATACAAATTAATTTATAATATAACATATACGTATTCGTACGAACAACAATATAGTAGTTAAAAATAGTTTATGACTCTAAACTTATTAAATTATTTTGTTGCTCTTCGAGGAAATATTTTAAAATATCCCACACATCAGTTCTTGAAATTACTGAATCCAAAAACTTTTTAGTTAAATGCAAATGTATATTACTATCCATTAATGCTAATCGGCCAACGAATATAAGTTTCATGGCTTACAATTTTGTTGAAACCCATCTTAATGACTGTGAACGGTTACTTTTCTCCTCCATACCTCGTGCAAGTGTATTTATCAACTAAACAATGGAGTCAAACAACAGATAGAAACTTCTGATATTTTATACAATTGATATTTTTCTACAAATTGCTAAACAAAAGCTTTAAACTGACGTAACTTTCTTCATTATTTCTTTTGTTAAAATGTGTAAGGATACTTTTAAACAGTTCATTTGGATACATTGTTAAAGATTTGGAAAGTACATGTTATGACAGGAATGCAATTTTGACTAAAATTAATGACTACGTATTTTTTCTCAAATTTGAGAAATTGACAGGAATTATCATTCTTATTTACTGATATCATTTTTATTGTTATCAAAAATGTCAATGAATATGCTATTACGAAAATAATATTTTTAAAAAATATGCACTACTTCGAAAATATCTATAAATATTTTACTATTTAGAAAATACATTATCATTTAAAGGTACTTCAATAATAAATAATACTTTTTGAAACGATAAAAAAAGTATTTCCTCCCTCCCCCTCTTGAAAAAAAAAAAAAAAAAAAAAAAAAAAAAAAAAACGCAGTTGCATTTAATAGTTCGCGAGAAACTGAATTAACTTATTGTAAGAATCATTCGTAGTATAAATACGGTGATTTGTTTTCAAAAAAGTATTTCATATTTGTTTGCTATTGGCGGAGCGTAGGCAAAAGCTGGTATACATAGAGATTTCAAAAAATGAAAATCGAATTGTCGTAACAAACATGTAATTCTAAACATATATCGAAATCTTTCAGCCAGTTTACTAGAAAACTAAGTATTTGATGTGTTTCGTTTTAGGTGAAGAGCGGACTACCATAGACTGATAATTTTTCTGAAAAATAATGCTAGTCAGACCATTTTTTTATTTCAACCCCCCCCCCCTTTTTTTTTTTTTTTCTTTTTAATCGTTCCAGAATTTCCAAAACGAACTATCGTATTTTCATGGATGTATTGCAGCTTATCAGTGAACGCAATTTAGATTTACCTATGATGTTTGTTAATTTTTTTCTAATCTCCATTTATTACACAGCATGCATTCAATTTTGACTGAAGATCCTAAATGTAGTTGAGTCAAACAAACTTTTTGCATAACTCTCTCTATGTTATATTTCAATAACAAAACTTTTCCTCATCTTTTATTTTGGGAATAATGAAGATCTCTTCTAATTTTTCAACGAGGTTATTTGCTCTGTTCGAGTCAGTAAAATATACTCTCAAGATGGGCTTTCGACATTATTTGGATGACATTGGGAAGTTTGACTTTGCGTGCTAACTTAAATTTGTTTCGTTCTTGCTGTTAACTTGGATAAAGAAATGCTGAAACTCGTGTGAAATTATAGCTCATTTATTTTATAAATACAAAACAGGGAATTATGAGATACTCTATCTCTATATAGTTAAATTAAATATTATCTATTTGTATTTAAGTGTAATTGTTTTTTTAAGGGAATTTTTTTTCTTAACCCTTCAACGTTCACTACTTAATTTATTTAAAAAATTACTAAGCTGATCATAAATACTTAAAAAATAAAAAATTAGAATTGCTCCTTTTCGAGAAGTTTTCAGATTGAAACATCTGTAAGTAAACCTTATTAAATTCAAATAATATTTAATTTAATAAATAAATCACTTTATAAGTAAACTTTATCGACAACAAAAACTCGTAAAAGTTGAATAGATCCCAACATTTCAATTTATTCCGAAGTATTTTAACCCTTTGCGGGGCAAGGTAATTCGGATCATTTAAATTACACTGCCACCGGAATTTACGAACATAATTAAAATAGAAGAAATTTTAAATTTTCACGTTAAAAAAAGGGCCATTTTTGCTATGTTATAAATGTAAATTTTTGCTAAAAAATTTCCCGGATGAGTTTTTGCACTTAAGAATTAAAATTAGGTGTCCCAACAGCGGGAACACTGCGACTGAAAGGGTTAATTCTCCTATCTATATTTATGAGACGCACGGTAACTGCGTGATATATATATGAACATATTTTCTGAAAAAAAAAAATATATTATTATTATTATTATTATTATTATTATTATTTTATAAAAATGTAATGACATAGCCAACATTATAACAGCTTATGGCATATTATGTATTTAAATGTTATTTAAATACAAAACATGCGTTCTCTTAAAAGAAACTATTTAGCAATAAAAGATAATTATTAGTATATTTTCTTTTAAAATGATTAATTTTTAAATGTGCCAAAAGTTACTAAATATTATTCTATTTTTTGGCTAATTTAAATTTTTACCTGCTAACTTTCTAAGTAATGTTCCGCAAAACCTATTGAAACCGCCATTTCTTCATACCAGTCTTATTTTATAGTATTCCTTACTCCAATTTAATCATAACTACATTTGGAAAAACTTATTCTAAAAATAAAGCAATGTGAAAGGAAGGGTGGCTACTAGCACTTTTTCTGTATATTACAAGAGAGTACTGTATGTTGCCCTTTTACAGGTATGTTAATATTACTGTTCTGCGGGCATAAAAATTAAGGAATTAAATTCTTAATTTCTAATTAATTTATTCTATATTATTTACTTTAATTCAAACTTGATTTACCTGTAATAATATTAATAATGGTAATTATTATTATTATTATTATATGGGTATTTTGAAATAAATTAATTTCTTACTAAATAAGTATATAAAAAAATAATAGTTGTTTCTTTTAAACTAAAATGTCATTATTTTTCCAAATAAATGTTTGCAGTGCTTCATATGAGTCGGTATTATTGAAATCCAATATATCTGTTTTCGAAATATAGATAGAAGTTTCTATTTTCAGATTTATTGATTCTTCTATTTTTGAAATGATTGCTAATTATTTGTTATAGATCCATGTTTGAAAGAAAATATAATAAGTTAATCATAGATTTTACTCTAATTTATTAAAAATTTATTTTAAAAATTATAAAATAATAATGTGTATCCTATGCAATAATTTGTATGTAATAATAAAGATTTAAAGTATAATACAAAATACTTGCAATAATAATAATAATAAAAACATTTTTATTGTAGTTAATTTTTTTAAATATAGCAACTGAGATAAAGAAAGTTATGATGTAGTGAGTTTAAAAGTCTTTCTAGTTATAGTTAGTGGGCAATTGGCAAAGCTCTATGAAAAATCACTACTGGTGGTCTAGAGACATGCTTTAAAAGTTTTAATCATTCGCGGATCATTGGGTTAACTTAATCGGGATTTAATGTCGCATTATAACAAAACAGGGCAACTAGCGATGGTCTGGGATTCGCCTTAGGGTGGTTCGGAAACACGCCATTACAATTTTGGCCATCTGTTAAGCGGTTGGCTCCCTTGCTTCGGTATGATTTGTATTTTTTTTTTTTTTTTTTTTTTTTTTCGTTTTGACTACGATGGAATTTACATAAACCCTGCAATATTAATTTTTTGAATGACTTTAACGTCGCATTAGAGATAGTCCTCCGTACATTCAAATTACATACCTTACATTTACACGTACATACCTTACATTTTTCGAACGTCACTTTTAAGCAATGTAAAAATGCAAAAGCATGAGATTTTTTTTCTCAGACCATTCTCATATATAAATATGTATATATATAAATATTAATTGATTTTTTTTTTTTTTTTTTTTTTTTTTGCATACACTAAGGATTATTTTTTCCCGAGATTTATAATAAAAAATTTTTCGACCAATATATACACAATAATAAAAAATAAAAATAAAAATAAATAAATAAAGTAAATATACACTTTATATTTTTAGATATAGATTTAAAATTTAACACATGTAAGGAGAAAACGGTGTAGTTTTGCACTTTAGATTTTAATATATAGCTGTTTCAGAAACACGAGAAATTGCAGAATATCAGGGCGACAATTTGACTGAGATTCACACTCATGAGAATGAAATTTGCTATTTGCTATAAAACGCAACCGGCCAGCCGATATACACACAAAGTTTAAGCTATTGATGATTATATATATATATATATATATATATATATATATTATCTTAAAATAAAATTATGCATGGTTAATATATTTTTTTATTTTATTATAATAATGTGATAATAAGTTTTTCACAAATCCGTAATGCTCAATAGAAGCTGAGATAGATTTTAAATGGTAAAACTTGAAAAAAGTAGGTATATTACTGGACGATATTCAATTCAATGCGCTGTAGAATCTGATTTATAACCTTATTAAGAACAGATAATACTTGAGAACGTCTTCGGTGTATACCAGCGCCATCTAATTGTCGTTATGTATAAAAAATTTCAACTGTTGTTAATATGGCCTTGAAAATTCGTATTATAACGTCGGACACCACAAGCGTCACCGACCAGTTTTGCTACAGTCAGAATTTTTAAAGACCATTGGTACTGTGAGCAAAAATGTTTCAAATCATAGAACGAAAGAGAGCACAGCAAGCGCCACCCACTAGGAATTTGATGCCGTTAGAATTTTGAAATTTATCTGCACCATGATCGAAGAAGCTGTTATATGTTCGAAAATGTGGAGAAAGCGCCGCAGACACTACCGAACGGGTGTTTAATATTATAAAAAAATTCAAGGATCGCGAACCAGCTGGTCACCGACTGCGGATAGTAATTAATAACGTCATATGTTACAAAAATTATAGTTCTTGTGCATAAATCAACAGATAATTGAAAAATTATCATTTTGATCAAAATTGTCATTTGAGGTATTTTTTTCTAAAGCAACTGACAGTCACTTCACCATATCCTTCTTAAAATTAGAAAATCTTTCGTGCACTGCATTTGCAATATTATGAAATAAATAAATAAATATAGGCGGCTTGTAACATGAGCGGTAATCGGGAGAATTACAAAGCAAGACACTTTCATTCACTAAACTATTCAGAGACTCAATACGGTATTTTTGCAAATAATTTACAATAGAAAAGTAATTATATCGACCAGAGTAATCTGCTTTTTAATATATATATGTATATATATATAGATGATAAGTATTAATTTTAATAAATAACATGTACTTCACATATTTGTATAGAAAAATATAAAAGAAAGATTTGTAGTGATCGCAATCTACTAGTTTAGAAAAAGATTCAAGTTTTAAATAGTATAAAAATTCCGAATCAAAAGACGATGTTACTGAATGAATTGTATTTTGCCTAATCAGCAGTTTATTTATCGCGCCACGTGTGTTAAGAACCTGTCTGCCATCTGCTAGCTACGCATGAAGCAGGAATGTACATCATTTTGGCATATTTATTGCGATTTGGCAAAGTAAAACGTGTAGAATATGCTATGATTAATATTAAGATTGTTTTAAAGGGTATCACAAACATTTTTCGAATAAATATGATATATAATTCGAAACTGCTCATTGCAAATATTCAATAATATGAAGTTTTTTCTTACTATACATTTTTCGTTACACAATATATAATGTGCATAAAAGTTTTATACGATATAAGAGCTATTTAAAAAATAACCTGCTTTAAACTTTTATTATCCATATAAAGCTCTAAAGGTAGCTTTCCGGAGATTTCTTCTACTTTAATTGAAATCAAGCATTTTTTGAGGCATTATCACCAGGGTTTATCACTCGATTAAACAATGTAGTAAAGTAGAGATAGAAATTATTTTATAAACTGTGAGGTCTGAATTATTGTTCTATTTTGTTAATTACGAATTTTATTACTAAAAAATAAATAATTTCTGTATTATATCAATAAAGATATAAATATTTTTTCGTTGAGTGAGACAGATATAAAACAAAATTAGTTATGCTGGGATTATCATAAAACTTTCTTTTATATCATTCTATATAAATAGCGTTACAATTAACAGCCTACAATTAATATGCACAGATTTTTAATCAACTTACTTTCTTATAATAAGCTTTTTATATGTAATTTCGTGTAAGTTTCATCAATAGATGCTGAGATGTCGACATCTAGAAATCGTAAAAGTATTAGCAGCACCCCTTGTTTGCCATTTTATATCCGAATTCAATCAGCATAAATTTTAATAATATATTTTTCACATACCAAATTTTATTTAAATAACATAAGTTGAAATAAAGTTTTAACTAAACAGGTAAAGCTGCAACATAGTAGCGTCACCTAACATAAATGATATGAAAAGTGAACTTATTTTACTTAACAACAGTCATCTCACAAACGAAATATGGTGCATTTAAATATCATAGAAACAGATATACTGCCTTCCCGTTAACAATATTAAGTTGCAACATTGCAGAGGCACCTGTCGACCGATATGCACTCAAACTGAATCAGAAGTGACTTACACAATGCTGATCTCATATATAACTTTAGTGAATTTATGTATCATAACAAGCTGCGATATAACCTTTCCTTAAATGGGATCACATTATATCAGCGTCACATGATGGACGATGATATCTTAAAAGCTAATAAGCACTAATTTAATTATTGGTCTATCCAAATGTTACGTTACTTTGCTTTCACTGATTCGTGAGAAACCGCGTACACAATTTTTTTTAACGAAATCACAGTCATTTTTAAGTAAAAGAAAAGCCAAATCATACTCAGAAGTTACAAAGCGTGTATATTTATCGAAAACCGGATGTTGAAAATTCTCGCAAATCTTTTGCTTTCTTCTTTTGTAAGTAACAAACATAATAATAATGAACAATGATCATACGTTGTAAATAACCTTTATGATATTCTAAATTTAGAGCTGAAACAATAAAAAATATATTGTAAATTTAGAAGCTGAAACAATAAAAAATAGCTAAAAATTTAGTTTCTCTATTTATTTATAACTTTCTTCGATAATAAACAGAAGAAAGATTTGTTTCGTAATTATTTTTGACTTCTGCGTTTCGATAGATTTTCCCTTTTTAAGAAATTCTAATAAAACTTTGATATTTCTTAGAAAATGCCAGTCTGTCTGTGTGTATGGATATGTGTGAAAAGAATTTTGTGTCAACTCTAGGTCAAATCGCGCTGTTATTTATTTTTTTAAAATTTTTAATATAACAATAGAGAATAAACTTTTTTATAAATGCACACAACAGGGATTTTTTTCAGTTGAACATTGTGAAACTGTTTTTTTTTTTTTTATTTTAACGGTGAAGATAAAGAGTTTTAACAAATGGAATAACAATCCCTTCCCCTCCTCGGGGGTGTAATTTTTTTTAATATTTTTGTTGAAAATTACTCGTTGATATCTTTTAAAACGAATGGTTTAATCAATTATCTGTGTTAATGTAAAAAAAAAAAAAAAAAAAAAAAAAAAGATCGGTATTACTTTTTTATAATTAATTAATTAATTATACATATATATATATATATATATATATATATATATATATATACATATAATTATTATTATTATTTATTTATTTATTTTGTTTTTCAAATTTACTATGTAAAATGCGTGTTTTGATCTAAACTATGTGAATTGTACTAGAAAATAAAGAAAAGAATTGTGTGATAGTCACAACACTCTAGTTTGACATTTCCTGTAATTTATTATAATTGATTCATATAAGCAGGCATGCGATATTTTAGTTACGATCAAATTTTTATATTTTACTTCATAATAAACGTCAGTTATTTTGAAAATAATATTAAATATACACACAATAACACGTAATATATATATATATAAACTGAATGAAAATCTTGAGTTTTGAAAATCGCATAATATATATATATATATATATATATATATATATATATATATATATATATATATATATATATATAACTAAAATAAATTCCTTTTCCAATAATAATATAAAACTGACATATATTTTGCTGAATATTGAATCTTAAAAAACGAGAAAACACGCCAACCAGTGAAATTTTTATTGGGTTTGCCAGTTGATACATACGGATGCACGCTCTCCAATGTCCAAGATGATAACGGTAACTTTTGCCTCCTGCTTAAAATCATTACGTTTAAAATTTCTTCCTGACATTTGGATACACGGTGTTTCTTGATAATCTTAACAAATAAGTTTACTTTACACAATTTTCATACGTCTAGATTTGTATAGTTTTGCGTAAATCTGCATTGAAATTAAACAAAATTAAATATATTAAAATTTCTCGAAAACCATAAAAAAAAAAAAAAAAAAAAAAAAAAAAAAAAACTTTAATTTTTTTAAATATTTTATGCTGACTACCTTTTCATTTTATTTTTCCAATCGATTTCATATTATTACAGTTTAATGTTAGATGTATTTAAGTATGCTTGTTTAGATTTTATTGTTACACTGTAAAATCAAGGGAAAAAATAGTTAACAGCCGGTTTTTTTAAAATTTTGAAAAAAAAAAAAAAAAAAAAAAAACTTATTTATTTTATATTTAAAAGATTTTCAAGAAATTTTATCATATTGCATATTGTTATACTTCAATGCATGTGCAAGTAAAATTCATAAACTTTAAATAAATAAAATTTTATATTCGCATGTTTTGAAAAATAAAAATGTTAAGTATATTAAAACTTCCCAAAATCCATTTAAATTAACAAAAGATAATTTATTTATTTATTATTATTATTATTATGGTTGTTTATTTGTTTTTTAAATAATTCTCTTAAATTTTTATTTTTCCCAATATCTTTATCAATAGAATATATAACATATCTAGGTACTAATTTGTGAATTCTGATAAGTTAAAATTTTAAAAATAGTTTTATGTTTGAATGCTAAAAGTTTGCAATAAGTTTCAGTATTTAAACATTTTTTTTTTTTTTTTTAACTTAACAAGAAATTTACAAATTAATTACACAATTATAGTTAGGTTCTATTGTCAAAATATAAAAATGTAAAGTCAAAGGAAAAATTAATAATTAGTCAGGAGGGAGGGAGCATCTTAAAACTTTTCAATTTTCTTTGATTATAGTTTTCCAAGAGAAAAAAAAATTGAAAATACTTGATGTTACTACATTTGAAGACATGTATTTACAATTTCATAACACTAAGTCAATTATGCACACATACAAACAAACAAATTACAAAATCCAGAAGGAAGAAAAAAAAAAAAAAAAGAAATAGACAAACAATATGTACATATATATATATATATATATATATATATATATATATATATATATAATACAATTTTAAAACGTTGAAAAAATGTTTTTTAGAGCGTTGTAAGAACGTATATACAGAATGTTCTCAGAACGTTTCAATAGAACCAATGGTGATGGTTACACGTGTGCAGAACGTTCACTGTACTGTACTATTCGACGGCTTCTAGATGGACAGATAGACATCTGTAACACGTATAGGCTAGATGTTTTTAGAACGTGTTCGTAGAACTATTTTTGATCGTTCAGAGAACGTTTCGGTGCTACTTGGGTGGCGGATCAAGTTAGCAAACAAATATATCAAATACTCTTGTGAGATAAGTCTACTCACCAAATTTAGTTGAAATTGCTTTAAAATTTCAAAAGATGTCATGTTGTCAAACTATTTGTCCGCCACTGGGATACAAGTAGTGGAGCCAGTTGTTTAATGAACTAATTCAAGATATTTGTAAGAAATCTCCACGGTCCAACTTTGATTTGAATAAATTCAATAATTCAGAAGTTATCGTGATAACGAATTCTCAAATAGCAGCTTTCAAGTGACCATGACTTGGAAACAAAACTGCAGAGAAACTTACCTACCGAAATCATAAATATTTGAATGATAAATTCATTGTTGGACATTGATTCAATTTGGTTAAGCATTCCTACAGTTATCCTGATAATAAGTTTTCAGTTGGCCGCCACCTAGAACAAAATGTCAAATAAGTTACTCAGCAAACACATCCAAGATATTTGAAGCATAAGATCACTGTCCAAATTTTGTACGAATCAGCGCAGTATTTCAAAATTTATTGTTATGTCAAATTTTCAAATGACAGTGTGATTTTAAGTGGTCTGAACTTGGCACAAATGTTTGTATGATAACTTTTTACTGTCCAACATTGGTTCAAATTAATGAAATACTTCAAATTTATCGTGATAAGAAATTGTCGAGTAACAGCTTGATTTCAAATGACCACAATTTGGAAACGAAATTTCGGAGCAACTTGCCTAGTGAAATTATCCAAGATGTTTGTATGATAAATTCACTGCCCAACTTTTTAAAACTATTTCAGTATTTCAAAAATTATTGTGATGAGAAATTTTTAAGTGGCAATGCGATTTCAAGTGGCCACCATTAAAAACAAAACAGCAGACTGAGATGCTAACCGAAATTATCTGAGATATTTGAATGATAAATCCACTACCCAAATTTGATACGAATTTATTCAGAATTACAAAAGTTATCACAATGATAAGTATTCAAGTGGAAAGCACTTGTAAATAAAATGGTGGAGCAAGTTGCCTAGCAAAATAATCCAAGATATTTGTTAAGTTCAAAATCAAACTTTCGTTTGAATCAGTGTAGTATTTGAAAAGTTATTGTAATATCACATTTTTAAGTAGCGACCTTATTCAAGCGACTTCAACTTGGAAGCAAAATGTCGGAACAAGTTGCCCAGTGAACTCATTTAAGATATTTGTATGATAAGTTCACTGTCTAGCTTTGGTTCGAAATGAATCAGTATTTAAATTTTCAAGTGGTAGTGATTTCAATTTGTCCCGCTTAGTTTATAACTTAGTTTAACATGGTGAAAGCGGTTTTATTATCTGGATTTTTTTCTGTCTGGTTAGGTATGTTTATGCAACATGCACTATAAAGGAATTTAACGAAATTACTCCCCCCCCCCCTTTGGAGGAAGGGGCAAAAAACATATTTCAAGCATAAATATATTCCAGATTACGTTAGAATGGGGAATTTTTAGGCGCGGGTGTTGGTTAAGTGCACACAATATACACTTTGATGGTTGAGAATTTAACACAACTTTGAAAATTACCCCCGAGGGAGGGGGGAGCAAAAAGTAGGTAAGGCACTGCCGAAGGCATTGAGGCTTCTTATTGGACATTTGGCGAGAAAAAATTCCGCTGCCGAAGGTAGCGGGAACTTTAACTTATATTTTGACTTCTGTCTTTTTTTTTTTAGATTTGTTTTATTATTAACTAGCAGGCTACGCCCGCTTCACTCGTCTCTGTATTTAAATGCATTTTCAAAAGAATTGAATAAATATTTATTTTTTTACACCGCATTATAGACAAAAACTAAAAAGAAAAAAATAAGAAAAAAATAAACTGAAATTGCTCCAAACCTCGCTTCGAGTACCCGCTGTCTACGGCAGCACTTTTCCCGCCCGCACTGCATCAGGTCTAGTTTTCCCATGCGAGCACCAGAGAGCAGACAGACACACACAGTCACACACACAGACAATTCTCTTTATTTATATAGATAATATGGAGTTTTGAGAATTCATTTCAATGCAATGAGCAGCGGCTACTTTTTACTAAGCTGATACACCATCCGCATCGACACACCGGCAAAAGGACTCAGCGCCAGGTGACAAACCATGTGCAAACAAAAGCAGTGTAAAATGTTTCACGAAAACGGTGCACTTATTTACTGCACCGAAATCGAAAATATAGTCGCCTGTTTAAATATACTGGTCGCCAATGGAGCCAAGGGTCCGTATTTCACGAGCCCTGGTCATAGACATATATAAAACGCTAAAAACTTGATTTTCATATGCAGAAAACTTCAAAGCGACGTGTGGAAATGAATTTGGAGCCATATTGTTTGGTAACTTTAGCAATAAAGAATCTCTATTCAAAGAAAATGGGTAAAAAATACTAGTATTAGAGGATGAAGTAGATTTTTTTTTTGCTTATACAGCTTAGAATCTGTTATTTAAAGATAACTTCGTTTATTTTGGAAGTGACCTCTTATTGTACTAGATTCAATGCCATTTTCGAATTTTGTAAATTCAATATACTATTTCATTGTATTGTTAGATTACTATATAACCACATCACCTCTACCTTTTTCTATCTTCTGTACTGCTACAAAATTCCTCATTTTTACCAAAATTATTCAAAATTTCCATGACACCTATTTCGTTATGATTTTTAAATGTATTAACACATTTTTCCCCAATCTCGATTAAAACATCCGTAAAAGTTTAGAAAGAGGACAGCCAGGAATTCCTTTTTCTTACCCATATATTCCTACCATAAACATTTTTGTTTTTGTTTTTGTATTATTGAAACATTTTGCGAGAATTTTATAAACACTTGGAGAATCTAGTCTGAGTTTAAATGTTTGCGTGTCCTAAATTTCTGCTTGAGCAAAATATATCCCTTTTTTGAAAAGCAACAAAGATAATAATTTTCCTTTTAAACAGAGTATCTGAACACTATATTCACACATACTACAGATCATAAACTATCTTGCCAGTAAATTCAATTTACATATAAAACACAAAACAACGGTTTACATAATTTTTCCTTGATATTCTTGTATTGTACTAATAAAAGCCTCTGCACTACCGTTTATCACAAAAAATACGTAGCATCAGTTTCATATAATATATAAATCTATTACAAATTACTTTTTTCCTCACCTATTTATCTTCTCATCCAGTATAAAATTATTTTACTTTTTCCTTATAAACCAACTTTTTCCTTTGCTAAACCTCTTAAATAAATTTCACACAGTTTATGATAAGTTTTATACTTATCTGAAATGTGCCATCAATATTTGTTCTGATTCTGAATCACCCTGAATTTACTCGAAAATTAATTATTTTAAACCCATCGCCAATGACAGATAACTTAACTCTTGCATGTGTGGTATCTAATGATCTTTCAAAAATATATTTTAAAATGCCTTCTTTCCGGCCCTTCGACCTTCCCCCATCGTTTGAATCCTTCTAAATTATTTTCTTCTCTAATATAAATATATATTTGCCTACTACTTTAATGAAAACTTTATTATTGCTAAATTGCTCAAATAAATTGATTTCAAAAAAAAAAAAAAAAAGTATCACCTTTGAATGAATTCAACTTTTCCATTGTAAATTATATTGCTGATAAGCAAACGTCTTGTGTTATCTACGATATTTCTTGTCAATTTGTGTTATTATATAATTGGTTAAATGATACAAAAACTAAATTCCGTCTAGATATACCTATGGATCATATTCAGAGACAATTAAAAAAAATTGCTTATTGCTAATATTACTGTGGGAGTAGTTCAGCTGAATTGATCAGAAATACATAATATGCCCAGTGAAATAAATTTCATTGAATCATTTTATATTTATGAAATCATCGTTAATTATGAATTCGAAGTTCTACACCCACTCAATTGCTGAAAATCATATATAAATCCCAAATACTCCTAATTTGTGTTTTCTGTTTTAATAGCATAGTTTTTCTCTACATTCTATTGATTTTAACCATTCAAAACCCTTATATGTGTATAAACAAGGTTGTATAATCTGTTAATATAATCCGTTTTTCTGATGTAGATAGGATCACAAATAACTCTTAATAACCTGTATTGATCACAGCACGTTGAAATCTACCGAAATTGTAGGTATATATTTGTATATTTTATTTTTTAATTCATTATATTGATTTTGTTTACATATATTTCCATAATGTTTCTAAATTTCTAAATGTGCATTCATTTTGTTACGACAAATACATTTTAATAAATAAGTTTTAAAATATCTAAATGCGAAAAAAAATAATGAATAATAAATTTCATTTAATAAAAATAATGAATTTTGTCACCTTGAATCAAATATTGCAAAACAGATTTCTCACCCACCTTAAAAAGTCGTTTCACACCATAAACTTTACTTTTTAAACTATATATTAAGAGATATAGGTATAATACAATGGAACATTTAAATCGGTCACTGTTATGAACAGATTCTCAAATAATAATAATAATAGTAAGGAATTAAGATCGTTAAATAACAACCTAATCCAAACTACTATAAACTGCTACTTCATAATATTAAAAAAAAAAAAAATTACCTACGATATTCCAATTTAAAATATTTGTGATTATGCACAATCTCTTCTGCAAGATCCTGAACAAAGCATCACTTTACAATATGCACATACATATTTGTATTGGTTAATAATTGCTTATTAGTTATTCAATATTG
The DNA here is from genome assembly GCA_963930645.1 of Salticus scenicus. Taxonomy (NCBI): domain Eukaryota; kingdom Metazoa; phylum Arthropoda; class Arachnida; order Araneae; family Salticidae; genus Salticus; species Salticus scenicus. Next base: position 53,402,532 of record OZ005656.1, on the reverse strand, counting down.
AAAAAGACGAAAACAACAAGACGTATTGTTTTATTAAATATATTTAATTATGTAGAGTGTTATAATACAAATCTAGCACAAAAGACCAGACAAAATATAAACAAAAATTATTCAAAGTATGCAAATCAAACATAAACATATATCGTTTAATTTATCGTTCAAATAGTATTATGAAGAAATGTACTTTCACCAACATGATAATATGCAAATACAAAACATTTCTACAAATAATTAATCATTAAAATATTTCAGTATTTCCTAATTACTCGAAATGATAGTACATTTTATATTTCTTCTTAGAATAAATTAAAATTCTTCATAAATATGAAATGTTTAAAATATAAAACTTTATTTATTGCAAACTAAAAAGTCTATCTAAAAATAGTTTTTTAACTAAACAAAGACGCATTAGGAGAATAATGATTTTATAATCCATTTTATATCAAAGAAAAAAAATAATAAAAGATAAAAATCAAACATACTATCTACAGAAAAGGGCAACTTATATTTTCTATAGCTTTTCTTTATAAATGTTATTAATGATACTGATGCAAAAGACCCCACACATTTATTACGGAATTTATTTTCAGTTAAACATATAAAAGTAAACAAATGTTAAATATTTTTATTAATGCCTGGAATCTGTCGAACATTTGTAAATATTTACTACAATGCGTGTGGCGAAGAATTTTTCTTACAAGAAAAAATAATAGCTTAGTAATTGTTATTTATTTCCATTCTTATTGCAAGGTTTAGTTTTCTGATTTATATTAAATTTATGTAAAAGATTCATGAAAAATCTTTGTATATTTTTTGAAGAAAATGCTTTTCAGGTTTTTGGTATTTTAGCAATAATAAAAAGTTTTTTTTTTTTTTCCTAGTAATATATAACAAATGTCTTTAAAAATGAAATTATTTAGGAATGTTTGATTTTTGTTGGACATTTTTGTTTTGATATAACTTAATTTTATCTTCAAATAGAAACATATGATTTTACACAACGGGTTTATTAGTGAATATCAACAGACACAATATTGAATTATACAAATCTACACATATGCCGTCAAAAAATAGTAGAGTTTTCCATCAACTTTATAATATTTTAATCAACGATAATTAAAATTAATTTTAATTGAATTGAGATTACTCGCTTAAAAAAAAAAAAAAAAAGATGCTAAAAGGTTAGGTTTATACCTAACGTTTTAGCATCTTTTTTTCTTTTTTTTTTTTTTTTATACATTCCATTTTTTTTTAATACATTCCATTATATACATTTTACATATTCTTTTCTAAAATATTTCTGATTATGTATAATCTCATCTACAAGGGCTGTATCATAGCATCACTTTACAGTATCTACATTTATACTCATGTCCATAAATTAAGGATAATTCAGAATCACATGGAAACTGAGCTTTAATGCAAAAATTTCACTTATAGAATTACCACTCACGTCTTCAAGAATAATATGCAAATTATAGGAAGCCGTCAAATGACGCCGATATGACGTCACAATGACGAAAGTGTAAGAAAGGGGTAGATAACGAGTGGCACCAAAGAGCGATTATTGTTAACAAGCGTTCTGTAAGTTGCACAGTGTCACAACCGTACGGTTATGACACAGAGGACGCATGTGGATGATTTTATACGTGGTAGAATTATTGGTCGACTGTAATGTGGGCGCACTCAGATAGAAATATCGGAGGAATTTGAAATCGCCCAAAGTGTCATCTCTAGGCTTTAGAAATTATTCCAAAACGATGGAAATGCCAGTCGACATTACAGTACTGGTCGTCCCCGAATTACAACGCCGACTGACGACCGGTATTTGGCAGTAACTGCCAAAAGAAGCTGACGGAGCACAGCATAATACGTGTCCCCTCAGCTATCTGCAGCTACAGATACCACAGTTTCAAGGCAAACCGTGTACAGACGATAGGGAGATATTTTTCTATATGCTCATAGGCCTGTCAGATATGATCCGCTCACGGCAACGGACTGTTGCCAGCGGTTAGGAGGCATAGTGGGCTTGCCTCCTAACTGTGACGTTTTCCTACGAGTCCAGGTTTAGCTTTCAGTCTGATTCACGTCGGATTTTCATGTGGAGAACGCCAGGTACCCGTTACCACCTTGCCAACATTATTGAACGGCACTGTTACGGTGGTGCAGGAGTGCTCGTTTGGGGTAGAACCATACTGTGCTCCAGAACAGATCTTCATGTTCAAATCAGAAACATGACAGGCCAAATTTATAGGGACATTCTAGAACAACATGTACGTTTGTTTAGGGTATCATGGGCCCAGAATTTGTGTTTAAGGATGACAATGCCCGTCCCCACCGTGCAAACATTGTAAACGAAGCCTACAATCTCAGGCTATCACCCGTATGGAACAGCCAGCATTCTCACCGATGGAGCATGTGTGGGACATGCTTGGCCGAGGAGTTTTAGATCGTCAACCACCTTCTACATGTGTACCGGAACTTCGGAGAGCATTGCTTGATGAGTGGAGTAATTTTCCACAAGATCAGATCGATAATTTAATACTCAGCATGCATAGGCGTTGTACGGACTGTATTTCATCATCTGGGAGACATGCAATGTACTAACTACCATACCAGCCATGTAATCTTAAATTTTTGTGAGGGAGATATTTTTTGTAATTGCTCCAGGGAGCAGAAAACGTAGTTTTTATAAATGGTATTCTATATAAAAAACAATTTTTGATCTTGATCTTTTGTTAAATAAATGGGTTTTATGAATAAGTCATGTTTGTTTTCCTTATGAACCATTATTTGCCGCAGCTAACATTATCCTTAATTTATGGACATGAGTGTATATTTCTATACTCAATATAAAAAGGCAGAAACAGTATAATGTATTGTTTTAATAATATATTTTTTATTATGTAGAGTGTTATGATATCACTTTAGCGCAAAGTACAAACAAAATATAAACAAAAGTTAATCAAAATACACAGAATCAACATAAACATACATGGTTTCATTTATCTTTAAATACTATTATAAAGAAACGTGCTTTCATGATGCATCTATAAAATTTTTCCACTAATAATTAATCTTTTAAAATATATCAACGTTTGTGCATAATCATTGTAAAAGCTAATAGTTTTTCTTCTATTTTATCTTAGAATAAATTAATATGGTTCATTAACGTGGAAGGTTTAAAATAACAAACGATTGTTATTTTAAACTAAAAAGTATATATAAACATACTCTTTAACTGAACAAAAATACAATAGTCGAATAATGATTTCATAATCCGTTTTGTATCAAAGACAAAAATGTCAAAAATAAATGCTCCGCCACATACCATTTGCAAAAAAGAGCAACATAGATTTCCTATAGCTTTATAGATATATATTATAAATGTTATTAATGATACTGGCATAAAAGACCCTCTCAGGTTTATTTCGGAAGTTCTTTTCAGTTAAACATATAAAAGTAAACAAATGTTAAATGTTCCTTTTAAATGTCTGGAAACCGTCGAATATTTCAAACTATTTACTGTTTGTTGCAGATTTTTTCTTTCGAAGAAAAATAATTGCTTCCTAACTGTTATTTATTTCTTTTCTTACTGCAAGTTTTAGTTTTCTAATTTTTATTATGTAAAAGGTTCAAAATAAATATGTATAGATATTTTTGAAGTAAATGCATTTAAGATTTTTGGTACTTAGCAATAAATAAACAGATTTTCTTCAAAAACGTTATTAATGATACTGATTTTTAACACCCTGACAAATTTATTAGGAAAGTTCGTTTCAGTTAAACAAATCAAAGTAAACAAATGTCAAATATTTCTTATTACTGTCTGTAATCTGTTGAATATTTCTAATTATTTACTGCAATGTTTGTTGCAAACTTTTTCTTTCGAGGAAAAATAATAGCTTCTTAATTGTTATTTATTTCCTTTCTCACTGTAAGATTTAGTTTTCTGATTCATATTAAATTTATTTAAAAGATTCATCATAAATGTGCGTATATCTTTAAAGAAAATGATTTTAAGATTTTTGGTATTTTAGAAAAAAAAAAAAAAAGGGGGGGGGGAATTATGTTTGATAAATCTTTGATATTTTTTAAAAAGAATATTTAGTTATTTTGCCCAGTTATAAAAAAACAAGAAATATATATATATATATATTTTTTTTTTTTCAAGTAATAGTTTAAGGTGGGGTAAGTGGGACATTGGGGTAAGTGGGCCACCTTCCCTGGCATTTCCCCAGTTATTGACTAAAAAAAAATCTGTTATAATATTTTTATGTACCTAACCCAATAGATGTAGAAAACATTATGACATCGATTTCATTTATGTGTGTGATAAGTTTACGCCATCGTATTAATTATTCTTTTTCTTCCAAACCGTTCATGATGCAAGCCAAAACTTTATATTTTGAAAGTGTATAAAACACAGAATATTTTTGTAGTATCGTGTACTCATGATGTTAATAAAGTTGAAAAAAATTGGGGGGCCCACTTGCCCCGTGTTTGGTGTAAGTGAGCAACCACAATGGCGGGGTAAGTGGGCCACCCACCCAAATATTGGGGCATCTACATTGAATCTCCCCCTTTTTGTCTCTGTCAATGCGATTTCTTTTCGGTATTTAGAAGCGAATTATTTGCAGTTTATGTGGGTTTTGAAACCATTATGACTAAAAGAAACTGTGACGAACTATGGATACTTGCAGATAGCCGCAGCTCAATGCAAAATCTAATTAACTGGATAGATATACGTGATTAAAAAAGTATCTATATTCTTTAAAAGTTGAAGCGCATCTGAATTGGACATAATATACATTTGCAGTGTATTCTGTCCCATGTGGAATTTCACACCAATGACATGGCAGGCAATCTTGATAGACAACGCTGCAGTCACCTAAACAACACTTCCTCGGAGCAGTCTTACCGAGAGCTGGTTTCGCAGAAAAAAAAATCTCAAATTAAGAAAAATTGGCGTGTGCCACCTACGTACCACTGGTATATGGATAGTAATCCGGGTATATTTTTTCATATTACAAGCAATCCTATACCAGCCTCTCGCACACTGCGATGTGCTACACGAAATGCCTTTCAATTTTTACAGGTAAGAAAACATATCCTCTTTGCGCAAAATGTCATTAACACCTGAGAATTACATCTCGGTCTGTTTCGGTTTGCTTTGTCTTCTTTCTTTCTTTTCATCGTCTTTCTGAGTATCAAAGTTTCTTTGATTTGGCCAGACACTTCAGACTAAGTTGGGGTTAAAAAACAAATAACAGCAACTTATAGGAGATCTACCTATTGCAATGATTCTCATGACACGACTTCTGCAAAATTTCTTCATATCTTCACCGATCATGACCCCAAGAAACCAAAACCACCCTCCGTTCAAAAGTTTATATATATATATATATATATAACGCTTTTTCCCATGTTATGTTGTGAACACGATAACTGGAGTAATTTTTATTTAAATTTAACCAGCTCAGGATATGTTGTCAGGACAGTAAAAATCTCGGTCGAGTTCGTAGATGGGGAATCCAATTCAAAGTGGATGGAAATAATGGGAGGTGAAAATTTTCATTTCCAATAATTTCTTTACTATTGAAAATAGTACAAAAAATCAATTCAGGCGAATTACCGCCTTACCCAAAAGAAAAATTATTGTATTTAATCTTTTTCGATAGCTTCAAATGCTTAGAATTTACAAGCTAAAAAGTGATTTTTCGTGAATTGTGTCCAAGCCGACATTTTCTATAGCTTTCATTGCAAAAATTTATAATCTGATGCTTATGTCACGTGCAAACGATAATAAAAAAGGTCACTGAAAATATCTATAAATTTTAATCATGTTTTTAAACAATATAATAATCCTATAAAATAATAATAATAATAATAATAATGTTTAATTTAACAGAAAATATGACGCCGCAGTTACAACAAAGTACTGAGAAAAATGAAATAAAACTTTAAACAAATAAAAACAAGTAAAATAAACAAACTTTTTAAAACAAAAAATTTGTTTAAACAAATAATTTGTTTAAAATAAAGATTTTAAACAAATAAAATAGAAGTTAATCTATATTAATAAAATCAGACATTTGTCTGTAAATTTGTCAGAATCGAAAAATTTCGCGATATCTTCACGTTTCACACACCATGAAAGCTGAAAATGACTTCAGAAAATTTTGCATGTGTGTGTGTCATTGTGTCTGTATGTCGCTTTTTTTGTCCGGGCATCACTTGAGAACGGCTGGACGGAATTCAACGGCGCTTGGCAGGAATTTAGATCTTCACCCAGCTTAAAATTATATCTATCAACTTTTCAGAAATTCCCCCCGTTCCCCCTGGGGGGGGTAAAAGACTAAATTACGTTTGTCCAGGCATCACTTGAGAACGCCTGGACGGAATTCAACGGCTCTTGGCAGGAATCTAGGTCTTCACTAAACTTAAAATTATATCTATCAACTGTTCAGTATTGCCCCCCGTTCCCCCTGGAGGTAAAAGTGTGGGTATCACTTGAGAACGGCCAGACGGAATTCAACGGCGCTTGGCAGAATTTAGGTCTTCACCCTATACAGAAGATTTGTGTACAGTAGTGGAATATGCAAATTAAAATACATACATTTAAAATATTTTGCCGAGATAAGAAACGTACATTGCGAAATAAAAATATACTCTTTTTAAATAACACTCTAATTTCTCTTGAACTATAGAATATTTTATTAAAATTTATTTTCAAAACAAACAATATTATTATTATAGAATTAAAGGCAATGACACAGATTTATAATTTTGATGGAAACCGTTATAAATCAGCGGGAGAGAGAACTAAATTTGTCAAATTTTAATTATCGTAAATGTCCTCGCGTGCCGCAGAAAACTACATGATTGTCTCAGATTGGACACCCCTGGTTTAAGCAGCCAGCGCCTTTAATCTTCTTTATCATTTTCGTCACAATTGCACTTGTCACAGGATATTTACGCGTCCAAATGCCCTTCATTTCACAACAGGATCGTAAAGCTACTGTAGCAAATTCTCCATTCTGATAATACAGCTTCATTAATAGTGCATTTCTGGTTAGGTAAAAACGCTGCGATTGCTGGTGCATCTGATTCTCTCTCTTACTACAACTCACTTTTACACGATTCTCATGCGGCGTCACTGACGTTTTGCTGTTCAGTGCTATCTGTTGTCCATTCCCCCTTCCTTTTTATTCTTACAAGGAAACCTCATGTCATTTAAAGCATGTGTGCTAATTTTTGCCTCTCTACCAACATTATTTCGTGAATTATAGAATTTTCAAATGTTAACGAACTTTTGAATCAGCTGGTATATATGTATTTTTTTCTAATATTATGTTAACTAATATTAACGGATTTAAATTCGCATAAGAGCTAAACCGAAATTGAGTAGCATATTTGAATATACATTTACTTTAAAATATTGACAGTTACTCCGGGGAAGGTTAAATGGTATATCTACAGGGTTTCCGAAATTAAACGACCTTGTTTTAAAGTTGTCTACAGATAAAATTATTGTTGAAAAAGTTGTTACAGATAAAATTATTGTTGAAAAAGTTGTAAAATTTTGTTTAGGACATAACGAAGGTGTGGGAATTTGTTTGAGCGAATAAAAAAAAGAAAGAAAAAAATAGTTTAAACCTTGTCACCAGTAGATTTTGTTTTAATGAATTCACACTTACCCTGGGCCCCATACTTCAGTACATGATACTTTTGGCTTTGGGGAGTTTGAAAGGTCAGGTAAGTCATGATAATGCAAGAATTTTACCTGATCATAAGCACATAATTTTACATGTTCGTGATATTTCTCGAACACACTGAGGTCAGCTGTGGAATATACTATTTTACGATTACAGATGGTACCTGACAATGATGGCCGTCATGTAGGACATGTCATGTTATAATAAATTTTTTAAACTGTCTTAATTCTGTGCTAAATGTGTAATTCATTAAAAAGCGCTCCATCATGGGGAAATTTTGAGCTTTTTATTTTATTTTTTTTTTTTTTTAAATTCGCAAACAAATTTCCGTACCTCCATTATATTATACACAAAATTTCATAACTTGCTCAACAATACTTTCAACTATACACAAGCTTAATATAAGGTAAATTAATTTTTGACATCCTGTACCTATTAATTATTATTATTTTTTTTTTTTTTTAATTAAATTCTTGATAGCTGAAGATTGAAGTGAGTAATATAATTTTCTGAAAAAGAAATGAAACATATACGTCCCTATGATAGATTTAAACAAAATTGGAATTTATCCACTTTCATTTAATTTCTAATTAAAGTGTTCAATAAATAAGCTTTTTGAAGCATTTTTGTATATTTAAGAAGAAACTCAGCTCATTTAAGAAAAAAAAATCATTTACAAATTAATAAACAATAAAATAAATACGAGACTTTTTAATCGCTTACTAATTTAAATATGCATGTTTTTGAGTATATTTACAAAGTGGAATATGAAAACAATAACAGATCGTGACTTCCTACATAAACCATTTTCTAATAATTAATAAAAAATATCATTCTTATTTTTTTTTCCCGAAGATAAATCTAAATATATAAAGAGCTAACTTAAGTAACATCATACATGACACTTAAAATTAATTACCAATATATGTTACGTGTAACAGGAATTGCGTACGTTAAAATTAGAATTTTACATATATTAAAGTCATCCCATTCAATTCTGAAAACTTTAATTCACCGTGATAATGAGATTAAGTGTAATTAAACTTCTAGTTAGGAAATTAATTTCAGGGGCGTGAGAGATTAACTTTAAGAATAAGTTTCAATTCATATGCTACCGTAGGAATAAATACGTTAGAAACTAACTTTCGTATCAATGGGATTATTAATTACAGCCATGATTTGAAAACAGGTATAGAGATGTATATACGATGTCTAACTTAATTTAGCTGTATTTTTAATAATGATATGGGGCAAAATGCGAAAATATATTAGAATAAGTGGCTTTTACTTATGCGTTTGTTGTTATATTGTTCTAGATTTCAGCAGGCATTGCCCCTTTTGTCGGCCAAACTATGTAACTAAAATAAATTGTCAAAATAAAGTATCACAAAGTGATGTAAAAATTTCATAAAATTAATTTAAAAAAAAAAAGTCTGACAATACCTCATTTAAGATTTTGGCTGCCTCAATCAGCGGCTTTTCCTATTGCAACATGCTGAGTCCGGGTAACAATCTTCTGCCACAGTGTATTTACGGAGTGGAACAGGGGAATTTTTGTGCTTTGGCAGCGACATTTCCAACTACACTATGTCAGGTTCCGGTCCCTAAAGCATGCGGTTGCACCACACATCCGCACATTCCGCTCACCTCCCTGAATCTATCCATTTTAATTTTAGAGGCCCGCAAAAAATCGCCCTTTAGGGTAATTTGGGGCAGATTTGCGCTTAAAATTGTGTATGTTACATCTCATTCCCTTCAGGCAAAGTCTAGAATTTTTTTTGTCTCCGGGCCAAAATGGGGAAACACGAGGTAAAATCCGTTTATAATATGCTTTGGTACACAAAACCAACTCACACACAAAATAATCGCCTTGCAGAGATAACTTAGATAGAGTTACGCTTGGAAAGTTGTATTTTGTAACTCCCGACACCAAACTGGCAAAGGGCAAACAATTCGTAAAATTCATTTATAGTACGTGCTGTTGCACTTGTACATAAATATACTTAAAAATAACCTTCCTGAGATAATTTGGAACAAAGTTACATTTTGAAAAGTGATTCACACCCTACCTCCAAAGGTAGCAAAGAGGGGAGATTTAATAAATTTCGTCATAGTGTACGTTGTCTGCACATGCCAAACACGCGCACCATAATTCCGGACTGTGGAGCTCACATACAATCATAAGGAGTAATTTAAGGCAAAAAGAAGGCTTTCACATTTCTCTCCGGAAAACATATTTTGCCCTCCACCAAGATCTAAACATATATAACATATTGTTTAAAATAATAACAAACATATATAACTTGATAACATATTGCTCGTCTAAAATATATTGCTCGTCTCTTTCTTAGGCAAATTTCAAAATTCCTGAAATTATAATTTACGTATTGTGTTTATTTTATTTTAATAGAAATATATTGTGGACATCTGTTTATTTATTTTTTTTTTCTGAGAGATATGAAGTATTATGCAAAACCTAGTTTTATGATTCCCTCTTAGGATGGACGATTAACTAATGTTCAAAAAATTGATTTTTAGGTGTGTAAGTTACCCTTTAAAGCAAATATCTTAGATACACTGGTTCTCATAATTATAGGGACACCCGTTTTTCCATATTAACTAAACACCGAACACTATTATTTAAACAAATATATTTTTTAATAATTTGAATTTCATTAATAGACTATATTTTAAAAGATTTATCGTTTTTCTATCTTAAAAAAACTTTAAATGCGGTCAAAGAGATGACTTTTCAGGTGTTCACAATTATAAGAACAGCTCGAATCTTAGTAATTTTTTTTTTTATGTTATTCTTTAAATTAATATTTATGGGGTCTCTTTTTAGGGTGAAAGAGTCAGACATTCTCTCTGGTATATATATATATATGTTTTTAATATTCAGTTTCAATACCATGTCATACAGCATAGATGATATTCTGAATGCATTTAAACTATTTAAAATTGCTTTCCACTTGCATCACTTTTTTAATATGATAAGTTAAGGTTTTTTCAACTTTTAGGCCACGGGAAAGGCAATAATACAGAGATTTCTTTCTTCAAACTATTTTCTATTGCTCTAGAAGTAGAGCGAAAGTGTAAGTCTTGTTAAAAATATATATATATTATTCACCCCTCCCCCCCAAATTCTAAAAAAATCTGATAATTCCTCGTTTAAAATTTGCGGATATTCTCTTGATGTTAATAATAATAATAATAATAATAATAATAATTCTGCTTTCAGTAGAAATAGCTCCCCAGAGCACCATAGATCCACCTTTAAAATGCCCGATTCATATCTGCCTTTAAAAAAATCTGCTCTGTCTTTCGCTATCTTCAGATCGTGCCCGTAATTGTTAAAACCATTTAGTTAATCAAGAATAAATGTTTTTCATCCGAAAATGCAACATTTTAACATTTAATATTGTTTTTATTCAACTTTAACACTGACGATCTTTCCCCCATTAAATGCTTATAGAATATTACAAGTTTTTCTTTCATATTAACCTATTATTAATTATTTTAAACGTGCATGAATGTGGACCCCAACCCTTCGTTAAAAATTACGAGTGAATTCAGTAGCAGTCATTATGAGACTTCGATCTCTGTAAAGCAACTCTGATTTTGCATCAGATCTCTCTCCTACCGAACCAGCAGTTAAACGTACGATCACATTTCCTTCAGCAATTTTAGATCTTCGATTTTCATTTAGAAATTCAGCGGTTTGAAACTATCCTTCCACTTAAAAAAAAAAAAAAAAAAAAAAAAAAAAAACATTTATCATACTTCACTACATGAACGTTCTGTTTTTCGAGGAATTATCTTGGACAAAAAATCTTGATTTTCCCTATAATTATGAGCACCTAAAAACGTGGAGAAAAAATTATTTTGCATTATTTTTTATTAATTTTGTTTCATATTTAAAAAACTATAGCAACTTTGGTTTTTAGAATACTAGATATATTAAGTGCACTTAGAATAATCTTGTGCACAATTATTTTTTCATTAGTTATTTAAAAACAAACATTAAGTGTCCTTACAAAAATGAGAAGGATTGTATATCTGTTAGTTCCCTGTCATACCACACGTATGGGGAAATTATGCAATCGTGAAACATTTCGACCTCGACTTTTTTTACTTTTTTTTTTTTTTTTTTTTTTTTTTTTTTTTTTTTTTTACACGATTTGAGGTATAAAGTATCCGAAAATATAAAAATTGATATGTGTACGTCTGTAGGGTGTCTGTAAGTTTTTATGTTGTTAGACTGTGTACACGATATCTGAAGGAGAAACGACCGCAGAATTGTCGGACAAGATTCAAAAGATTACTTACTAGTGCAGATCAGAAGCCTCAACGCAGATAGTGATCGAAATTCTTGTGTGTGGTCCTAAATGAATTATTTAGTCTATATATACCGTTTGTCAAGAGAAAAAATTCATTTAAGCATCTTAAAAATGTATACTTATTTCAGTATTTTCAAAATAGCATAATGAAATTGGACATAACTTGGATGATTACGTGACAATGTTAGAAATCTTTTCTAAGGTCTTGTGCATTAATTATTGTCTAAGAACATATTTTCTTCAGAAATCATACTTTAAAGCATCTCAATAATGTACGTTAATTTTATTTTGTTAAATGCAATGTAACTATTTTAAAATGCGTTTAAACGAAAACCCGCCCATACTACCTACCCCCTCCCCCCCCACACACACATGATAATAAAAACTTAGGAGTAAACACGGAGAATAAGCAATATATGCAACAAAAGTTACACAGTTCTTTCTGTATAGTCCCTAAACATGTGTACCAATTTGCAAGTTAATCTGGGGGGTTTTGTGGTCCGCTATTGCAATATGTATAAATTCTGTCTGTAGGCCGCAATTAAAGAAAAACTTTGGTATCTCCCTATGCACGAACTACAAATATAATACATGCCCTAAACTATTCCGTTAATTCCATGTGGCTCATAAACGTGTGTACACTGGAAAAAAAATCTAAAGTAGTTACAAATTTGTAAGATATTTGGGTAAATCAACGTTCTAAATTGGAAAGTGCTGTTTATAACCCAAAATCGCTTGATATGTATGGTTCACTATCTTATTTTATATTTTTGTCTATCTATATTAATAAAATCAGACTCTTGACTGTAAATTTGTCAGAATCAAAATATTTTGCGATATCTTCACGTTTCACACACTAAGCCGAAAATGACTTCAGAAATATTTGCCTCTGTGTGTGTGTGAGAGAGAGAGAGTCGTCGTTTCTGTATGTCGCTTTTTTTGTCCGGTCATCACGCGAGAAAGGCTACACGGAATTCAACGGCACTTTGCAGGAATTTCGGTCTTCACCCAATTAAAATGATATCTATCGACTTTTCAGAAATTCCTCCACGTTCCCACCTAGGTAGGGGGGGGGGAAGACAAAAATACGTTTGTCCGGGTATCACTTGTGAATGGCTGGGCGGAATTCAACGGCGCTACACAGGAATTTAGGTCTTTACCCCACTTAATATTATATCTATCATTTTTTCAGAAATTTCCCCCTGGGGGGCAAAAGACAAAAACACGTTTGTCTGGGTATCACTTGAGAACGGCTGTACAGAATTCAACGGCGCTTCGCAGAAGTTTAGGTCTTTACGCAATTTAAAATTAAATATGTAAATCAACTTTTTCGAAATTACTCCCCTTTCACCCCTATAAGCATAATGCTTCGTAATGGTGCTCTCAGGTATAAAAATTTTAGCAATGATCTATATTAATAAAATCAGACTTTTGTATGTAAATTTGTCAGAATAAAAAAAGATTGCGATATCCTCACGTTCCACACACCGAAAATGGTCATCTCAGGTCGTAATGATCCTTTCATGTATAAAATTTTGATTAATCTATATCAATAAAATCAGCCTTTGGCTGAAAATTTGCCGATATATGTCTGTGTGTCGCTATATTTGTCCGGGTATCACTCGAGAACGGCTGGACGGAATTTAACGGCACTTTACAGGAAATTAGGTCTTCACCTAACTTAAAATTATATCTATAGAAATTTTCAAAATTTTGATAAGTTTTTGAAGTGTGGGTAAAACACGCCTACGCATGCGGCATAAAAAATTTTTTTCAGTAAAACGCTTTGAATGAAAAAAAAAAAAAAAGTTATATTTACGCTTTAGACAACAGGTATATATATCTATATATATATATATATATATATATATATATATATATATATATATATATATACACCACCTGATATCGATATCGAATTCAAATATCGCCATTTATTTATAATTTTACAAAATGTTAATGCAGAGATTTTAATAAATTGTCGATGCAGTTGAATATTGAAGAAAAGATACAGTTTTAGTACTCTTGGCAATTTTTTATTTTATTTTATTTTGTTTTTGCTATTTTGACAATGAATTATAATGGATATAGCAGAGCCGAATATAAAGAAGTTGGCAAGAAATGACCTAGGTACTTCGATGCTAAATTTCAAATTTTGCTTGGGGATCTTATACTAAAGCTGTTCCGAAGAAAAAAAAAAATAGACTTAAAAAAAAAAAAAAAAATGTAAATTAAGCAACGCTGCCACGCTATTTGACGTTTTTGGCGATTGACGCACATGGTGTTACGAAAAGATTGTCTAAGTGATGATTAAGTCATTTGAGATTTTCTTCTCTCGGACAACTCATAAACATTATGTTTGTAACAAATTATAAATTAAAAAAATAATTACATACATAAGGTAATTGTAAATAGGGTCTCAATTTAATATTATCTATATTAATAAAATCTGACTTTTGTCTGTAAATTTGTCAGAATTAAAAAAAAAAAAAAAAAAAATCACACACCATGGAAGCTAGAAATGACTTTAGAAAATTTTATCTGTCAGTGTGTGTCGTCGTAAGTGTACGTCTGTAACGCTATTTTTGTTTGGGTATCAAGTGAGAATGGCTGAATGGAATTCAACGGCGGTCGGCGAGAATTTTGGTCCTTACCCAACTTAAAATTATATTTATCTACTTTTCTGAAATTCCCTCCGTTCCCCTACTGGGGACAAATTTCAAAAACACGTTTGTAATCATACCTCGGCTTCAAATTACTTTAAAGTAAAGAAATTGCAGGAGACTAGACATAAGTAAAACTAAAAAAATTATCTGCGATTTAGAAATTTTCGATTTTTAAAGAGAGAAAGGAGGAAAATCGATTTTTGGCGGGAAGTTTCACAAATTCTGGATTTTTATGTAGGACTCTTCCAAAAATGGAACAAAAATGTTGAAAAAAAACTATATGCGACTTCCTTAAGATATTTCCAAAAACACATTTTTGGTTTTTAGTGATTTGCGATTTTTTTTATGGTTTACGAGGGGCAAAATCGAGACACACCTTTTAGCGCTAAATTTGTCTTGGGAAATCTATGGGAGCTGCGTTCAGAATTTAAGTGCTTGGATAGTTTATATGTATCTAACACCTAAAGTAAAGGGATTTAGCAAAATTACCCCGTTCTTCCCCTTGGAGGGACAAAAGACAAAAACATGTTTGTAAAGATAAATCGGCTCTAAGTTACTTCACAGTGAAGAAATTGCACATAAGCACAAGTAATTACACATAAGCAAAGTAAACCATTATCTGCGATATAGTGAGTTTTGATTTTTAAGTAAAGGGAGGGGTAAATAACTTTTTGGCGGGAAATTTTGCAGATTCCGGATTTTTGAGTAGATCGCTACAAAAAAGGAACAAAAATGTTGAAATCAGCCATGCTTTTTCCTTAGGATATTTCCAAAACACGTTTATATATATATATATATATATATTTTTTTTTTTTTTTGAAGTGAAAATTTCTTTAGGCGCGTTGGGCATTTTTGAGATGGGAAAAACCATTGAAGTCGCGACACTGTTCACGTAAACGACACACCTGTATATAAGTATGTAAATATATTGTGTATGTACGTACATAGATACACATGCATATTCATATTTTTTGAGATGGGAAAACACTATTGAACTCGCGACACTGTTACCGTAACCGACACCTTTGTATATAAGTATCTACATACATTGGCTCCATTTACACAAGAGTTGAGTTTGGGTTGAAATACATTGATGATATAACTATATATATATAATATAAACATATATTGTGTATATACGTACAACACAGATATATATTCATGTCGGAACTTTTCGAATCGAAAAAAACAAACAAAAATTTTTACTGTTATAATCAAGAAATTGCGCGCCTTTTCGTATGCTATCTAATGCACCCATGCAATGAATTTCTACCTTACCGACGATGAACAATCTAACACACTTTCGATTGCGAGAATCGCATAACAGTTCAGTATACAATTCAACGCACGTTTCTGTTAATTCAACATAGATAGTATAATTGTGACAATTCTTGAAATTCATCAAAATACTTTTGTTTCTTCTTTAATTTAGCTAGCTTCAAATAATGTATCATACAATTAACTTACTAATGTGAAGTGTTAATAATTATGTACTGTATATTGTTTAAATAAGAAATATAGTACTACAGTGCTTTTGAGTTTGAATTTGTAAATCTATCATTGCTGATAAATGAATAGAACTGCTGCTCATCATCACGTATGTAAACAATTGTTGAAATTGTGGATGAAAATTCATAAGTTGCATTGGTATTCATTTCAAAGAATACCATTTAATTAAATTTAAAATTTCATGTACTTGTAAATTTACGTTTTAAGAAATAGATTGCAATTTTTGTATGTAAAATAATATGCATTATTTTTCATGCACAATAGTGCATTAAATAAAAATTGTAATATTATTTTTTGTAGAAATAGTTTATATTAATGAATTGAAAAAATAAAAAAAAAAACACTTTATTTAAAAGTAATTTCCTGCACAATAAAATATTTTCTGACGAATCAAGAAATACACACGTAATTATTTAAGTTTTTATTTCTGTCGGCAAGTTTTCACTTCTGTGTTTTTTTTTTTTTTTTTTTGTTTGTCTAGGCGGAAGGGAATATGTGTTACGAAGGGTAAATTCAAGACATATTACCTATGACAGATTTAGCGCTAAAAGCGGGGTCAAAACTTGTTACTTTTAAGCACTAAATATGTCCTGGAAATTTTATGAGAGCTGCGGTCACGAAGTTTGGTACTTGACTTGTCTACATGTATCCAAAACCTAAAGTAACGGGATTCATCGAATTTCTATCCCTTCTGTGGAGGATAAAAATTGTGATGGCATGTCTACGGACCACCTCTAGTGGTTTGTCCCAGACCGTCGCCAATTGCCCATCTGCGTAACATTAGTGCGACGTAAAATCCAACCATCCATCCATTCATCGAATTTCCCCTGGGGGGATAGGAGGAAAAAAAATATTATAAACTTAATTCGGCCCCAAATTCCTTCACGTTGAAGAAGAGACTAGACTTGAGTATAAATAAAAAACTATGTGCGTTTTTGGAATTCTTGATTTTTAAAGGAGAGAGGGGGAAAAATCGTTTTTCTCAGAAATTCCGGATTTTTGGGTAGAGCTCTACTAAAAATGTTTAAAAGTTCTGAAAACAGCTATGCGTGTCTTAGTTAGTATATTTCTCAAAACATATATTCTCTTTTTTTTTTGGGGGGGGGGGGTCGCGTAAGGAGTTGGAAATTCGAGATCACCCTTTTAGCGTTAAATTTGTCTTGAGAAATCTATGGGATCTGCGGACACGAATTTTTGTGCGTAAATTGTTTATATGTATCCGAAACTTATTAAAACGGGATTTTACGAAATCCCCCCTAAACCCCTTTGGAGTCGGGAGCAATAAACACGTGTAAAAACACGTTTTCCTGCTTGAATTCGCCTTAAATTATCTTAGAATTTTGAATTTTGGTGTGTGAATGTTGATTATGTGTACGCATTATGTACTTTGGTGTGATTTCGCAAAATTTAGGACACATCCGCTGGGGAATGGGAGGTAAGAAGCAGGTAAGTTCTGCCGAAGAAAGTGGAAACCCGGACTCCTCACGTTGCAAGCGGGTAAAACATGTAAAGAACCCAGCGGGAACTTTAAATTACATTATTAATAATGATATGCGAATTTGACAGCTAATTTAATTATAGTGTCCAGCGAAGCGGGCAAAGCCAGCTAGTAATAAATAAAGACGTTGTAGGAAATATTGTATCACTCACCTCTTATTAAAAAAAAAAAAAAAAAAAAAAAAACAGAAATTCTAACATGCGTAGATGATCTAAAACATTTAGACATTTTGTATGTATATGTATGTAAAAACTTTTAAATAATCCACATTGAATTTTGCTCAAATCTTGTCTGTAATAATTTACATTCACTTTTTAAAATGCACTATATAAATCATAATACAGTTCGTTAAGGTATTATAAGACCACAAGCACATTGCTGCATTTCTGAAGAAGAGAGCATATATGCAAATTTTTAGTTGTGTATTTAAAATTGATCAGAAAACGCATCCTATACTAATTCCAACATTCAAAATTAAATTAAATTTCATTAAAACTTATTTATTTTTCTAAAAATTAAAGACTGTAACTGTTTAAAAAATCACCTGAGAAAATTAACATATGATACATGACATCAAACTCAATATAAAGCGCATCAGTCAGATTTCGTAAAAGCATTACCTAAGAAGCAAAAGCTTAGGTTTTGAATGTGTTATCTACGATTAATTTGACGATGCCTCGAGGTAAAGAATTATCGGAGTGCAAAAGGAGAAAAAAATTATTTTATAAAGGTTCTGGTAAATCTGAAAGAGATATTGCGAGGTTAATGAACCATTCTAAAACTGCCATTCATAATGTCGTAATTAGAAAAGATTATTCAAACAAAATAAAAAGATCTGGTAGAAAAAAATATTTTGACAGCACGTGATAATAGACCAATTTTTCGACTGTCAACTAAAAAAGGTCATTCAACTCGTGAAATTTCGAAACGTTTCAGCAAGAAAACTTTACATGTAACGGTCTGGAAGATTCTTAAATTAAATATTAATACGAAATTTATGAAATTGAAGAAAAAACCAAAGTTATTGAAATGCCATCGAGAAGAAAGATTAAAATAGGCTAAAAATGTCATGTCATGGAATGATGAGAGGAAACAAATTATATTTTCTGATGAAAAGAAGTTTAACCTTCATGGTCCCGATGGTTACAAACACTATTGACATGACTTGAGGAAGAAACCAAAAGAATGCTTCAGTCGACAAATGGATGGAGGATCCTTAATGATTTGGGGAGCTTTCAGTTATGAAAGGTTGTGTGATTTACAGCGGATTTCGGGTCATATGAACTCTACACAATATCAATCTATGCTATATGATCATATGATACCGTTTGGACCTTTATTAGGTGGTGGTAAATGGATGCTTCTTCAGGACAATGCTGCTTGTCATACATCTAAATCCACACAGGAGTGGTTTAAAAAAGAAAAAAAAAATAATGTTTTCACATGGCCAAGCCGAAATACAGACTTGAACCCCATGGAAAACCTATGGGGTATATTATCTAGCAAAGTTTATGCTAATAATAAACAATTTTCATCTATCAATGAACTGGAAGTAGCCATTGTAAACGAATGGTACAATATTTCTATAACTGAACTTTATGACCTGGTTACTTCAATGAAAAACAGAGTCACCAAAACTAAATTCAAAAACTGGCGCGCAGTCAATAGAAAGAAATTAAAACTTCTTCACACACCATAAATTGTAGTCAGGCAAGACTGGTTAAAGTCTTGCTTTTACCTCCAAGGCAGTAGCACGTGTTTGCACCTGATGAAGAAAGGCTACGTCCTTTCGAAACCGGTTGTGCTGACTTAAAACTTATGGTGTGTGAAGAAGTTTTAATTTCTTTCTATGAAAAACAGAGTGTTTGAAGTCATCAGGAAAAACTGAGGACCAATATCATATTAATTTTTTATACAATATTGTTTTTTGGCTAGTGGTCTTATATTTTCTTAACAAGTTGTTTTTAACTTATTTCTAATTTATATTTTAATTAAACGTTTATTGCCTTATACCAAGTTATGGCAAACTAATTATAAAAAAATATAGAGAGAGAGCAATATGTTATTTTATGTATTTAAATTATGATTATAGTCTTTATTTTTCTTATAAATTACAAAATTAAAGTGGTGTTATAATTTTTTAATGGACTGTATGTATGCAGACGACAATTCATGACTTCCGTTCACGAACAAATACGTGCTTATCTGTTTACACTGATTTAACTATGGCGCCAAAAATCGTTGCTACTTTCAAACAACCAAAATGGCGAGGTTTTTCCGCCCAAAAACAGATACCATGGAGTTATAGATATGTAAATCCTTCTTTTCTGTAACGCGAACTATCCATTTTGAAATGATGTTGTTTTACCCAAATTATCTTACAAATTTTTACCTATTTTATAAAAAAAATTGTACCAAATTGCAAGTCAATAGCTTGATTTTTGAGGCCGTTGACATACATATATATACAGACAGACAAGATCATTTTAGTCCCATCTCTCAACATGATGGCTTCCACTGACTTTCGGGCAGTTATTATTATCTTAACTAGTTGCTCTGCAGAACAGGAACCTCAACGTCCTATTTTCATCATAACTCATAATTCAACACATGATTGATCATTTTTATTTTATTCCATATTATGCATACACATCATCATCATCATCATCATCATCGTCATGAATTTCAGTATTTATGAGTCCACAGCAGGATGAAGACCTTTTCTGGGAAATTCCAATCTGACCTGTATTCTGGAATTCTTCTCCATTCTGCGCTTCAAAGCTTCACAGAATTTTCTCTTTCTTACGACACAGTGATCTCTTTCTTGGACTTTTGTTATATCTCGGTATTACAAATAGGACTATGGTGGTCCATCTATTGCCATTTATTCTGAAAAAGTGCCCAGCCCAGGTCTATTTTAACATAATTCTAGAAATAATATCAGAAACATTGGTTTACTCCTTAATCCAATATTTTCGCTTTCTGTCTCTTTGGGTGAATTTTAACATGCATCTCTTTGCTTCTTCTTCTCTCTTTTCTTTTCTATTTTTTCATCTTAAAAGCGTTGCAATTTAAGAAGTTTAAAATGCCTTCTACATATACTTCCTCTGAAAACTCATTTGTTAAATTTAGCATTAGCTCACCTATCTGTAGATGAGGGAAGAATTAAAGTTTTAAAAATCAATTAAAACAAAGACAAGTTGTTGCAAAGAAAATTTTATTTATTTATTTTTTCAATACAGAGAGAAGGAGCATTATAGAGTTAGATGAAGATTCTTTTTTTCTTTTTTTAAACTTTTATATCTAGCATTAAAAATTTTTTAGCAGGGCTTTTCTGAGAATAATATGGTGAAAATAATATGGTGTGTCACATATAAATTGTTCTCTTACATTGCGTTTGAATTCTATACAGATCCATTATCGATTAAATGGTAAAACCGGAAATACAGTTTTATAAATATACTTTACAAGCAGTTTAAAGTAGTTTTTGAACTGTTTTATTTGACAAATATTTTAATAATATTTAGATCTACCACTTCCCACTTCTCCAGAAATGTATAATATTTTCATCCAGAAAAACAATTATTTAATAAGTTTATTTATTATTACTAATTTTTTTTCCAGAAAAAAAAAAAAAAAAAAAAAAAAACTATTGAAACATAACAATATTAGTGTCAAACATTTTACGTGCCACAATTATTTGATCTTTCAAATAACAAATTGAACTTATTTTCAAACATACTTTTTTTTTTTTTTTTTTTTTTTTTTTTTAATGCTGATAACAGATATAAATGCATTTACAATGGATATATAATCACTAGGACGATTTTGTATTGAGTTAATCACAAAACTGGTAACTAAGACAAAAAATCAGTGTTATTAATGGGTTTTAAGTAATACATTGTATACAATATATGAAAGGGAAAGTGTTTATCGCTTCTGAATGGTTTTACTGTACATGTTAAAATTAAATAAGGGACTTCAGTTATTTACATTCAGTGAACAAGAATGCTTTTATTGAATTTTTGGTATCCTTGAATGGGATCTATAAACTAAATACACAAAACATTTACATTTAATTCAATATGAAAAAATATGAAAACCCATAACACAACTTTAAAAAAATTCCACACCACTTCCACCGTATACTATTTCAATTATTTTGAGTAGCCCAAAAAACAATTGGTCAATTATTTTTTTACAGCATTTTATGCACACACACACAAATAATAATAATAATAATAATAAAAACAAAAAACGCTTTTATCGAAATAGTATATTTTTATGTCACTTCGTTTAGTGCATTAGAACTGTAGTGCATTAAACAGTACCCACTAAAAATTTCGTACATAGATGAAATGAATTTGTATAATATTTTATGTTGAGTACAACTACCATTTATCGAATCTCAACGGAACCGTTTAGTGTATAGCACATATGTGTGATAAGAATTCAGAATATCAAATTTATATTTCTAGATAATATTTATTCATAAAAAATGCCGATAACACACATACACAAACGCAAACAGCGAACCGCTCTAAACATGTCTTTTGGATTCAGGGTAATGCGTTAATATAACAAAAACACATTTTTGAAAACTTGACGGAAACAAGAAATTCCGCTCTATATTAGCATATGTAAACATATGCTTTAGACCTGAAAATGTACTAATTTGCATCTAACATATTATTATTTTTTTCTTACCTAAGTCTGATATAAGTACTGATTTTAGATCCTATTTTTAGTGACAGTTTCCGAAATATTTGCATGTATTCAGGGACTGATGGCAAAAATCTTTTTTTTGTGTGTATCCCTACCTGTGTGTGTCTGCGTATAAGTAATTTTCAAGCCTGTAACTCAAAAGAAAATACTAACGGGAAATCAAAAATCATTATGCTAAAAACTTCGGAGATGCTATTTAAAAAAATTCTTCAAAACTCACAAATAGTTCACGTACAAGGATATATAAGATGATTTAAATTGATTACGTTTATCTGAAAATTTCTAGTAGGCACAATTTAAAATATTTAGACTACGCTTCGTGTAGAATTGGAAAAAAAATAAAAATAATTTAACATTCGTCTACAGAGAAACACAGAAGAAATTTAGATACATTAAGAAAATATTTGGAAATTGTTAAAAGTGCATTCAAGTTGTGCTGTGTGATTTTACTACTGAACTAAATTTGAGTAAACTACGCGATTTTATAGACTATTGACGTTATAAATATCTATTCTTTTTTATTAAAAATATGCAAATAAATTTAAACTATAATACTATAATACTATAAAGTAGAATAAAAAAAGGATTTTTTTCTTTGTTTAAAATTTTAATTTAGTTTTGCTTAAATAATAATAATAATAATAATAATAATAATGTATATATATATGGTACAACTATAGTATTTCCCCACAGCTGAATATGGCGATTTTTCTTTGGCGCCGATTTGAACGATAACAATGTCGTTCTGGACTGTTTGCGATATAATATGGCAGCGTGCATGCTATTTATTTTGGATTTATGATTTTATGATTTATGATTTATAATTTAGCTTATGATTTTATCATTTATGATTTTTAGATTTATGATTTAGCCATTATCGCCAAAAATAAATCGCCAAATTCAGCTGTGGAGAGACTATAGTTGTTCCATATATATATATATATATATATATATATATATATATATATATGTATATATATATAGATAGATAGATAGATAGATATTAATATTTCAATGTACAGACATGATTTTTTTTTGTACCTTATCAAAAATTTTCGACAACATTTACAATATATATATATATATATATATATATATATATATATATATATATATATATATATATATATATATATATATATATATATATATATATATATATATATATAACGTCTATTACCTCCTTATCAACATTTCTAAAATTATGAAATTTTAGGTATGATAATATCGAAATTTCCTAATTAAAAAACTAATAATTCTAAAAAATTCTATTGCGGATAAATCGAATAAAAAATACATATTAACACATCTCCCCCCCCCTTTTTTTTATATATAAAGTTAAAGTAGTTTATTATTATTATTATTATTGTTATTATTATAGATGTAGCATACGATTTATGTTGAACATAAATTATTATTATTATTATTATTATTATTATTATTGATTAATTATGACTGTTTAAGTACTGGATATCGAGAATTTAAATGATAACTTTTAAATATCTGACATTTATCAACTTCTCTATTAAATAAATTACAAAAGCTCATAATAATTAAAAAAAAAAAATGAAGAATAAGTACTTCATTTGGCATTAAGTGCTAAAAAAGAGGAAGACGACGTCCGATATGCAACTTTCAAAGTATGAAAAAAAGTAATAATAATGATAATAAATAAATAGATAGCAGCTACACTTAATGTCTTCCATTGTACTTTTTTGATATTTCTACTTTTGAAGAAATAGCAGAATAAACTTCTTTCCTTTAGGTTTTATGTGTTATTTATCTCTAAAAAGAAACTTCACATATTTCTTCCTTTAAATGATACCTTCATGAATTTTGTTACCGTTTATTACATTTCCTGTCGCCAGAAAAACTTTTTTAGAGGTTAACAACTTTTCCCCCCTTCTATTGTGCTAAAAATATAACATAGAATTTAAAAAAAAAAGAACAGGCACATTGTCTCTATTTATAATAAAGAATATTCAAAGATATATTATTCGAAACAAATAGTATTCTAATAAGTAATGCTTTATTGTATTAATTTTGTGCGAAAATAAAGGTTTATTATTATTTTTTTTCCTTCAATTTATTATAGAAAAAATATGTAGCTTATTTTCAAGAATCAGTTTTCAATATTTTATGTTTTAGCTTATATTGACGGTGTTTAGTAATATATTTTAGCTTATTTTCCATTTTATTTATTTATTTATTTATTTATTTTAATATATATATAATTTTTTACAAAAGCACTAAAATGAAAATACACAGTTGGACGAAACCTTGGAAACCACTTGATACTAAAAAAATTACAAATTATATACGGATGCGTTTTCCGCCCTGACTACAAGGGACAGTAAGAAGGAAATGTGGATATAAAAAAAAAATACTGTATAATATCCTAAAACTAAAACATTTTACAGAAATTGAATGAAAGTGGGTGGTCAAAACTTTGAACCACTAATTAATCACACATAAGAAGCAAAGAGAAGATGGCAAAAAAGTGAGACAGTCATTGAATTTGTGCCACTTTAACATAAATTGCCCTTTAACATCAACAGTACAGTAATTGTTTTGCATAGATTTATTATGGTTTCCTTATTGAATTTCATTGCTCAAAACTCAAGAGCACGAATCAGTTCTTTTCTGTGATCACATTGCGTATATTATGCACAATATCTTCCATTAAGTGCCACACCTTCAAGATGATGTTCAAATCTGTGCTGCGGGTGGGCCAATCTAAAACAGTGATTTCATTCGACTTCAGGGACTCGATTTTTTTTTTCTTTCTTTTTTTTTTTTTTTTTTAATCGTAGGCATTCTTTCGTATTGCCTTTCTTACAAATCCATTTGTTCAGGCCCAATTATCTGAAACATGACTGGATAAATGTGGTTCGCAGGTCATCAAGATGGTTTATGATGTTATATTTCATTTTAATAATCTTTACTACAAGATAACCAAAGATAGAGGTGACACCTAAAATTAGGACATTGCCACATCCCTTTTGTCGTTTCACTTGATGTGGTGCGATGACGCTGTTATCTCTATATTCGACGTACGAATTAGCGCTGTCGAGTCTACCAGATAAAAACCGTTTTTCATCCGAGAAAACCCCTTTCTTGAAATCTGTGCATTCAACAATTTATTTGCATGTGAGCAAGAAACGCTCTTCCTTGTGTCTCTATATTAACGATAGTTGTTTTTGATTATTTTGTAGGTAAAGTTTTGTTTCGCGAAAGTTCAACAAATAGTTCGGCGTGAGGTTGTGACAACGGTTATAATCTTTAGGATAAGGCTAAGGATAAATCCATTTTGATCTATTCACTGACGTGTCATCCTCCTAATTCTTATATTTTCACGGATTGAAAAACCTTAGGGACGTCCGGTCTTCTTCCCTATTTCCCGGTTCTTAGTCTTTAGTACCCCGATGACTATATTTTTGGAAACTTTACTTAGATGATATTTTTTTCAGAGATATTTAAGTTGTTCATTTAACATGCTGATGTAGGAGCATTTTCTTCAGTGATAATCCTTAATGTTTTTAATTTACTGCTCAAATAAATTCTTCACTGGCACATTACTGATAAAAAGTACATTTCAAGACATCTGAAAAAATAAAAATAAAAAGACTATGTATCTATTATTCCCACTAAAAACAGATTCCCTTAAACAAATTAAAATAATAATAATAATAATAATAATAATATATATATATATATATATATATATATTCTTGGTACAAAGATTGAATAATTAATATATATATAATGTAGAAAGGATTGTCGATTTTGAATCATTTTGCGTCAGATAGTCCATTTTTATAATTTATTTTAAATCTACGAAGCATATTATTAATTAAATTAACAAAAGGCCATTTTTCAAACAATCATTTTTCATAGTCAAAAGACAACATCAATTTATTCAGATATAGGAAAAGTTAACTGTATTAAAAAAAAATATATATAAGTTTTTTTTTTTTTTTTTTTTTCAAATATTTTCGATTATAGGGGTGACAGGGACACAGTGGGCCGCTTTTACACTTTTAAATATTTTTCTCCAAAAATAAAAATGCAAGGTACTTGAAAAAAAAAAAAAAAAAAAAAAAAGTACCAAACATTCTTTAAACCTTTCTTGACTTGTCTTAATGTTTTATAACAATACTTCTAATACGTTACGAATAAAAGAATAAAATGTGTGCGCTCACAAACGGATATTTTCATGAAATAAAATTACCAAAATTTAAAAGAAATGAAAATAAATAAGAGATAATTAGATGAGGAATCCTATTTCAGATTCCATTTGTCTTTTAGGTGCAATCACTAAAAACAATAAGATATATTTTTAATTTGTTTATTATGTTATATAATTATGAAAATTAAAATATATAATTAAACATTATACTACTATTCAAACATTTTTATGAATTATTTTGAGATATTAATACTTTACATTATATTTGTGAAATAAGTTTAACTAAATTTTTTCTACTTTTATCTTTTACATATTATTTCTAAGAACAACAACAATAAATTTATATAACCTACTATTTATTATATGACATAATGATTTTATTTATTTTTTTAATATTAAACAATTCAAATAGTTATTAAATTTAGTTATTCATAATTATTACACTACTATTCAACTATTTTCCCTTTTCAGAAATTTATTTTATTATAACATTAATATTATTATTTTTTTATTAATTATTTTGAGTCACATTATATTTGTATATGTAAATTTAACTAAAATTAATAAGGTATTACATATAATTTGGAGTTTTAGGCACATTAGACGGTAGTCCACTGTGCCCCATGCAGAGGTGGTCCACTCTGCCCCAAGTCCAGACAAAATAATAATTTTAAAATTATATATAGACTGTAAATGTGCTAATAATTTTTATGCATTTAAAAACAACAATATCTTATGTTTTCTAAACAACTATCTAATATTTGTAATCAATAGTTCATTCCTGATTAAGAAAAAAAAAAAACTTTAAACATAAAAAATTACTTTGAGCAGCTCAAAATATAAAAATTGTATAAAATGGCTACCTTAGCATTTACCATGTAGTTTTTTTGGATGTATACAAGTAGTACCATGCGGTTATCTATGAGTCTCAATATAAACTAAAAGAGTAAAATATTAAAAGAATTAAATATGGGTGATTCACTGTGCCCCAGTCTCTCCTACACATTTGTGAAGAACGATCTTCTCCGATATTGCTGTGAATTAAATTAATTAAATGCACAGTCTAAGGTAAACTTAACAAAGCATTTTATTTAAATATTTTAAATTGAGGAGATAATGAACTAAGGTCTCTCTAAGTACTGAATAATAGTAATGTAAATGTTCATTGCATGTAAAGCAATACATTGATTATCACCGTACGTGCAAGAAACATAACTGGTGTAGAACTCAAATTCACTCTTCAGAACTGCAATCGTGATAAGCTGAACTCAAATTAAATTGAACTGCCATGTAGTATACTGTAAATATTTTTTATTTATTTATTTATTTATTTTTACAGTGAGAGATCGTTCTGTATTTTCCACCAAACATCTTAAATTTTATCTGATAAATTTTACTACTCTCAAAGTTTTTTTTAAACCCGCAACTATCCTTCGTAGAGTGTATTTCTGAATCGGAGTTAAGATTTCTAACTTATCTATATCATTATATAAAGCGCAAAAAATTGTTTGTTTGTGGAGGGTAATCTCTGAAACTACTGAACCGATTTAAAAACTTCTTTCACTGACCGAAAGCTACAGTATGCCATATTGTTATAGGCTATATTTAATTTTGATAAAATAAATTTTAGTTTAAAATCTGAGCATTTTAATTAAAATCCCCATAGAAGCCGTAATAGAAATGGAAATAATAAAATATTAAAAAAATTAGCTGCTGCCAACATAAAAGAAACATTTACATATTCATTTCGTTTTTAAAATATCTTGACGTGAAAAGAAAAGAAATATATTTGCACGTGCATTAAATTGAAATTCATATAAAGCTTTTTTAATTGTTAAACTTACACGTTAAATCTGATGTCATTATAGAATTAAAAGTGTTTATTTATCTAATAATTTAATTTGATATGACATGATATAATATCTAAGCATCAATGTTTAAACCACGGAGTCTTTATTACTCCGTGGTTTAAACTGATGTGTGTAAAGGTGTAAACGAAATTGGAATTTAAAAATAAATGAATAAATAAAATAAAATAAAATAAGAAATTCTATTTTATAATATTATTTATTTTAATTTATAATTGTTGCCAAAAAGATTTACGAATTAATTTATTTTTAGACATATAATAAAATATATTTTCACGCGAACAATAATATAAAAAGTGAACTGGATTTTTTGTAAAAAAAATAATAAAGATCGAGGAAAATTATTTACCCATTTTAATCCCCATATTTGGATATAGATATGTATTAGTTATCATGTGCATCCGTTAGATTAAATTGTTTTTGTTGTAAAATTGATAAAATTGGAATTTTAAATTTCAAAACTCTAGAAAAAAAAAATGGCAAATTTCCATATTCGATTGAAAACATAAACATTTCATTTCAAAGGATGATATTTACACAATAAACATCCAACTAATAAACTAATTAAAAGGGAAAGGATAAATATTCTATCATAATTTGAAGTCAAATTTGTTTTCAAATGTCTAAATAAAGTATCTGATATAATATACTAATATGTTGCAGCGGAATAGATTTGATATCCGTCATTGGAAGAAAAAAAAAATATCGCCAAATTATCTGGCGAATATAATTTAATTCCTTTCAAAAATCATGGTTATTTTAAAAACTTACATTAAGAGTGTAACGAATAATATGAAACAATATTTCGTACAATACATATTACGAAAATATACATCTGGCATGTATATTTTCGTATTACGTTTTTGATCGCCAAATACAAAAAACGCCAAGGGTGACAGTTTTGAAATTTAAAATTAAAATTTTGTCAATTTGACAGCAAAATAACTCAATCTAACGCATGCATACAATAACTAATACATATCTATATCCAAATATGAGGATTAGAATCGGGAAATAATTCTTCTAGAATTTTAATTAAAAAAAAAAAAAATCCAATGAGCGATTAACATAGAAAATCTTTTTCTTGCATCCACGGGCGGTCAGTGATGTCATACTTCGCTTGCGTATTGAGATGTTTAAATTTATTTGGCGACTATTTTTAGCAACTAACAGTTATGGCAAGTAGCTCAATATACATAGCGCATACAGCCATTACTGAAATGTAAATAGCATTTAATTATTTGAGTTACATTATGTTGACTGGAAACCTATTTAATATACCTATGCTCTATAGCTATACTAATATAAAAAAAAGAAAGGTTTATATGCATATGTAGAGAACGATCGCTAGAACTAAAAGGCCGATTGCTTTTTTTTTTTTTCTTTCAATAATCAAAAGTTACACTGTCTCTCTCTAAGTGCTAGAAGCTATAATAAATTTTGGTAAAATAAATTTTTAATTAAAATTTTCAATATTTTAATTGAAAACAAAGCATAGATTTGATATCTATCGTCATTGGCGATTTTTGTATTTGGCGATCGAAAACGTAATACGAAAATCTGTATATTATCGTATTAAATACGAGATGTATGTGTTTACTTCAATTACCCTACTACCGTAGATAGTGGAAGTATTGTATAGGTTTTGGCAATTGGTCAGTGTGTGTGAATATGTGCACGTGTGTGTGTAATCTTCTGGCTGTCATATCTCCAAAACTAATAAAAATAGAACTACTAAACTTCACAAGTGATTCAGGTCTGGTGTACAGATAAATTTTCCAAATTTTCGTGAAAATTGAAAAACCGGAATTGGGTCATCGAAAACCAGAAATGGGACCCTAAGCCCATATTCAAAAACACCTCTAATGATTTTCTTCAAAGTTGCTATATAAATAATATATTAGATGCCCTTTCGATTGAAAAGTTGCTTAGTTCAGGAAAATTGATAGGCGTCCTCTATAAACAGCTCAATTTCAGACTTCGCAAGTGCGTTCCTTTAAAAACGCCTGTACGGATTTTTTTCAAACTCGCCATGTTAACTTCCTATTAAATATCCTTTTGTATGTAATTATTGTTTTTAGGTCAATAATTGAGTATGTTAAGTTTTGGTAAAAGTTGGTATCTCAAAAACGGCTCTAACGTATTCTTGAAAAATTTTTCTTTAATCCAATTTAGATAACCTTTCTCAAGTATTACGTGCTTATTACAGGAATATTAACGGTCATCCTGATTAGGTAGTTCAGTTTTAGGTCTCGGAAATTCGTGTTTAAAAAAATAACTATCTATTTTTTTCCCCTCATTTTTTAACTCGCTATGCAAACTCTGTTGTATGTGTCTTTATACGTGTATCAAGTTTCTCTTACTCGAAAATCTCAAAAAATGCAAGTAATATCTCCAAAAAATTGTATATATTACGTGTAATAGTGGGTAATGGAAGTCGTGTGGTTGTTTCACACCAGATTCTGTAATAGTACATATTGTACGAATATTGTTTCATATTATTGATTTCTCCTTTAATATACATTATTAAAATAATAATCAATTA
Organism: Salticus scenicus; assembly: GCA_963930645.1. NCBI lineage: Eukaryota > Metazoa > Arthropoda > Arachnida > Araneae > Salticidae > Salticus > Salticus scenicus. The sequence continues at coordinate 53,371,474 of OZ005656.1, read as the reverse complement.
TGGAAAAAATTAAATATATTTGCGAAATGAAAAAATAAATAATAATTAAAGCTATTATGACGTCAATTTTATCAAAAACATTTTCATGTCATAGGTTTATTTTTCAATATTTTTTATTCATGAGTAAAGAAATGTTTCTTTTTATGAAATAAATAGCATTAAGTAAAATTTGCCAACATTTAACAACTAATTAAAAAAAATAATTGTAAAATTATATTTTGACTTTCCAGTTAATAATATTGCCTGACTATAACATATAAACTGATATATTTCTTGATTTTTTACATTACAATCCATCTTTAACTAAAATTTGTTCATCAGTGCGAAGCCGGACGGGTCAGCTAGTCTCTACATACTTGCAGCTCCCTATTTGCAATTTTCCTATGAAAATTCTAAGAGGAACACATTTAAGTTTTTGAATTATTTTGAACTTAAATCAACTTTACATAATATAATGGTATAAAATTAAATGCTGTGTTTTGTAAGTTTACATTAGGCGGAAACAATAATCATATCAAATAATGTTTAATTAAATAAAGTATTGTGACATAAAATTATGTTGTCAAATCATTTTTTAGAGCTATATTATTTCGGTAGCTGGAATATTTCGTTTATTACCTTACTGCAAGTTTTATTTCTCAAAGGTATTATAAAATTTATTTATTTCTAATCTCAGCACAGAAGTATATTTATTTACAATCGAAAAATTTCAATGAAAGAATCTGCAAGATATAAACACATTTATATTAGTTTTTCACAATTTTAATTCTTTTTAAATCACGCTAGTAAAGGTTAGGGTGTCTCAAAGAAAAAGGTGTCAATAGTGAGTCAGTCTCTGTTCCTTTGGATAACTTTTTTGACTATCAGTCAAATTTTGATAGATTGTTGTTAATGGATTAAAAAACTGTGGTCAAAATTGTTGCTGAAGGAAAATGTTATTAAGCAAACGCGACGTCGTATATACGTTTAATGTCGTTTGTATTCATTTCTGATATGCTTGAGGTCTCTTAGCAAACACCCTATTATGGTAAAAAAAAAAAAAAAAAAAAAAAAATCATGCATGCAGGTATAACACTCATTTTAACATTTGACGCCTATCTGATTTGCGACTGTCTAATAAAATTAAACAGCTGTGAGAGTATGAACAAGCTTTATTGAATTACTAAATTTCTAAGTTTTTTATTATTATTATTATTATTATTATTATTAAATTCCGTTAAATCCTTCAGTCAGAATTTGAGTGACAAAATGAGTAAAGAAATCATTGTTTTTGACAGTCTTCCATTTCTATCGATTTCTTATCCTAAATATTCTTAGTGAATATACATACATAACTATATGCAATAGAATGACGCAAATTTTGCTTTTTAAAAAGCACATCGAAAACTTTGTACTGCTCTTTTACCAGATCTACGCTTTAGCGCACATTACAATCAACACTCATTATATCATTACAGTATATTAAATCTCAATTATGCTCCATTGGTCTTTTGCAGTGAACGCATATTTACAGTCAAACTGCAAATAAATGAACAGTCCATTTATTTCCTGTAATTACGAATTTAGCGACAAACTTGGCGGTTTTTCAGTAAAACTTGGCGAATATTTCAGTATTTATGATATTAAATTCAAATTATATAGTTTCAAATTATTACAGCTTTCTTTAAATTCAAATGTTTAACTAGACAGTTAAAATCACTAGGCCTAGCTCTGAATCTTTTACATAAAAAAAATCGTGCTATCAAAATCAGTATTAGAGTTTTCGATAAAATTTTACGAACTCAATTATTTCTGCTGCATTATACTGCAAATAAATGAACAGTCCATTTATTTCCTGTAATTACGAATTTAGCGACAAACTTGGCGGTTTTTCAGTAAAACTTGGCGAATATTTCAGTATTTATGATATTAAATTCAAATTATATAGTTTCAAATTATTACAGCTTTCTTTAAATTCAAATGTTTAACTAGACAGTTAAAATCACTAGGCCTAGCTCTGAATCTTTTACATAAAAAAAATCGTGCTATCAAAATCAGTATTAGAGTTTTCGATAAAATTTTACGAACTCAATTATTTCTCAAAATAAAAATTTATTACTCTTATAACGAACAGATCATGTAAAATTTTTTGAACCAATATTAATGTGCCCTAAAACTATTAGGATTTTTTTCAGCTACCACTGATACACGATATTAAATACAGTATGGCTTCCATGTTTTAGAAACAAATATATATATATATATATATATATATATATAAACCGGTGAATCTAAAAATACAAAACAAGTTAATATACCGAAAAGATATATAATAGAAGAAGCGTAGAACGGTTTTCCAATATCCGAATCTAAGATCATGAAGAGAGGTAAAACTTTTTTATCGTTGGATGTGATTCTTCTATATTTATTGCTTTGAAAAAACAACAGGACGATCCATTTTCCGTTATAAACTTTTCGTTTCTATTCTTTCTCTCTTTTTCATTTTTTAACAGAACTTTATACACTTATTGATTTTAAAAGGCACATTGAAAAACTTTTCTTCCTTCCTTCTCTCATTTTATGTCGTCTTATTCAAATAAATAAGGCTGGAATTTCAAATAATACTTTGTCTTTGAGCTTGTTTTTGTTTGTAGTGCATGCAAGTCTAAATTACAATTTTCAAAATGTTTTAACTTCCAATTATTTTCTTTGAAATATTGTTAAATAAATTTCAAAATTGGGAATTAGTTTCATCGGTGATCATGAATACGTAAACATAAATTATAGTAATAATAATAATAATTTTAGTTATATTAATACTTTAAATTTTCGAGATAGTTTGGTTATTAGAGGAAAAAAAAACAATAAATGATAACTGCCTATTTTTCCTTGTTAAGCAAACTAATTGAAAAAGTTTGATACAAAAAAGTAGGAAAAGTTTTCATTTTAAAATAAAAAATATATATTTTAGATTAATCTTTTAAAAATTGAAGATATTTCAGCTCACAAAAAATACTACATTTTAATTAATACGGAAATAATAATAATCAAATTTCATTAGCAGATAAAATACAAATTATATAATAAATATAAATTAATATCTATATTATATGAAATTAATATATATATATATATATATATATATATATATATATATATATATATATATATATATATATATATATACATATAATTACACAAAAGGTAAACGCACCAGTAGTGTACATTTTAAGGGCATTTTCCAGCTATTTTTTGTGTAAGTTCCTAAATTTTAGAGTTTCAAAAAATAATTAATATTTCTCACTTTTACTAACACTTTCTTAACCCGACTGTATTATGAATATGGCTAATTCTAGCATTTATATGTTTAAAAAATCAAATATCCGGAGAGCTTAAAATGAGCCAGTAGTGGACACACTAAAAACACAATGGTGGACCCCTTTGAATTTTTGCTTTAAAATTAAGTTGACCAAATGTTCTTATATCTTGTGTGCAGACCCGTTTTGGCAGTTTGTCCTCACATGCATGAATTCCCGTTGGGGCCAACATTTAGGGCTGAAATTTGAGTGAATTTCAAGTAGCATTAGTGGTACATTATTGGTTACTGGAGACAGTCTAGGAATCACTAATAAGACTAGTCAGGAGACATCCCATCACAATTTTTTGCTCGTGGCCGCAATGTCCTCCAAGTTCTCATCTGTTCTCATCACTAACTGCTCATAGTGTAGCACTAGTGCGACATAAAATTCACTCATGATCAACCCTCAAAATACTGACCGCAGTTATGCTAATTCAATGTTGATGTTTCAATGGGAATCGAACTTAACCAACAAGTCCAGTATTGACTCCCCTCCCCCCCCCCCCCCAAAAAAAAGTGCGAAATAAAAAAAATTAAAATGTCCAAAGAGTATCTCATAATTCAAGGGAATTTCCATTTTGTTTAGTTTTCTAAATTTGGAAAATCCTGGGTTCCACATTCTCCACAGAAGATGAAAATTATGACAGCATGTCTCCGTACCCTCCTAGGATCGAATCCCAGACAGGCACAAATTGCTAAATGCGTCTTTAGAGTGGCGTTTTAAAACATTGAATTCAACTCTAAAATTGCAAGGTAACAGAACTGTGTTCACTACTGGATCTGACCTTAAAAGTCACATGAGCCAGTAGCGGACAGGGCTGTCCACAATTGGTCATGATGACATTTTTTGGTACCCGTAGTGGACACCTAGAAAAATACTATGTGATAATACGCGATTTAAAAAACAGCAAAAGAAAAAAAAATCTGCATAATTATTCTAGTCATATGAAAGCAAAAGGTAAAAGAAATCAGTTTAAAAAAAGCAGAGAGAGAGCAAATAAAATTCCATTTCCTTATTCAAAGTGATAAGAAGAAAACGGCAAAATCACAAAAGGTGCATTTTTTTTTTTTTTTTTTTTTTTTTTTTTTTTAGTTAAAGTAACATTATTTTAAAACTAATGGCCGGTATTATTTTTAATTAAAGGACTTTTAACATTAAAGGACTATAACTACCTTCCTGAACATTGCTCGAATCTTCAAAATTGTTAGGCAGATTATTTTCCGAGTTTAAAATTAAAAGTGCCCACTACTGGTACAGAGTCCACTACTGATGCGTTTACTTTAATTAAGTTACATACATATATATATATATATATATATATATATATATATATATATTTAAATAAATAAATAAATATATATTTGAATACACAGATTATATATATATATACAGTGGGTAACAAAAGTATCCAATCACTAGCAAAAATTCCTATGTAAAAAAAAAAAAAAAAAAAAAAAAAAGTAGAGTTAATACTGTTTTGTTAAATAAAGCCTTGTCGAGTCATGTTCATAGACTGAGGTAAGGATTCCGGTAAGGATTTATTTAACAAAACAATATTAACTCTACTTTTTTTATATTGGATTTTTGCAAGTATTCGGATATTTTTGTTACTGACTGTATATATATACATATATGTTTGTAAGTTTAATTATATGTGCATATGTATTTATGTATGTAATCTTAGCTCCCTTATTATGAAAGTTATTTAAAAAAAATTACATGAAAACAATGAGTATTAAATATGAAACCTTTCCTAATCGCTATAAGATTTCTCACTATATCGTTTGTCAAAATTCGATTGTTACTTGCGATTGTATTTTCCGTGACATCAAAGCATTTACTTTTTTTTTTGAACGTTTCACTTTATTTCTATAAAAAAATTAAAATTATAATTTGTAAATTAAAAGGATTTTTTTTTTCTAATGGCGCGGCACTTGCAACTTTACGGCAAATTAAAAGGGTTGTATTAAGTCTAAAAACATACTTAGAAAGAGACTTATTAGACAAGCCTTTTTGTGTGAGGAGGCGAATCTCTCACATCCTTCGTAATCAACCTTCAGAGGTGAATCTTCAACATGCATTCGGAAAAGTGAAAAAAGACAAAAGAAACACATACAGTAAATTTGAATGTTTATTATAATTATTAAACAAATTTCGCACGAACCACAACTTCAATCTTGATCATTCTTATTTAATCTTCAAAATAATAATTTTAAATATTTCAGGAATTAAACAAAGAATGCAAGCTAGGTGGATTGAAAATGAACCTCAGCAAGAAAAAGTTATGTTAAATTCATTTGTTTCTCCATTGAATATCACTGTTCATATGGGTGAATTAGTAACGGTATGCAGTTATTATCTGAGAGAAGTCATTGCGATGAACGGGAACATCATGGAAGAAATTAATAATGGAGTTAAACTTGCATGGAGAGCACTCAGAAGAACAATTCAATTGGAGAGTCACTATATTCAAATGGGACCATCCAATTTATTTGAAAAGAAAAGTTTTTATCAGTGCATTTGGCCTGTTTTAACTTAATTCTTCAGAAACTCGGACATTAAAACATAAAGCTATACAAAAACTACAAACAACTCAGAGAAGCATGGATAGATGCATGTTAGGATTCACCCGAAGAGACAGAAATCGAAAAACTTGAATTAGGAAGTAAATCAAAGTTGCTTTTTGTTATTTCAAGAGTCAAGAAGATAAAATAGAACTGGGCTGAGCAACTTGCGAAAAGAAATGATGATACAGGGACAACCAAAGTTTCATTTTGGATTCCGAGATATAAGAGAAGACCAAGGAAGAGACCACTGTGTCATTGGAGAGATGAAAATTTAAAGTTTGGACGAATAGAAGGGAGAAGAACTGCAGAAAATGGAGCTGTATGGAAACACCTAGAAGAGGTATTCATTCTGCAGCAAATTGATAAAGGCTGAAATTGATGATGATGATGATGATAATATTGATATTATATATGTATATATATATATGTGTGTGTGTGTGTGTATAAAAATTTTGTGACTTTTTTATGTCTTTAACTTAAATTTACAGTGTGATTGTTATTATTATTCGTACATTTGCTATTTACTTGTTTGTTTGTTTGTTTTATTGATAACATATGCATCAGATTTGTATGCTTGACTTATAGACCGCTTGTAAATTTTCGTCAGATAACGACAGATAGCACATGACAGAATTACAATACGAATAATTGGAGAAAACACCCAGGGCCAGCGCTGTAATCCAACTCGCTCTCCTACGCTCGAAGGCGATTAGCAGTGTGGTGACATATCCACCTGGCCACGGAGGGCCTTGCTATTTTCTTGTTAACTTTTAGGCGAATCTTTCTAAAGTAATTTAATATATATATATATATATATATTCATTGTACATTTGAGCTGTAATACTTAATGAATATATTGTTATGTTTTCATTGAAGTATACAAATAGCACAGAAATTAGGGTTCCCATAAAGAGAAACACATACAAAAATTTCCATTTGTCAAACTAGTTTTTTTTTCTTTAACTTCGAATTAAGAATCAAAATTTGTCAGTAGGAATTTTCCGTGAATTCGCCGCGCGTTAACATTATCCTAGACAGTTGATGTTTTGCCAAAAAGTGTTTAGGGTCAAATAGAAAGAAATTAGAGGGTATACGTATCAGACTTAAAAAAAAAAAAATGAAAACAGAAAATGAAAAATGAAAAAACAAAAGGAAAATAAAACAAAATTAAGCCATTTAAGAAGCCCCGTGATATTAATATTCTTAGTACAAAAACTCACTATAAGAATTGACAGTAATCTCAAAAAGATTGTCATACCTGGATAATTTTGTTTCAGATATTCTAATAATCTATGTTTTGCATCCATTTTAAATATACGAAGTATATTTTGCAGTGAATTAATAAAATGCCAAATTTTAAAATAAAATATTTTGATAGTTATAAAACCTCATCTATTTAATTTTTTTATGTTAAAATTTATTAAATATACAAAAATATTTTTTTCTTCAAATATTAAAAATTATGCTCATTTGTCTGATTATAATTGTTAATTTACTGTCTAAGTTCATCTCCAACTAACAGAAATGCCAATTAATAATTTTAAAACGAACCCTTCATCCAAATTTCATATTTTTACGTATCTAATTTTTGAAAGTATCATTAAATATTTAAGGTTTAATGATACTTTCAAAACCTAACAATTTTTACCTAACGATTTAGATCACCATCGAATGTTTAAAATTTCATATCTCTTTATGTAGTGAAATTTTATTTTTATTTTTTACCTAAGCTATTTTATTGTTTCCAATTAAATTCTTTTACAGTTTATTTCTTTTATCTGTGACAATTTTCATTTGTTGGCGCGCTATCTGAGAACAATTTAAACTCAATGTGTGTTACTAAATACGATTATTTATATAAAAATTAATAAAAACATACAGACAAATTTTTTTGGGATAGAAATAAGGATAATATTTATATTTTTGCATATACTGAAAATTTTTTTCAATAAAATGTCGATCAGTTTTTGACAGTGTAGAAATGCATATATATATTCTATTAACAACACCCATTTCGCGATTTATTTCAATTTTTTATATATTAAAAATAAAAATTCGTGCATTTAAGTGTTAACATGAAAAATAAGAAAAATGATATGATGCTAAAGAAAAAAAAAAAAAAAAGAAAGAAAGAAAAAGAGAAAGAGAAAGAGAGAGAAAAGAAAAGCGGTTTAAATTGTTTTTTAATGTTTAATCCCTAATAAGTATATCATATAGCAACTTCTAATGCATGTTTAGCACAATTTGTTACTCATATTTCTTTTCCGAATTTTTTATTTTTACTCTATTTTTTATTTTTACTTTGTGTATTTACTTTGAAAAAATAAATAAATAAATAAATAAATAATAATTAATATAATTTAGAAAATATATTCCGATAGTAATACAAAATACAGTTCGATTTACAGGTTGATAATAAACACGTCTTTTAAGTTTTATATTCATACCTTCATTTGATTAAAAGTTATCTGCACAAAGTCAAAACAAAGAAACAGGTAATTGCATATGCAGATACTTGGAAATCATTGGAGGAATTATCAGTGTGTGTGGTGATCAGTGTTTTCCTTACGTTTAAGCCTCCTTTAAATATTCTCATAAATAGCTCTTTCTATCAATGACAACGTTTTAAGTTTTCGAGATAGATATTTGCATACTTTTTATAAGAGCTAATTTCAAAAAAGCTGCTTGCATACCTTTTTTTTTAATAGTTTCCTTTTAAACATGTTGCAACGATATATATATATATATATATCGTTGCCTTATGCGCATAGATTTCCGACCTATGCGCATAAGGCACGTCAATACACTGAATAGACGAAATGGTCTAGATTTCCTTATCTATACATTTCTAGATGGGGAAACAAAATTCTGAATATTCTTAATCTTGTATTACGAGAAATTCTATCTTGATTTTCTAGAATTGGGTCATAAACCAAGATTATAGCTCCTGAAACCCGCCTCTTGTATTCACATTTATTTGGAGGTATTTTCAAATGGGTTTGTATTCTATAGTATAGGCAAACGCCCAAGAATTTTAATAGAGGTTTCTAGAATTCTCTTTCGAAGGGGACGAGAAAAAAGTTTATAAGAAATTTATAAGTATGACATGGTACTATTTTTTCTAGAGCCACAATTTAGATTCTAGATGTCAGTTATAGAATTTTTTTCTCAGTGTATTGGCGTGCCTTATACTCATAGCTCGGAAGTCTATATTTCTAGTTTAGGGATTTAGAAAATGGCTGCCTATTCGTTCTAGATAAAACCAATATATATATATATATATATATATATATATATATATATATATATATTTTCCTCAGTGTGCAAAATGAATTTCTAATTATTTTAGAAAGGTGCCTTTTCTTAAATATCTGTAAGAGTCTTATCACTTTGAAGAACATAAATTCATGAAAAAATGTAAACTGAGATAACGTAATTCAAAGATTTCAAATCCGTAAAAAATATATTAAAATTTATAAAAATTGTTTCCTCAGTATATATATTTTGAGAAGTTATAATATACAGATCTATTTATAAATATTAAATGGAAATATAAGCATTTATATTAAACCAAACTCAATGATGCAAAATTAATTCCCTTATTACTAAAAAAAAAAAATCAAAACTTTATTTTCGTAATTTAAATTATTTTCCAATTCTTATTAAATTGCTGTTCTTTAAATTTCCATACGTGGGGTTTTGCTGTATTTTTAAACGACATATACGTTTCACGGTTGCTTTAACATTTATCTACTTGTTTAATTAGATAATTAAACAACTATTCAGAAGTCTTAAATTTTGTAGATCTTGCAAAAGAATAAACGAGATTTTCTGAAAATAGCAATAAAACTTTAATCATGTCAGCATTCTGCAAAAACAAGTTTAATCTTTATTATTCGTTAAAATTAGACTATTATTGGAAGAGTAGGTTTGCTATTGTTCTTAGGGAGTTTTAAAACGCAATGCTATTTTTTAAATTATTAGATGAGATTACAGTTAATAGAAATAATTCACAATTTTTTCATATTTGTGAATCAGTTTAATGATAATTTAATCTTTTAATGTTAAGTTTTGAATTTTTATAATGGACTTTCATTATTACGCATAAAATTATTTTTTAGAGTATTTAGAAAAATATCTATCGTTTAAGTTAAGTTTTATTGTTTTCGTAAGTACATGATCAATTGTTTTAAAAATTGCCTTTGTATTATAAAAATAAGACGTAGATTTCTGAAAAGAGATTTCTTCTGTACAATATTAAATTAACTTTATTTGTACGAAGTATGATTAATGATAGTCTGAATGTGACAAATAAATATTTCAAAAAACATTAAATTTCATTTAAAAAATAGGATTTAATTTGAAATTTTTGAAATTTTTATCCTTTAGAATTAATTCCTCTATTTAATTTTTTAATTTTTTTGTTTTTATTTTTTTTAATAGAAAAAACGAGTAAAATACTTAATATATTTACTTTGATTAGTAAATTATCTAACATATTTACCTTTATTAAGAAATTATTATATATAAATATTTACAAAAGTATGTCTTAAAAAATATTAAAATATTAAAAAACAAAAATTGTGGTTGAAGATAATGTATTTCTTAATAGATTGTTTCTTACTTTCTCTTGCCCATATGTATGGCAGAGAAGGTATATGTTTTGGTTCGAACTTTCGAAAGTGAATTTTCTTTACAATTGCGCGTTTAAAGTCCCCTGAATCCTAAAAACAGATTTTTAGCAGTTGGTCTGTGTGTGTATCTGTGTGCTGTTATCAGAATATCTCAAGAACAAATTTCAGTAGGAAGTTTAAATTCAATATCTGTATCACGCAGGGATACTACACTAAAATTTTTGTTGAGATTAAACAAATAGTTTGTTTACAGGTACACTCAAGAGAATTCAAATACATTACGCGTATGGGGAAAATTTCAGGTAAAATCAGTTTAAAATATATAGGATGACGTGTGTGTAAGTGTATAACAAGTTTTGTTGTGTGGTATTAATAGAGGATTATATTTATGTACACCATGTGATGTGTACATAATTTTTAGATGATATACAGGACTTCAATAATTAAGCAAAACATTATTTTTCATTGAATGTTTCTAGTGAAAGCGATTTACTGTAATATCATACCATGTCCAAGAAAACTATACAGAAAATGAAATGAATTACTAAACCCCAAATGATAAATAACGTATTTTGTATAGCTAAATACTGATCGTTTGATTTTTTGTATATTTACATGTTTGGCGATTTCCTAAATACGGAAGTGAAGTTTTTAATATTCGATTTTTGTCCCTATGTCAGTTATCACATTAACTTAAAACAAAATAATTTCATACAATTCGAATATTGTATTCTGCAGTTAATACAAAGTTTTTTTTTTTTTTTTTTTTTTTTTACTTTAAATGTTTCATCAAGATTGATAAGTTTTCTAAAAGGGTGTGTGTGGATATTGTTTGAATAATTTTAAATAAGTTTTTGAAATCTATAATATATTTGAATTCCATACAAATGGTAACCAAACGCTGGCTGAAGGAGGCGGCAGCCACCTCACACAAAACTGTTTGTCAAAAAAATTTGTTCTGGAGCCTAATTTAAATTCTTTTATATAAAAAAAAAAATAATAATAATTTATATATTTGACTTAATAATGGATAGCAATAACTATAACAATAAATTTCACAAATACATATATTATGTAATTAGATCTTGGGGAGTGGGGAGATGGGAATTCCAGCTGGATGATGTGTCGATTCACACCTTCCACTCAACAAAAGCTTGATTTATCCAGAATCAAGTTACTGTTATAAACTAGCCTGCCATCAGTCCATACATAAATGCAATTTAAAAATGTTGGTGTTTACTTTTTCGAGACTTGTATGCCCAATAATTTCAGTTCTCGACTATGAATAAGTTAATCCGAAGTTAAAGAATCAAATACGGCAGAATTGGTACTCATTATAGTCAAATATTCTCAAAACGCTATTTCTAAATATGCCTAATAGGACTTTTAAAATAATTGAAAGAAGTGGACTCAAAACTTGATTTTAAATACAAAGTAACCGATACGATTTTATAATTTCTACGCAGATTTTTCTGTTTGTTTGCAAATAATAATTTTTTATATTCAGAAAAATCCATTATATATATTTTTTTCTTTTCATAAAAGTCTTCGAAATGTTCAATCTCAATGGAGAAGACAGGTACCGCAAAAATGGTGACATTAAACAGAGAGAATTTATAGCTATGTCGAAAAAAGCATGAAAGAAAAAATTCAACATTTAAAGAAGGTAATTTAATCATAGACTTGTCGTGAGACTATTTTATTTGAATCATGATTATCTGACAGAGTTTAATTCATGTAGTGCAATATATCCAATTGCCATTTATTTTATTTATTTATTTGTTTTATTTATTTATTTACTTTTGTATACATGGAAAAGTTACTTAGTGAAGGCAGTTTTAACTATTTACATATAGGAAACTTTATATGCATCATTGCACATCAAGATTTTTCAAATTGTTGAAATTTTATACTTAATGAGTAAAGTAATGCGGTATTTCATTATATATTATAATACCATACAAGCATCTGTTAAAACGTGCTTAAATAACAGATGTGCATATATTCATGAATATTTAAGTGGGCCGTTCGGTCGCAGATGGACTGAGCTATGAAAACCGATTGTAACACTCTCCAATTAAACATAAATGCAGTAATATACATTTGTAAGTTACATTGAATAACCGTAATTTTCAGTTGGAAGAAACTTGCTCTCAAATTATTTTCAGTAATTGAATTATTTTTGCTTAAATCACTATTTTGCTTAAATCGCTATTTTTTTTCCAAAATCAATTAAAAATTTATGATTAAAAATGTTTTTTTCTACTTCAACAAATAATTAACTTGACTCGTTATTTAACAAGAATTCTAATTTCAAAAATTTAGAGCACGTAAGAATTAAAATATCAGAAAAAAGTAGCATGAAAGAAAAAAAGAAAGATAGAAACTTGTTGTTTTAATTGGTTTTAAAATATCTTTATTATACCTATAATTTTTATTGAATTTGGGAACATTGACAATGGGGACTCAGTATTGGAATTTATAACTTATATATATATATATATATATATATATATATATAATATATTAAAAACGGATAAAAGTTTTCTTGCTGCTCATATATTTTTTTTTCCTTTCTTTTTTTCATATTTCAATCCAAAATTCAAATGAATTTTAGTATATTGATAAACAGATTTTCATTAAACTTCGATAAAGTATTATACTTCTAAAATCAATCAACAAATAAGTAAACGAAACTCACAATGAAATCGTTCTTACACGAACATAAACAAAGTAAAAAAATCAAACTTGTAATGTCATATATATACATGTCTGTGTGTGTTAATATTTGTTTTTAAAAGTTGAGTAACAGAAGACTTAAGACCACTGAATACTACACAGACCAACGAGAATGAAATTTCCTCAAATAAAATTTACATGTGAAGCCTTTTAGTGAATTATTGAAAGAATTACTTTTACTAGTCTAACTTTCTGATTTTTTGATTTAATTTAAATTTATTCCAAACATTTTTAACTTTATTCCTAGATTGCTAGATGCTGATAGTTACGAAACATGTATTAATTTAATTTGATTACACTACACATAAATCCTACTCATTTTTCTGCGTTAAAGTGTTTGCACGTGTGAAATGTGTTTTCAATGGTAAATACTTTAGTGTTATTTATTTGTTCTTACTTGTTTAATATTACTGTTAAAAAATAATGACAAAATCACATTTCTGAAACTTGTAAATTAAAGAAGTATTTAAAATTTTGGTAACATAATTGTTATTTAAATATATATATATATATATATATATATATATATATAAGCGTAGTTCAGAAATTCTTGGAAGCGCTGAAGAAAAGGACGCTTCCAAAGGCAGAGGAATAATTAATTCAACTTTTCGTCATCGTTAGATTGAATCTGATAGACGCGAAAACGAAAATACTCTTTAATTTTTATTTTCTAAAATAATGAAATTATTGTTTTAAAACATAAATAAGGGATTCGCCACTTCCATCGCTTCCATGGACGCTTCGCGACTGATTCTGAAAAATGCTTTACAAAAAAAAAAAAAAAAAAAAAAAAAAAAAAAGTCTTCATTTACCCGCATATAATTAATAAAATTAATTATATGTATACATCTGAGTGTGTAAGACATGTATAATCATTCATTGATTCTGGATAATACTTTACCTTAGATTTAGTAATAATAATATCCATCAATAATTTGTAACATAAGCTAAATTTTGTGCAATACAAATTATACTAACAGAACTTTTCGTTTCGCGTTATATTGATTTTAAATATACTACTGAATTAAATTTGACATAAAACACATAAAGGTGCAATTATTTGGAAACGTTCTTTGTAACTGATAATCCCATTGACACACAAGTATGTTTTTAACGCATGCATTCATACAGTAGCATATGAATTGAAACTATAAAATTAATCTCTTACGCCCCGAAGATTGATTTCCTAACTAGAAGTTTAATTACACTTAATCTTATTATCACGGGTGAATTAAAGTTTTCTGAATTGAGTGGAATGACATTAATGTATGTAGGATTCTAATTTTAACGTGCATAACTCTTGTTACAAGTGACATGGAGTAGTAATTAGCTTTGAAAATAACTTATAATATTATTTGAGTTAATTTTTAAAAACTTAACATGACACATCGAAGGAACTTTCTAGATAAATCTCTACTTATCTTTTTGTTTACATTTTTGTATATTAAAATATTGTTTTTCATATGTCCCGATCTGAATTTTTTTTACGTTATACGTGGTCCACCATGTAATCGCAAAAAAATTTGCATTAAATAAATGATTAAAAAAAACAATACACAAGTAATTATTTACATGTCATTAAAATGCATTTTAATATATTTCTTTTATATATACATGTTAAATTTCTTTTCTTTTCTTTTATTGTTATTATTATTAATATTTTGGAAATTTTTAAATAAGCTGAATGTTTATTTAAAACATTGTAAAACGTGTTAATAAGTCGTAATATAGAAAGCTTATTTTATATGTGTTTTAATTAGAGATTCAAGTAACGTGAAAAAAAGCAAATTAACATAAATCTTTATTATTTTCAGAATTTCAGTTCTTCTTAAAAAAGAAAGATGATATTTTTTTTTTTTTTTTCAACATTCATATTTACATTCAGCGAACCCTGTATTGCCATTGGGCATTAATTAAATAAAAATAAAAATGTGAGTAAGATCCCTTATAGTTTAGCTTTTATTTTGAGAAAACAGAAATTATGTTTATTCTACCCTTCACAAATTTTTGGATTTGCATGATATTTATTTGGAGTTTTCATGTATGTTTCTCATTACTTTTGGATATTAAATTATGCAAGTGATTTTTTTTAAGCTAGCACATGCGTAGTTAAAAATTATTTAGTAAAAATGCGCACATTTCTTAAGTTATTTAACATTTTTGTATTCTGATTACAGTGTGCTGTGTGTAATTTAGTATACCAAGTTTTCTAAAAAATGGCTTTGCACTGGGTTCAATACCTTACATGTTATAATTTGAAAAGTAGTATTTATTTATTTATATATATTTATTTATTTTTAAAATTTTCAAAGCAGTCGTTATATCTCCATGAATATTTATTTTAGCCTCATAGAAATTTATACAGATAATTAGAAGAGTATTCGTAATCACATGCAACAGCTAAAATGCATTCCAAGCACTACTTTTTACAGAGTGATGCAAAACATTTTTTTTTTTTTTTTTTTTTTTAATTTTTCTGATCCCCTTTTCCTCCTTAGAAAAAAAACTGAAATGTATGATATGAAACATGTTCTTTAAACTCCCAACGTTTCAAGGTACTTTCTAAAGAATTTTCTGGATATTTGACAAAAGTCTAAATTCGAAAATGTCTAAATGCTTATTGGTAAATAGTGCATAGTTAAAAAAAAAAAAAAAAAAAAAGGCACTGGCATTTTTAAACATATATTAAATTTTATTGAGTTTTAAAATTTACTTGCAAAATAGAATTTAACAGTTGAATGGAATTAAAATATTGTTTTTAAACTAATTTACAACATACAAGCTTATCTGCGAAACGCAAATATTTAAAACGTGGTATTAATTTTTGTATTAAAAAATGTTCTATAATTGTTATCAAATAATGGTAATTATTCAAATTATTAACATACATTTATCATTTGCTTAAAAGTTAAAATTTAAGCAAAAATAATTAATATTTTGTATATTTAACAACGTTAAATAGTATATGCAATAAATTTAAAATATAAAAATTAATTTATCTTATGATACTAGATTTTCGATGAAACGTTATTATATTTATATTATTGCTTTGCTATTTATTCTTTTACTATCGGTTGAATAAACCGAATTTACCCTGGTCTATCTCTAGAGATTTTTCCTTTTTAAATTTGAATAAATTTGTTTATTATGTGGTTTTGATCATTACAAATTTTGGGAAATATTTATTATCAGTGTAGAAATTTGAGTGAGTACGTTTCGAAAAAATTCCGTAGTTTTTAATGTAAGTTTAATATTAAAATCACTGAAACTACATTTTTAAAATTTCAGTTATCCTATAATTCGTTTTATTTAACAATATTGTAAATTTCCTTAGAATACACCTTTTAACAAAATATATGTTCTAGAGATTTCTTTAAAGTTTATTTTATTGTTTAATTAAACAAGTAATCAAGTTTTAAATTTTGTAGATCTTGCAAAAGATTAACCTGGGATTTTTAAACACAGCATAAACTTTGATCTTTTCAGCATTCTCTTTAAACAAATGCTTTTCTTATTATTCGTTAAAATTAGTTAATTGAAAAGCAGTGTCATTATTATCTTAAATAATGTTTAAATATATTTTTGTACAGATATCTTTATTTTTTTATTTTATTTATTTATTTATTTATTTATTTGTGAAATTCTGTAATAAAGAAGCATGCTATTAAGCTAATTAGGAAAAATTCACAATTTATTCGTTTTTATTAATTAATATAATAATAATTTAATCGCATAAAGTGTTAGATTTGTTTAAATTTTTATAATGGAATTTCCTTTAATCGAAAATGCGAAGTTGTACACAATATTACAAATATATTTCAAATAAAATTCATATTTTATTTTTATTTCTAATTATTCGTTAAATTCTTTAAAAAATTACTATTTCTGAAAAAGTTAGAAATAAATTTTTGGGAAAAGTTTTATTTTTTGGCTAAAATTGTGTTATATTTACTTTTCATAATCTTAGATAACAGCTATTTGAAAGCAATAAAAACATATTCCGCAAAATATAAACTTTTTTAATATGTGCAAATTCTTAATTATATAAAGGCATTTCTTATACTTGAAAGACGAAGTAAATTATCTATAATACGTACTTTTATTAGTAAATTATTTAAGATGAAAGAAACGTTTCGGACATGTTTTTTCATGCTTTCCACGTGCAAAATTTATTACAATCAGATACTTACAGTCCCAAAATAAAATACAAATGTTTAGTCATTTGTATGTCGGTACAGTTTTAAATACATACGAAGAGAGGTCATGGAGAATTGATTTCAGGATGAAATTTCGCAGAAATGTATTGCAATATATTAAAGCAGCAACACCCACTAGCCACACAATCTTGACAAAAAACCCTTTGAAGATTCAGTAATTGCTTAAATACAAACTATTCTGAAAAAGTGGCAACGCCCCAGTAGCGTAAGTGGAGTGTCCGCGACTGCACTGTGGATTGTTTCATTTACCGTATTTTCCGGCGTATAACGGTCACATAAATGAGTTATACACCAGAAAATTTAATTTACAAATTGAACTGCATTTGTATGGAGCAAAGCTTGTTAATGAATAGCTTTCACAGTTCATTTGAATTTCCGGTGTATAACAGATATCAGAAACATGCGTATTATATGCCGGAAAATACAGTAGGTACTACCTAAGTATAACTGTTCTTTTTTTTTTTTTTTTTTTTTTTTTTTTTTTTTAACTATTTATCTAATTATTTATTATTATTATCATTATTAAACAAAGGTAAAATATTTTTTCAAGTTATTAAAACTACAAATATTACAAATAGAATGATATAACAATAATACCTACACATATATATATATATATATATGAATTAAGATATATATATATATATATATATATATATATATAAATGAATAAAGAGAGGGTTCACACATTTCTGTAAAAAAAAAAAAAAAAAAAATCGTAAAGATATAACCAAATATAAGAATTTTATTTTCTGATATATTTAGCCTGTTAATCCTATTGTTTATCTATTATACCAAATCTTGATTTCATAGATAACAAAGCATTTATAAATCAACAAGGTTGATTTTCTTCCAATCCTCCTCCACAATATTCCGTAGTGCATGCAATATTTTGGGATGCTACGTTTAAACAGCTTGTTTTAAAAGTATAAATGTGCAATAATACAGAAGAGACACATGGTGGGCTTTGTTAGGATATATTTAAATAAAAAAATAGTTTCAATTTTGGTTTCAAAAAAAAAAAAAAAAAAAAAAAAAAAAAAAAATCAGTGAATTTAAGAGGTATAAATTGTAACATTATCGTGATGGAATTCAACTTTGTGAAGATCGTTTGGGTTAGGGGAAGGAATTTCTTCTTTGAAAATAGGTGTTAAAACATATTTCTAATATTAATTCAAGGTAATTGTACTTTATTTATTTATTTATTTATTTTTTAGTTTCTTTATTAAAAATTTTCCATTACAAGTGAATTCAGTAATAAGCGTAAAACCACTGGAAAACTTTCCTTATTTTATCTGAACTAATATTTTAAGTCTTTATCTTTTCGTTTTCGGTTTTAAATCGACTTTGTCTATTGAAAATAGATAATAATATAAAAACCCCATCAATATTTACTACATATTTCCAATTTGCACCTTTCAAATAAATTTCATACGATTTCTTACGCGGCGAAACATGTTTCTCAATACCATGTTTTATTTTGTTATGATTAGCTTTAAATCATATTTTGTAATATTGTCCCCATTTCCTACAGAGATATTTAAAATTTTTATGATAGCTTCAATTTTCTTTTAAAACATGACATGCGACTTTAAAATTAACAGAAGTTTTACTTACCTTTCTTTCTATCTTTCTTTTTTCTTTCTTTTTTTTTTTTTTTTTTTCTTTTTGCCTTTTACAAAGCCTTTGAATAAGAGTATTTCTCTTCGGAAAGCGCAAACTATAGCTTTCGATCCATTGTTTATTTTTTAGCGACATAGAAAAAAAATAAAAAATAAAAATAATAATAAAAAAATGCTGAGGAAGATTAATAAACCCTATTACAATTTGATGTCAGTTACGTCTTATATTTAAATTTAAATGCAAGAAGAAAGTCCAAAAATGTGTGCAACAAATTTGATTTGTTTGAATCACCTGTAATTATCATTTATTAAATTTACAACATTTATAACACATCCATCATTGCATTAATTTATTCACAGTTTAAATAACAAAATAAATAAATACGCAACAAAATAAATAAAACAAACATAGAAAACTTTGAAGGACAAATATAGAAATAAAGAAAAATGGACAAGAAAATTAAAATAAAGAAAAAACAAATATTAAAATATTAAAACAGAGTGAAGCGTAAGAAAGGTAGGATGTAATACAGGGTGATTATAAAAAACTACCCCGATATATGAGACCATAGCTATTATACAGTTCACAGTAACTGAATAAAATTTTGGTGGAAGGTATTTTGAGATATGCGCTCAAGAATCTTATAAAAAATAACAGTTAAACTCTAACAGTTACGGTTACAGTGACAAAATTTCGAAAATTCCAAATGGCAACACTTACCTTTTTTTTATTGGAATGGGAGTTTTATACCAAAAAACCATAAATAGCGTTGAGCCGGTACCTGTAGCACGAAAATTGCCAACACTAGAAGAAAAGTGAAAACAACTGTGATGTGTCCACCAGAGCCAGACTAATGACGGCACATTTTTCAATGAGTCTTCGGCTTTGAGCTCCTGTAAACGCTAGCCTATTTATGGAGGCTGGTTTACAGCCTCAAACTGTGGATTATCACCCATATTAAATAAGAAGTGTGTAAAGGAGTGAATTGAAGTCGACAAATTAAACTAATCTTTGTTCAGCCTGACGCTTTTACCGAAACCATCGCCATCTAACGCTGAAATCAACTTTTGACCTTTTCACTTCCAATGCAACACCTCTATGATCAACTCGACATTGTCACCAAAAAACCACCCCTATCTAACGATGCATCCGACAGGTGACCTAAAAACTTCCAACTTAACACATCAATGCTCTGTTCTCACGCTGTCACTGAAACTACTACTATTCATCACTAGATCCGACTGGTGACCTTCACTCTTCCAACTCAACACATGTCGTACCTTACAGAATCACATAAAAAATGATGTCCAAGCAAAAGTTTAAGAAATTAAGTTCTGATTCAGCTTCTTTTTTTTTTTTTTTTTTTTTTTTTAAGGTGGTTGGTTGATCTTAGTTTGAGCCTCTTTTTTCTAGTTTTAACCCTTTCTTATTCTGGGGTGCTTTCTTTAAAAACATCCTAGAACAGCAAAAATTGTTATAATTATTCTAAAGTTTGCAAAAAGTATCCTTAGGGGCTGTTTCTAATATTTTGTCATGAATGGCAGCACATTTCAGGGAAAATTTCGGGAAATATATGTTTGATTGCGGTATAAAGTAGGTTTTCTGTGAATAAAAAGGCGCGTAAAATGCAAAATATTTTATATATTCGTTAATTAAATATTTTATAGGTATTATAATTTATTACAAGAAACATTAATTAAAAATATGTATTTTTTCATTTTTTCCTTTTTTGTATATTTACGTTGATTTTGAATCTTTATATTGGTTTCAATGTTGGTTTCAATGTACGAAATATGCTTTTTATGTCATTTTAATTTATTCAAAATTGTCTTACATGCATTTTTAAGGAGTGTTCTTTCTCAGATTTATATTTTGTTTATTCCTAAATTAAATTATGTATTCCTAATTAAATTATGTATTTATTTGTTTGGTAGGGGAATTTTATTCTACTCTCAGCGATCTACTATTTATTTATTTATTCGTTTGCATTTGTTAGACGTGTTCTTATTAAATAATTCTGTATAACAAAAATTAATTCTATATAATAATACAAAAATTACGCAATAATATAAATAAATCGAATAATTAGTATAAGTATATATTTTACTAAATTTTTTGTAATATTTAAAACGACTTTAGAGTTTATGGATGTCAAAGTTTTGTGAATTACTTAAAATATTTTATGATAAAGAATAAATTATATATTTATTAATCATAAATTATATATTATAAATTAGTATATTTATTTATTTATTTATTATTATTAGTAGTACGGGAACCATACATACCAATTATACGGAAAACTGCTGTTTAGAAAATTTAAAATCACTCAAAATATCGAATAAGTTTTCTCATGAATATCGTTTTGGTGAGTTAAAAATCGTATAACCATAAGATAACTAGATATGAGTTTGGTTAAAATTGGTTCAATATACGTTACGTTTTTCCTATATTAAAATAAAAACGATGGGACTAACTCATAAAAAAAGTAATATAGATTACTCAAACTAATATAATATCTCAATATATTAAATTCACTCATGTAAATCAGAATCTAAAATCATATGGTTGTTCCATACGATCTAGGATATGGTGGTGGTTATTATATGTATTTGGATTAGAAGGTGCAATCAAAAATGGATGGCGCATATAACCATAATCTTCAAAACCGTTTGTTACCTTATACTTCAGACAAGAAATATATTTAGCGTATATCCAGCAATCAATATACAATATGCAAGGAAAAGTTATACCTTTTACTACAAAATGCAGATGAAAAGTACACAATTCCTTTAGATATGACAGTTTAACCCTTTTTTAACTGCTTTATGAGAAACTAGAAATGCACTTAAAACTCATTTTTTCCCTTAGTTTCTTAAGAGTACATGCAATACAAATTATTCATATCATTTCATTATAATAGTAAATGCCGATTTAGTGAGGTGACTATTTAGTGTACCATTGATAAATACAGGTCAGAAAAGATAATACTTTCCTAAAATTGGGTGAAAAAGTATTTAATTATAGACTTAAGGTAAGATATGAATTAATTATAACACTTGTGAAGATTGTGAAAAAATGCCAAGCAAAAAGAGCGAGAGCATTTCATAAAATCCTTTCTATAACTAAAATGGCCACATGTAGCGTCTAGTACCATGTAATGAGATTAAATTCATGTATATATATATATAGTATTCTTTTAAAAGCATTTCATATTTCTATCATAACCTTTTTAATGTAATGGTATTATAGCGTACCTTTAATAAATGAAGAGTTAAATCATTATTTCGAGTATAAATAGTGCATTTAAATATCTTATATCAATATTAATATGATATTCCTTCAATTTTAATAGTTTTTCCTTAAAAATTGTGTTCAAGATTGGATTAATCAGAAAAATATGAAAAACCTGTATTCGCACCTAACGTCTAAAAATTGTGATGTTAGACATGAATTTACACTCATTTTACACCATTTACTACAATTAAACGTAATATTTAGGAAAAAACAAAATTCAGATATAAATAGGTTAATATGTACACAACTGCTTTTGATCTGAAACTATTAAAGTGTAGCGGAAATTTTTTTTCGTACGCAGAAAGAGACATAAAAAGAAATAACGACCAAACTTTTTGCATGTAGTATTTCAATGTATGCCCTTATTTAAATGATAGTTCACATTTTTAAGAAATAATTCAGTAAAAATAATTCATATTTGTAATGATTTTTTTTCATCTTATCTCTCTATTAATACCTCTTTTTCATACAAAGTAACATAGTATTACCAGAATATATCACAATTCTCATAAGAAAATATTTCTAAATTGCCATTGTTTTTTTAAGAATGGTTTCTTAGCATTTTCGAAATCGTTTGATGTAAATAAATATTTAATGTATTCTTTTTTTCGTTTCGTGTATACACAGAAATATCCGACCGTATGAACACTAAGGAAGAAAAATCGTAGTTCCCCTTGACAACCTAAGAGCTCTTCTGTGTAACATTAAGGTTACGTATGAACGACGCCACAAAATTTAAACAGATAAAATATATTTCGCTAAGTGGGATCTTTTTTGCAGTACATTCGTTTTAATAATGAAAAAGTTTATGAAAATTTAATTTTTGATTGAAACATCTTAAACTGTATTGATTACAAATAAAAATATTTTAAACTTCATTTCATTTTCCTTATTTCTTTTTACCTCACAGCGATATTAATAGAATACCCATCCCTTTTTGTACATTTTATAGAATTTATTCAATACAAATTATGTTCTTTAAATGATTTTTTATTTTGAAAAATTAAATTAATTAAATTGTAAATGGAAGCTTCTTAATAAATTATCTAACTTAGCTAAATATAATTTATTTCATATACTTTGTAACTAATGTATCTTTAGTTGAATATTTATAAAACATTTTTTTCGCTAAAAACACTTTAACTTTAAGAATATTCATTAGTAACGTTTACATAATGATTTACAGTCGAACCTCGTTACCGTGAAAACTCTTAACGTGAATTAATTTTAACATGAACTGTTCCCACAATCCCCAACAGAATGAAGGTTAATTGAGTTATATGAAGGTTACATAACGATAGCATGAACTAGGTTACTTAATGATAGCATTACTTATGTACATATATATTAAAAATAAACATATATATAAATATGTTGAGACAATATTTTGGGCAATTTTCTCCAAAAGTTAATCGGCACTAACTTATGTTTAGGTGCAACTACATATAAATATATGTGAAATTCTATAATTTGCTTTTGAGTTAAAACCGTTGCAAAATTTTTGTTATGTACAGATAGGCAGATAGGCATTTTCAAAACTAGTAAATAGCCACCATCAAAAACTTTCTTCTATTAAGTAGTCGTCACGTGACAGCAATATGTAGAAATTTAATAGTTACTTAATGTATTTTATTTAACTTTATGTTATTTAATTTTATTATTTATTTTTCATCATTCAAAATACGCTCTAAGAACTTAGTATTTTGGGGAAATTACAAAACTTTCTTCTATATTTTCCTATAAAACATAACGCAATTAAAATACTTTCTTATTTTTATTCAGTATGAATGCAAACGATTTTCATCTTTGAAAGGTATTACACTAAATGCCCAAAGGGAGTGAATTTTTGCCATAAAGATGATATCATTCCCGTTCTCGGAGAAAATTCTACTATAACAGCGCCACCTATCGGCGAATTGCACACAATTTTATCAGTAATCAAGTTTTGTTCTATTATACGCAATAGAACCTGAGATATAACCGCTCCTCAAATTACAGGAATCACTGTATAGCAGCACCACTTGTTGAGCAATTAGAACAAAAAGTTTATAGATACTAATTTATGTCAAGGTGCATCTAAATATGAATTTATATACAATTATGTTCATTAGATCCAGAAATATAAACCTTCCCTTAAATTTTGGAAATGGATATATAGCTACGTCACCTGTATAAGATCGGCACCAAAAGTTGCTGTCCAGGATGCATCAGAATATACATTTATATGCAATTTCGCATAATAACTCCTGAGATATAGCTTTCTTTGAAATTTCGAAAATCGTTGTATAACCTGTCGAGAAGTTTTCACCAAAAGCAGATAGGCACTAATTTATGTCAAGGTACATCTGCATATAAATTTATATGCAACTCTGTGCAGTAGTTCCTGAGATAGAGTCACCTAAATATTTTTGTCTCACACAAACAGGCAGACTTTTTTTTTTTTTTTTTTTTTTTTTTTTTTTATGGGCAAATCGTGTTATGAAACTCTCATAGCATGTAAATTTGTCGAAAATCGAAAGTCAAAAATTTTCACGAATGTAATACTTTCTTCTACTGAATATAGTACATAACTACTAAAATCAAAGCATAAAATTGGTCAAAAAACTTAAATAAATATTATAAACTTTGTAAGTACGATTGAATTCAATATAACTGTTCTTCATACAGTAATAAATTTAATATTTTTAACTCTTACAAGCAAAAATAAATAAATAAATAAATAAATGAAATGGGTTTGTCTGTCATTCAGTACTCTGACTACGGTAAATATCAATTGGGGTTCCAAAATTTTATATTACTCATAATTGAAACATCATTCTAAGAAAATGCTGTAAAATATGTCATTTTATTTATGTCAAACTCAGTCATCACTCACATTAATTTTCTGTTCATTCATTTATCTAGGCGAAACTTCGCCAACGCCAGTTTATGTCCTCGCGAGATTATGTCCAGTTTTCCTTGCGAAATTTTCTCTTAGCTATATCTTATCCCTGCGAAATTCTGTCTTGTGCGAGCTTTAGTCCACGCCATATTTTGTCCGGCGAGATTTTGTCTCTGGAGATTCTGTCCAGATCCCCAGCATTATGCATTGCTTGAAAAAAGAAAATAAAGATTACATACAACATACAAATGAACGAATTAAAATACAACCGTATTTATTTAATATTTATCTACTTATTTCTATTTTTCTTTATATAATTCATATTATTATTCTATTATAATAAATTCCAAATATTAAAATTTACAGAAACTGGAAACGTCAGAATTCTAAAAATGTTAATTTGAGTAGAAAAACGTATAGATGAGAGACGACGGAAAATTAATTAGAAGAAAATAGCAATTTCATTTTGAAATTTTTTATTATTTTCAATGTTCAATTTTTGGCCGTTTCAATTTTATTCAAAAATATTTTATGTATTAATACAAGTTCCTCTAACATATATTCATTATTTTTCAAGTAGCATTATGTAACAGCAATTATCTGTAAGTTATATATACAATATATATATATATATATATATATATATATATATATATATATATATATATATATATATATGTATATACATATATATATATATACAGAGAGAGAGAGAAAGAGAAAGAGATAATTTTAAATTGCATATTACACTGCTTTGCATGGAAATCGGCCCCAACATCATTTTTGTGAATTTTTATGTAAATAAACCTCCTGAATCCGAATATGAGGCTCATTTTGCCCTATCACCCTTTATTTTTAGGTACATCCTCCTATTTATTTATTATTTTTTTAAAAATCAATTTTCGGTAATTTTATGGCTATAAATTTGATTTGTAGAGGGGGAAAGGAATTTTTAAACTTTTAAATACCTTAAAAGGGGATACATAGTTTGAAAATTCTAAAACATGAACATTTGCAGCAAGGGGAAAATTTGGGTAGGGTGGGTGGGGGGATTTGCCACAGAGATTATATATTACATTTATTATATTTTATTAATCAAATATTATTTTTATTTACATTATATTTCTTTGTTTTTAAGTGTTAAAATAATTCTTTTCCATTCTCCAAATCAAATTCATGAGCATAAAATTGCCAAACAGTGATAAAGAATGGGGGAGGAATGGCGTCCCGCGAAAACAGTTAGTGGTTGGTCAAAATGGGGGTCATATTCGGATTCAGGAGGTCATTTTACACAAGAATCAGTAATAGTGGTATCAGAGCTCGAAAAAATATTTTATTTATTTATTATTATTATTATTATTATTATTATTATTTTGAAGCGCAGTGTTATTAAACTCAATTCTTAGCCATCAACATAAAAATGATTTGAAATGTACAAAATATTATCTAATAATAATTTAGAGGTAAATACCTTTATTTATCAGAAACAGCAAGTTTTATCATTTTTATTATTATTATTATTGTTATAGTTCTACAAATTTTAACACATGTTTACGCTAACAATATAAAATATCAACAGTATATATATATATATATATATATATATATATATATATATATATATATATATATATATATATGTGAGTATGTGTAATTAGTTTCTTTATTTAGTAAATGCAATTAAATCATAATATTGTAATTCAATTCATACATAAATGTACATTTTTTGTTTGAATAAATATTAAATAGCCAGATATTTTACGGTTATTTACAGATGTTAATAAGCAAATATCTAACTTGTGTAACTAAATTTGGTGATCCTAACACAAAATCGATAAAAAAAGTAAATTATGAGTCTAAAAAATATATTGATAATAGGATGTTAAACATACATTCAGAAATATTTCTGTTAAATAACACAGATCATTATTAAACATGTATATATAATTTCATATTAATATGTCTTAATTATTAATAAAATACATTTGCGCAAATTATCACATTTAAATGTTCATTACATTAAAAATTTATCTCAGAATGAAAATGTATTAATTAGGAAAATGAAAAATGGTATTAATTAAATTCAAATTTTCACATAATGTATACAAGTACATTGAAAAATTTCCGTATTAATACATAAAAAAAGACATTTCAAAAAAGTTAAATCAGGTTATTCTGATATAAACAACTCAAGTGGAATAAGCTGTCCTTTACTTAAAAAAAAAAAAAAAAAAAAAATGAAGGGCTTTAATTTAAAAGCTGTCAATTTAATGAATTACTATTTTAGAAGGAAAGCACTTCGCATATCAGTATTAAACAAATATATTTTTGTTTTCTGTTCATTTTTAAATGCATTAATTATACGGATATTTTTCTGTAAGTAACTGAGTAGATCTTCCATTCAGTAAATATAAAGCAAAAAAAGTTATATCCCCGAAAATTCAAATTAATGCATTTAGTACAAAGTTGGATACATACATTTGTAATTAGTTGTATAAAATAATCATTTTCATCGTAAATAAATAAATAAATAAAAAATATTAAGATAAAAATTTTCTAGTGTATTGTTTGACTTATTACGTAAATATTTTTACACATTTGTAATGTTGTGTAAATGGTGTAAATTTTACAATTACAAGAAAATCGTTGAATGAGATTTACTATACAAACACAATATTTCAAAAGAAATTTTTAAACATTTTAATATTTATTTATTAAGCCTCTATATTATTATAGTATATAAATACAATTAAATAACAAATATCGCTAATACAATATACAGGTTATATTACATAAGACTAAAACGTATACTCGATTTTTAAGCATTTATTACTTAAATTTGATTTTTTAATCATTTTTCTAAATGTTTATATATGTGCGAATAAAACAATAGGATACTATATAACTAAAACAAATCGGATATTAATTGTGAACCGTTCATACGACGTAAGCTCCAGTTCACTACTTAATTATACATTCTATCTTATATTTGTTATAAACCGGTACATAAAATATTATATGCATCTACATGAGAAACGGCTTTTAATTCATATATAGAAATATAGAAAATATAATAACTAATTATCCGAAATCTTATTGTGAAATCGGAAAAAAAGAGCCTATATTTTTCTTATTAAAAAATACTTTTAAAGCGTTAATCGCTACAAAGACAATTTTTCCTGTTTCATAATATATGTATTACAATGTTTGTAATATTGCGGTAAACGCAGAAAAGATAGATATATTACTTTTAAATTCTACATCAAAAGATATTCCTTCATTACCAGTATAATTTTGGTGATTTGTTATACCGCATTCTATATATGTGTGTGTGTGTGTGAAATTCATTTGAGACATTAAATATAGTTTTTTTTTTTTTTTTTTTTTTTTTTTTTTTAAGTATCAATGCTTATTGTTATGAAAATTATTCCGTTTTAAACAACAGATTATTATTAAGAACGTTCTTCTTCTTAAAATAATATTCAACATAATCGAATTAAGCCAAAATATTATAATTGCACTTAGCATTAAAGATAACCAACTATTTATTTATTAAACTATCTACACGCATTACTAAACTATAGTAATTGAAAGGTAAAAATTGGAAAATGACAAAATATATCAAACTGAAAAAATGAGCGGAAAAAATCCAATATCAAAATCTAAAAGCATGGGGAAATATAAAAAAGTCCACATTTTATCTTCTATCGTGATTTTTCTGTTTTTTTATTGCTTCTAAGCAAAGAACTGCGCAAACTTCTTTCTGATACACTGTATCGGATATTTTTCTTTTTGTGAAATATCCTGCTATTACTGGCTTGAAAACATACCCTTAAGACGTCTTTCTAGTTCATTATAATTCATGTCACTGTATTGTAAAATACAATAGATTACTTTTATTCAAATTACTGTGTATTAAGGGATTTTTTTAGGAGGAGGGGGCAAAATATTTTATAATATTTATTAAATGTAGCATGGAAATAAATGCGTAAAAATATTTAAAACGGAATATAATTCAAGTTTTATATGTAAAACTTATAATTTTATCTTTCCGAACATACATATGTAAGGAAAATATTGAAATCATGTCAAAAATCTGACTTTGATATTTCTTACTGTCTGAACATGTACTATTAAACACATATACCGTTTAATATTAATTTGTTTTAAATAAAAACAAAATACTTTGGCTTAAAATATCAGATTTAAATATTTATTACTTTAAAAAACTATCTTAAAATGCTAAAGTGTTAGTTAAGTGAATTAAATTATGTTTTCCGAAAGTATAATTTATCCAAGAATATTATAAAATTTCCGAAAAAAAAAAAAAAAAAAAAAACCTTAAAAATGACGTTTTATAAATGTTAAATAAAATTATCCTGATATAAAAACTGCTCAAGTGTTATAAACAACACCCCCTAAAAAAAAAAAAAATCGTTCATTTAAAATCTGTCAATTAAGTTAATTATTATTTTAGACAGAAACTATTTTCGTATATCAGTGTTAAACAAACAGGTTTTTTTCTTTTTTTAATTATTAAATGCATTAATTATATAAATAATATTTTTCTGTAAGTAACTGAGTAAGACTTCTATACACTAAATATTAAGCAAATGAATATATATATATATATATATATATATATATATATATATATATAAATTTTTGGTTTCTACTTTATCTTTTAAATTGTTTCAATATATGCGTAATATTATATAAATCTAAAAATTATAATCAACTTTAACTTATTATTATGATTTTACGATGTTTATTTTTCTACATTTTTCTACATGTGCGTCTGAAAAATTTTGTACTGTATATCTAAAACTATAATTGACGCTCATGAGATATAATTGTGAATCTATCATACGCCGAATTATTCGATGAACTACTTTACATTTTTTCCTCTTTTATATTTGCTGTAAAACCAGTAAAAACTTTATATGTAGCTACATAAAAAGCAGATTCAGTAAAACAGAAATTATTGTTATTAATTATTTTAAACTTATTGTAAAATATGAAAAAAAGAAATTATCTTGTTGTCATTAATACATTATTCGAGTATTTTTAATGCTGTAGGTAAATATTCAATTTTTAATGATTTCTGCATTATAATGCAAAGGAATGATGCGGTAAACACAGAAAAGATAAATATTATTTTTAAATTTTACATCATGAGATATTCCTTCATTACCAGTGTAGTTTTGATAATTTGTTAAAAAAGGCTACATTCTAGGAATCATGAAAAATGTTAATACAATTCGTTTGAGATACTGAATATAGGTTCATTTTTAAAGTATCAATGCTTATTGATAAGTAAATTACTTCTTTTTAAATAACTGAGTATTGTACACAAATTTCTATAATTTAAAATAATATTTAACATCATATGTGCATTAATTCAAAATAATTGTACTTAGCAATAAAGTTAACTAAATGTTTTTTTTTTTCTTATTTATTATTATTAAACAACATAAATGCATTAATAAAATACGGCAATTGTAAAGATAAAATTGCAAAATGACCAAAATAAATAATAATATGAACAAATAGAATCCAAAATCTAATTCTAAAAGCAGGGGGAAAGATAAAAAAATCCACATTTTATCTTCTATCGTGAGTCTTCTATTTTTATTGCTTCTAAGCAAACAATAGCATAAGCAACTTTCCAATAGTCTGTATCGGTTATTTTTCTTTTTGTGAAACATCTTGCAAAGCATATTGCTGGCTTGAAAAGATATCTTGAAATCTTCTTTCAAAGTTCATTATAATTCATGATACAGTTTAATAAAATAAAATAGGACATTTTTTATTTTATTTATTTATTTTTTTTTTTTTTTGAAATTATGGTGTACTGAGAATTTTTTTTTTAATAAAATGTGTGATAATATGAATTATAACATGACGATAAATGCGAATAAGTATTTAAAGCAGAATGTTTTCCAAAATTTATTTGCAATACTTATCAGATTTTAATGTAAATTAAATTTAAATATGTAGAAAATTCAAAATTTATGAATTTTTCTGTTTTCATATATATATATATATAAATAATTTTAAAATTGTTCATTTTTATTAAATTCTGAAAATTTACATAAAGGTACAAGTATGTCTGACATTTCATTTAAAAATCACAGCTCATTTCCAATACTGTTTGTATAGTAATGTATATAATTGTCTATCTAATTATTTATCTGACTTTTTCTGTCTACCTATTTATCTATCTTTTTTTTTTTTTTTTCTTTTTTTTACTTGAAGTATTTTAACTATTAATGTATGTAACGGAATCTTGCAATTCAATTTTCGGTCAGTTCTGGTAGTCCGACTAACCTCACCTGACATTTTGCACACGACTTCATAATGGATGACAGTACTATATGCAGGTGCTTTTCAGGTCAAGTTCACTCTCTTAAAAAAAATCCAGTGATTTTAGCTCAGACTGAGTTAATTTTCACTCCTTTCCAGTAATGAAAATGCACTTTTCCTATAGGAGTGAATTTCATCTATCTTGCGGAGTAATTATTTTCACTCCTTTTTGATAATTCATGTTCACTCCTTTTTGATAAACAATAAGCGCTCCTTATTTGAACTGAATCATTATGTTAAATGAGTGACTCCACTCCACTTTGATAAGTCGTTTTTAACTCCTTTTTTGAGTAAGAAGAAAAAATTATGTACTATTGACAGATATTTTCCCTTAAAAATCTAATTCTGATTTTAATATATCTTATAAATAAATATCTACTAAAACACCCTACCTCTATCCCCCCCCCCCACACACACACAAAAAAAAAAAAAAAAAAAAAAAAAGGTGAAATTCGTGTTAACATTATTAACCACAATGTTTCTTTTAATAATTATAAAAGATGCTTATAACCTTTAAGGGGGTCCGGGACACTAAATTTTTGTTTTTATTATTTATTGATGAATTGCTGTAATTATTTTTTCTGAAATTGTAGCTTTTTTGATGATGAAGTTGAGCAAAAAAGAATTTTTTTTTTGTTTTTAATTAAAATTTTTTGATAAATTAAAATTTTCTTTATATCTCATGAACTAATGGTTCAATTTACAAACTTTTTTCACCTTTATATACAGAAAGGAATTATCTTCAATTTGACGCCAGGATTTCTGATTATAATAATAAATTTTTTAAATATTAATTTGAATTTGAATTAACTATAAAGATAACTATAAATGCTTTGAAAATAACTGAAAACAGATGATGCTTAAAAAATTAAGGGTAAGTACTGTTATTTTTCGATCTCAATAAGTTTTTTGAAATTACCTACCTAATAACTCGCTTATCTATGTTATTGTAAATGTTTTTCATGTACTGTACTAAAAACGATCGGTACTTACGTATTCACTGCATGTCATTTTACGAAGTGAAGTATAATCTGCACAAGTTTATCATACTTTTTTATCGTTTAACACTGTTTATGTAATTTTTTATCATATAAGTTTGTAATAATAACAGGTTTATCATAGTGCCGAATAACTGCTGGCATGCGGTTAATACAAAAATGCCATGTTTTAAATTTTTTTTTTTTTTTTTTTTTTTAATTATAATATTACTAAATGTATATACATACAATTGAATTTTTAATGCTTGCAAATTTTCTAAATTTTATTATGATAAATTTCTAAATTTTGCATCTGTACCTTACCTTAACAATAATTTTTAGATTTCTGGTAAAATATAATAAAAAAAATAATAAAATAAAGTCTACGATAAATCAATACAAATGTTAATTTTTTTAAAGCATACATGTAGTATGCACAGACATCCTTTAAAAATCAGGATTGTATTTTCGGCATGACAGGAAATAATAAAAAAAACTTACTGTTATTGTTTACATAAGAACAATCCACAATTTGCTAATTAATATTTCAAATGAATAAAAATTGTAATTTAAATCTGTGTATTGAAATTTCATTATTATGCTATGACACATTAAGAAAGCTGTTTTATATTTAATTAGTGAAAATTAATTAAAAACTTTATTGTTTTCAAATTTTAGAGATGTACCATATTCTGATTTTTACATATATATATATATACACTATATATTAAGTTTCACTTCTATATTACATTTTATTTGGGCATATATAGAAGAGGCATTCATTCAATATTTTAAGACTATATATGGTATTACAATAAATTAAAAAATAATCCTGTAAAAAATAAAAAAAATAAAATAAAATGAATCTCATGTTTTTTGAAAAAAAAAAAAAAAAAAAAAGAGAAAAAAAAAAAGCTGTTACATTTTAAATTCTTAAATATATATATATATATATATATATATATATATTTAGAAATGCTTTTTTTTCTCTCACTCCCCCCCCCCCTCTTTATTTTTTTATTTTTTCCTAGCTTTAAAAAAGGTAAAAAATATATTCAAATTTCATTAAAATACATTGTTATTGTTCATTTCGTTGTAGATCAGTTAAAAAAAAAAAGAAAGAAAGAAAGAAAGAAACCTCTGCATTTTATTAAAAAAAAAAAAAAAAAAAAAAAAAAAAAAAAAGTCTGCATAATAAATAAAACTATTATTATTATTATTATTATTATTATTATTATTTTATTTGTTTTTTCAATTGTGGCACCATCAGTGGCCGAGAAGTTCTGCTTATGAAGCTGGTAGTTGGGAGGCACCAGGTTCAATACCAGGTCATAGTTGCTGGGCTAGTTTTACGAAGTTTTCTGTGGTTTTCTTCAAAATTTGTGTGAATTGTAATGTTTTCGTTGAACACCTAATTTAAAGATGTGATTTTATTCATAGAAAACACTCTTATATGAGGCATCCTAAAATCAATAAGCAGAGTTTTTGCGAAATAAATATAGTTTTCTCCTGTGTCTTTTTTTTTTTTTTTTTTGAATAATAATTTAAGCTTGATTGAATATATTTAATATCTTGTATTTATTCTGCATTATTCTTGTTGATAGATATTCTATTAAAAAATTGGAATTACTTGGATAACAAACAAGATATATATATATATTCAATGAAAAAAAAAATAATA
Source organism: Salticus scenicus (assembly GCA_963930645.1). Lineage (NCBI taxonomy): Eukaryota > Metazoa > Arthropoda > Arachnida > Araneae > Salticidae > Salticus > Salticus scenicus. Next base: position 53,337,154 of record OZ005656.1, on the reverse strand, counting down.
ATAAAAACTCTAGTGTTGCTCCAGTGTTTCAGTTTTGTTTACATGTACTTTGGTTAAAATAAATAAATAAAATAATATGATCTAGCAATATTGAAAGTTTGTTTTAAGGGGGTCTGGGACACCAAATTTTTGTTTTTATTATTTATTGATGAATTGCTGTAATTATTTTTTCTGAAATTGGAGTTTTCCAATACAAGATATTAAATGTATTTAATCAAGCTTAAATTATTATTTAAAAAAAAAAAAAAAACAGGAGAAAACTATATTTATTTCGCAAAAACTCTGCTTATTGATTTTAGGATGCTTCATATAAGAGTGTTTTCTATGAATAAAATCACATCTTTAAATTAAGTGTTCAACGAAAACATTGCAATTCACACAAATTTTGAAGAAAACCACAGAAAACTTCGTAAAACTAGCCCAGCAACTATGACCTGGTATTGAACCTGGTGCCTCCCAACTACCAGCTTCATAAGCAGAACTTCTCGGCCACTGATGGCGCCACAATTGAAAAGCAAACAAACAAAATAATAATAATAATAATAATAATAAAAAGATGATACTTTTATTTATTATGCAGACATTTTTTTTTTTTTTTTTTTTAACTGATCTACAACGAAATGAACAATAACAATGTATTTTAATGAAATTTGAATATATTTTTTACCTTTTTTAAAGCTAGGAAAAAAAGAAAAAAATAAAGAGGGGGGAGTGAGAGAGAAAAAAAAAACATTTCTAAATATATATATATATATATATATATATATATATATATATATATATATATATATATATATAATAAAGATGATATTGTTACGTACTTGGGTGGAAAAAGGTGGGAAAAAGTCGCCAAATTTGGCGCCAAATCCATTACTTGCATTACTGGGGCTTTTTAATGCGTTTTTAAGGGAAAATAAGGCTATTTCAACGCTAAAACGACTAGAAATGCACAAAATTAGCACTTTATAAGCTTACTAAGCCTCTTTGAAAGAATTTATACAAAAATAAACACAATTATTTACAATTTCGTAACACTGCCCCCCTCCCAAGGACTGCACGTCCCGGGCAGTGCAACCCTTGGTCAAGAGGCGAAACTAAACAAATTTACACCATCTAAAACACAAAAACTAAGTTGCATATAAAGATAACATAGAAATACAAATCAAGTGAGAAATATTTACAAAATTCACAAATGTGTACAAGTATCTATATACAAATATTTACATTACGCATGCGCATATTTTATCAGTATTTACATTTTTAATTTAAATATTACCGGTAATTGTGGTATTTGGCTAGCCTGTTATAGTGCACCACCTTCGGTTTTGATGAAGGTGTTTTAGTGATCCGCACCACTACATCATTCAGCCTTTTTAAGACTGTGTACGGTCCGTCCCAGTTGCACTGTAACTTGGGAGAGAGTCCTTTGCGTCGAACAGGATTCCACAACCAGACCTTCTCTCCTTCCTGGAACTCATGCTGTGTAGCCTTTAGATCGTACCTTGTCTTCATTTTCTCCGTTGCCATGTTAATCCGCTCCCGAGCAAAATTGTGTACGTCCTCAAATCGTGCCTGGAGACCTTGGATGTACTCCTCGGGCGATGAAGGCGCATCGGGTGGACAACCAAACAGGAGATCAGAAGGGAGACGAAGTTCACGGCCGAACAGCATCTGGGCTGGAGTATAGCCGGTGGTTTCATGGACAGCACTTCGATAAGCCAGCAGGAACAATGGCAACTTCAAGTCCCAATCTTGCTGGTTCCTTGATACTAGAAGTGAGAGGTTATTCAGGATGGTACGATTGAACCTCTCGACCATGCCGTCCGACTGGGGATGTAAGGGTGTTGTCCGGGTTTTGTCTATGCCGAGTAGTTGACACATTCCTTTGAAAACATCAGAGGTAAAGTTCCTACCTTGGTCGGTATGAAGTTGTAGGGGCGTGCCGTACCTTGACACCCATTGCTGCACTAGGACCTCTGCGACTGTGCATGCCTCTTGATTGGGAATGGGATATGCCTCAGGCCACTTGGTGAAATAGTCCATCACGACGAGGATGTATTTATTTCCACTGGAGGTCCGTGGCAAAGGACCCAAGATGTCGATTGCAATCCGTTCAAGTGGTGCTCCCACGTTATACCGTTGCAGTCTTCCTCGACTTCGTTTCTGCGGGCCTTTACGTGCCGCACAAGCATCACAGGATTTACACCATTTCTCCACATCCTCCTTTGCCTTGCACCAGTAGAAGCGTTCCCGAACTTTCTGCAGAGTCTTCATTACCCCAAAATGGCCTCCGGTAGAGCTACTATGCAGTTGTTCTAAAACAGCTGGTATTTTTGATCTTGGTAATAAGATCTGCCATCTGAAGCTTTTCCCATCATCAGATTCCCACTTTCTGTATAATACGCCGTTTCTGAAATGAAGAGAGTCCCAAAGTGCCCAATAACTTTTCGTAATGGGACTAAATCCGGAAATGTCTTGCCAGGTAGGTCTGTTGCTGGTCGTCTCCTTCAGCTGTAATATTGGCTTTAGGTCAGGATCTTCCAACTGGGCTTTTCTAAGTTCTTCGTCACTCCATGGATCGGGATCTTGATCTGATGGTGTTGAGACTGTAACTTGGCAGGCAACCGGATTTATCGGCTGGTATTTCTGTTCGGCTCTAGAGCAGTACTTGCAGCTTTCCGAGCAGGGCTTCCGTGACAAGGCATCTGCATTACCATGTAGAGTCCCTTTACGATGACGTATTTCGAAGTCATATTCCTGCAGGCGTTGTATCCACCTGGCAATCTGTCCTTCCGGGTTCTTGAACTGGAGCAACCACGTTAAAGATGCATGGTCAGTCCGCAGCAGGAATCTTCTGCCATAGAGGTAATGATGGAAATGTTCTATGGCTTTTACGATGGCGAGTAGCTCTTTCCTGGTGGTGCAGTAATTTCGCTCTGGTTTAGACAGGCATTTACTCCAATAGGCAATGACATGTTCTTGACCATCAATTTCCTGCGACAGAACAGCACCGACACTCTCATGGCTGGCATCTGTATCAAGTATGAACTGTCTGTCGGGCTGTGGATACGTCAAGATAGGCGATGATGTTAAGGCCTCTTTAAGTCGCTTGAACGCTTTTTCACATTCATCTGTCCACAGGAACTTCTGTTTGGCTTCCGTCAGCTTGTGCAGTGGTCTGGCAATATTTGAGAAACCCTTGACAAACTTCCTGTAGTAAGTGCATAACCCCAGGAAACTTCGTAGTTGGTGTACATTTTCAGGGCGACTCCAGTTCTCGACTGCAGAGATCTTCTCAGGATCAGTTCTCACACCTTCGGCAGAGATGATATGGCCGAGGTAGCTCACTTCACGACGGAACAAGTTACACTTCCCTGGATTCAATTTGAGGTTAGCCATTCTGAGTTTCTCCAGCACCTTTCGGATGTTTCGCAGATGGTCTTCAAAGGTGCGCCCCACAATGATAATATCATCCAAATACACCAGACAGGCTTCATAGGAAAGTCCTTTTAGCACTGTCTCCATCAGGCGTTCAAAGGTGGCAGGAGCATTACATAATCCGAACGGCATAACTTTAAATTGCCACAGTCCTTGTCCCGTGGTGAATGCAGTCTTCTCACGATCATCAGGATGTAATTCTACTTGCCAGTAACCGCTCTTCAGATCCAACGTCGAGAACCATTTATTGCCAGCAAGTGTGTCTAATGTGTCGTCAATTCTGGGAAGAGGGTAACTGTCTTTCTTCGTGATGTCATTCAAACGACGATAATCCACACAAAATCTTCTTGAACCATCCTTTTTCCGCACCAGTACTATGGGAGAGGCCCAAGGACTCGTTGATGGCTCGATGACATCATTGTGCTGCATTTCACTTAGAAGTTCAGTGACCTCTTCCTGTTTAGCAAAGGGAAGTCTTCTTGGATGTTGTTTGATTGGAGGATGATTTCCTGTATCAATTCTGTGCTGGGTGATGTTCGTTCTCCCGACGTCTTCAGGTGTTCGAGAAAAAAGGTCTTTAAATTCTTGGAGTAGCTTCTCCGCAGCACAACTCTGTTCCTTTCGTAACTCTGCATTCTTGAGTAATTCCGTTATTAATTGTTCAGAAGACTTGGATTCAGTTGATTGTGTGGGGCGGTTTATGCATGTTACAGGAGTGCAGGCTGCTAACACCTCATCCTTCTTCACTGTTCGGACCTTATCGCTGATGTTTGCGACTCTCACAGGAATAGTACTCTTTGAGAGATCAACTAGAGATGAAGCTACCAGAACTCCTCTTGGGTTATTGTCTGTATTCGGGTATTCAATCAGTCCATAGCGGAAGTATTGCTTTGTAGGTGGTGTTCCTGAAACTATTGTCTCTGTGTGTGGAGGGATGGAAATTTCAGACTTGGCTGTTATCTGGCAAATTGTCTGAATGTCTTGACTTTCAGTGTTGAACACAGCGATGTCTTCCGAACTCAAATGCAGTTCATTATTCTTGAAGTCCAATTGAAAGTTAAATTTTCTCAGGAAATCAATTCCAATGATTAAAGGATCTCTTATATCAGCCACATATGCCATATGATGGTAACTGGCATTCCCAAAAGTGATGGCCAAGTTCATTTTTCCATATATTTTGATTTCGTCTCCGGTCACAGTCTGGAGTTTAACGCAGGGCGGAGTCCAGATGATCTTCTCTTTTAGTTCTTGAGCCAAATCCGTTCTAATGATGGTCACGTTGGCTCCCGTGTCCAGAATCATCCGGCAGGTGGCATTGTTGACTTGGCCATAGACGTGAAGTCCATTATCGCCGCCACTCATCGATGAAACATGAAATACTGTAAATTGGGGCTCTTTAATTTTAGGCAACCTCCGCCCCGCGAGATGGCCTCCTCTTAGTTTCCCTGCAGTGATGGTGAAGCCGGGTGATTTCCTATAGTTGGTCGTACGGGGCAGTTCCTCTTCACATGACCATCCCCTCCACAGCCCCAGCACTTTATCTTCCGATCCTTTTTTTCTATGTTATTTTCCAGGTTGCGCAATCTCTTTAAGATCTCTGCGAAACTTCTCTTCATTTCATTCTCATCAGCAGGCGTATCATTTAATGAGACTGCTCTTATGGTATGGCGGTCTTTACGGGAGGCTTGTTGGGCTGCCTCTATCCTAAGTGCATAGCCTAAAGCTGATTCTACGTCTCTGATGTTGGAGAGTCTCAGCGCTTTTTGAATTTCTGGATCCCGAACAGCATCGATAAAGTACTGAAGAGCTAAGTCGTTTCGAGTGTCAGCTTGGCAGTCTGAGAATGCTAGGTGTGACAATCTCTGAATGTCCGCTGCCAGCTCTTGCAAACTTTCGCCCGTTTTCAGGTAACGGGACTTTAGCTGGAGGCGACTATAGTCCTTAGAACACTTCTCTCCAAACCGTAGCTCCAGTGCTCTAGTCAAGGCCTCGAAGTCGTTCCTTTCTTCTTTAGAAACATTTCTCAGTATCTCGGCTGCATCTCCCCTAATGCTGCTGCTAAGTGGACCGACTTGGCGGTAGAGTCCCAGCCGTTAGCTTCAGCTACGATGGAAAACTGCGTCTTATATACATGCCAGGAGGAACTGCCGTCGTAGGTAGATAGCTTAATAAATTCGTGATTCTGGCTTCTTCTCTCTTTCTTTTCAGTTTCCTGGGGCTTGGATTCTAACTTTTCTTCGAGATTCCGAATCTTGCTCTGCAGTTCATTCCCTATTACCTCTCCGCTCCACTCTTCTCTCATTTTTCTCTCAAGATCTTCCTCCATTCTCTTAAACTTGCTTTCTATCTCTGCAAACCTTCCTTGCAGTTCCTGATCAAAATTTTCTTTAACTTTCTCCTCGAAACTCCGTTCTATTTTCGTAACACTCTCTTCAACCTTCATAACATTTTTTTCTATCTTCATAGCTTTCTCTTCAACGTTCATAACATTTTCTTCTATCTTCATAGCTTTCTCTTTAAAACTTTCTTCTATTTTCAAAACTTTCTCTTCAAAATTTTCTTCTATCTTTATAACTTTCTCTTCTATTCCATCCATTCTATTTTCCATCACCGTTAATTTACCCTCGATTGATTCTTTCACAGTTGAAAGCTCTCTCTTCATCTCATCTTGATTAGATTTAATTTCTTCCTGAACTTCACCCATAGTGCCTTTCAACTCTCTTTGCGATGTTTCCATTTTCTCTATCAATCCGGTTTCCATCTTTTCCTGTCCGGCTTTCATTTCATTCATCTCTTGACTCAGGCTATCTTTCATCTCTCTTTGCGATGCTTCCATACTTTCTTTCATCTCTCTTTGTCCTTCCTTCATTCTTTCGATCAATCCGGTTTCCATCTTCTCCTGTCCTGTTTCCATTTTCTCTATCAATCCAGATCTTAACTCATTCATCTGAGCAGTGAGACCTTCTAGAATTTTTTTCATCTCTTGCTCCATAGCTCTCGTTATCACCATTCACAGACAAATCCCCACTTCTGACACCAGAAATGTTACGTACTTGGGGGTTCGTGAGTTGTCTGAGAATGAACGGCCAAACGTATAAAAATTCAGTAATTTATTCACAGAAAGTTCCAGAAAAATACAGGTCTATAAACCAAGTATCAGCTTCAATTCAAACAGTAAACACAGCTTAAACAACAGCTGTCAATAGCAAATCCACAGTACAAACTGTATCACAATAACACTTGAAGCAAATCTATCTCAAAGAGGCTCAAGAGCAATGCAAGCACTAGCGAAGCTGGCTGAAGACTGAACTGAACTGACTTGGCGAGGAAGCGCTTCTTATATGCTGTTCCATGGAGCCCAGATTTTTCGAGAAAACTCTAGAAAGTGGTCAACCAATCAACTTACAGCTTCCATATTTGGTATATCCCATATAAGGATTTTCTCGCCAAGGTCGCCAAAAAAATCGCCAAGGTGGGAAAAAGTCGCCAAATTTGGCGCCAAATCCATTACTTGCATTACTGGGGCTTTTTAATGCGTTTTTAAGTGAAAATAAGGCTATTTCAACGCTAAAACGACTAGAAATGCACAAAATTAGCACTTTATAAGCTTACTAAGCCTCTTTGAAAGAATTTATACAAAAATAAACACAATTATTTACAATTTCGTAACAATATATTAAGCATAGTAGAAGCCAAGCAACAGATACTAGATCACTGAAACACCAATATATATTTTTTAAGAATTTAAAATGTAACAGCTTTTTTTTTTCTTTTTTTTTTTTTTTTTAAACATGAGATTTATTGTAATACCAAATATAGTCTTAAAATATTGAATGAATGCCTTTTCGATATATGCCCAAATAAAATGTAATATAGAAGTGAAACTTAATATATAGTGTATATATATATGTAAAAATCAGAATATGGTACATCTCTAAAATTTGAAAACAATAAAGTTTTTAATTAATTTTCACTAATTAAATATAAAACAGCTTTCTTAATCAGTCATAGCATAATAATGAAATTTCAATACACAGATTTAAATTACAATTTTTACTAATTTAAAATATTAATTAGCAAATTGTGGATTGTTCTTATGTAAACAATAACAGTAAGTTTTTTTTATTATTTCCTGTCATGCCGAAAATACAATCCTGATTTTTAAAGGATGTCTGTGCATACTACATGTATGCTTTAAAAAAATTAACATTTGTATTGATTTATCATATACTTTTTTTATTATTTTTTTTATTATATTTTACCAGAAATCTAAAAAATATTCTTAAGGTAAGGTACAGATGCAAAATTTAGAAATTTATCATAATAAAATTTAGAAAATTTGCATGCATTAAAAAAATTCAATTGTATGTATGTACATTTAGTAATATTATAACTGAAAAAAAAAAATTAAAACATGGCATTTTCGTATTAACCGCATGCCAGCAGTTATTCGGCACTATGATAAACCTGTTATTGTTACAAACTTATATGATAAAAAATTACATAAATAGTGTTAAACGATAAAAAGTATGATAAACTTGTGCAGATTATACTTCACTTCGTAAAATGACATGCAGTGAATACGTAAGTACCGATCGTTTTTAGTACAGTACATGAAAAACATTTACAATAACATAGATAAGCGAGTTATTAGGTAGGTAATTTTAAAAAAAACTTATTGAGATCGAAAAATAAAACAGTACTTACCCTTAATTTTTTAAGCATCATCTGTTTTCAGTTATTTTCAAAGCATTTAGTTATCTTTAGTTATTTTCAAATCTTATAAGCACGTCACCACGAGCACGGGATCGCAGGCAGCCATTTTGAATCTGTTGTGGATATCGCTCCAAAATATCACATGACCTAATCGGTCCAATGAAAAGGCTCTCAATTCACCCCCTTTAAAGATTTTTCCTGTTTCACCTCGAAATGTAGTGCTTTTCTCTTTCACCCCGACAGAGAGAATATTTGGAACCAGTTTTTTTTCGCAAATTGTCAATTTCTGATAAAACAGATACTCAGAAAAGATGAATGTCATTGTGAAATATTACGTTCCTATATGGAGTGATTAATTCATTCTTTGAAATTAAGCGTGCAGGTACCAGGGGGAATTTATGGGGGCATGAAAAATCATATATACATAAACGCTATCCTGTGCGGCATATTATTTGACAGAATTTTTGTGACGTCAAGGGACAACTTTTTTTTAAAAAAAGATTTAAAAGTATGTAAATAATCTGGGGTGTCACTCACACGTTTTTCTCTATTTCTACATATGAATACTATAAAAATTGATTCCTGTAGTTATTTGTTTCTAAGTTATGTTTATAAATTATATTCTTGCAGATCAATCGCTAAAAATTGAACTTTCGTACTCAGAACACCTCAAAGAATGATATTATATAGAAAAAGAAAAAAATAGAACTTCGAAAAATAGGTACTGTTACTTTTGAGTTTATTTGCTCTTCTTTATGGATAATGAAAATGGGTAGAACTTTTGCACTCACTCAATATATATATATATATATATATATATATTATTAAATTTATTCTTTCATAATTTATTTAAATTTTATGCTTTATATATATATATATATATATATATATATATATATATATACTAGCAGACCCGTCCACGCGTTGATGTGGCTAAGTTATACGTTGCATTATACTGCAAGTAAACTATTCAATACAGTCAATTTATTATTTACGAATAAAAACGAAAACGATGTAGCCGATGTAAAAAGCCACGGGATTGAGATTTGAGTCGTAGATCAAAATTTGGAAGCGATTGATAAGAATTTTCGTAGAGTTAATATTAAGCACACGTTAGTTTTACTGTAGGTTCTTATAAATTTTAATGGAAGAGTGAAATATACTATTTATAATGCTACTTAGGATAAAAATGCGAAAATGCATAATATATAAATTAAATTTTATTAAAATTCTATTAAAATAAAAGTATAAAAGAAGCAGACGATTTTAAAAATCGATTTCTTATGTATGAGTGAAATATAATATATCCATCGATATAGTAATATACATAGTTCTATCATCCCCATGTTATCGCGCAAATATTTTTTATGCCGGGAAAAAAAAAAAAAAAAAAAAAAAAAAAAAAATGGAATCAGCCATTAAGTGGTATTGAAAAAAAGAAAAAAAAAAAAAAAAAAAAAAGGAAAATGAATTTGAAACTGTAGTTGGAGTTTTCCATTCGCCTTTAGTAAATAAATTATTCATAAATTTCATTTGCTAAAATATTAGCGTATTCCCGTGCGTATTCACTCGAGGAAAGATGGCCATATTTTGGTAAAATCGCCGTCTTTTACCAATATTAAAAAGGAATCACTTTTTTTCTCCCTAATGATCAATCTATATATTATTACTATATCTATGATCATTCATGCTATTATGAATAATTTTATTATAAAATGATCTCATCATTTAAAAAATTGTGAAAATAGCAACAGCTGTAGTTTTAAAAGGAAAACATTATGGCTAAGCCAGAAAAATAAGTAAATTTGATAAATACAGGGTGATTAGAAAAAAACTACCTAGATGTATGAGACCATAGCTAGCATACCGTTCCCAGAAACTGAATAAAAATTTGGTTGAAGGCATTTTGAGGTATGCGCTCAAGAATTATATAAAAAACAACAGTTAATCTCTAACAGTTACGATTACAGTGATAAAATTTCGAAAATTTCAAATGGCCACATCTACTTTTTTTTATTGAAATGGAATCTCCATAGCAAAAAACTATAAATAGCGTTCGAACGGTACCTCTAGCATGAAAATCTCCAACGATAGGCATACTCAGAAAAAAAGAGAAAACAGTTGTGTTGTGCCTACCAGAGCACGACTTACATTTTCTTAATGACGTCACATTTCACACTGAGTCTTCGGCTCTTACTAATGTCTACTGATTCTGCTTCGAAACGAGAATAATAGACCACGGTATCCTTAATTTCATGTAGGTCTACTGAATAAGGGTTTTAGGCTGGAATTGCGGTGCCTCGTTCTTAAGTCTTATCTTAAATGTTACGAACTTTCGTACATGGGCGTGGTTAAGAACGGTTTTAACTTGGTATTGCGGTGCCTCAAGCGTAAGTCCTCGGCATGTCCTCGTAAGAGAAAGCCAGCCAGCCAATGGGAGACGCAGAGCGAGCTATGTTGTGATTGCGCGCGCATCCAGTTACGATTCCACTTAAGATAGCTCTGAGGTTGTCGTAAGATAGTGAGGCACTGCAATACGACTTGCGTTTTGTTTACATCTTAAGAGAGAGTTTGTGCGAAAGATAGTGTTGAGCGAGGCACCGCAATCCCAGCCTTAATTTCATTGTTAGTTGTAAGACACCACCATGAGTGACGTCATCGCACTAAGTGAAAAATAGGGCATTGTGAAATGCAAGATGTGTATCTTGCTTTCTTGCTCTGTGAACAATAGAGCCGCGGTAGCCCAGTCGGTAGAGCGCCGGCCTCGTAATTGGAAAATTGCGGGTTCGGTACTCGAGCCGGCCAAAGACCGTCGTGTACACTAATTGTGGCTGGTGCAGGTAAAATCTGTCGTGGCCGCAATGTCCTCCATGTTCCCATAAAAAATTATACCTCTGGGGGTCACCGAAGCGGAAGAGCGATCCCTTGCTTGGAGGATCAAAATTAAGATTGCATGTCTCCGGACCAACTCTAGGGGTGTGTCCCAGACCGTCGCCAATTGCCCACTTGCGCAGCTCTAGTGCGACGTAAAACCTAACCATCCATCCATCCTGTGAAAAATATGCCGTTTACTGGGAAACATCATTATCATCATCAAAATCGGTTTTGATTGCCATTTTACAATGCCTTGTTTTTCACGTAATGTGATGACGTCATTATGACAGCGTCTTACGACTAACAACGAAATTAAAGTCTTTATTTAGTAGCCGTACATGAAATTAAGGATACCTTGGTCTCTTCTTTTCGTTTCGAAGCAGAATCAGTAGACTTTAGTCTGAACGAAAGACTCAGTGTGAGATGTGACGTCATTAAATAAATGAAAGTGGTGCTTTGGTAGGCACGTAACAGTCGTTTTTTTTTCTTTTTTTGTTAGCCTGCTAGCACTGCCGATTTTCGTGCTAGAGGTACCGTTCCAACGCTATTTATGTTTTTTTTGATATGGAGATTATTTTTCAATAAAAATAAGTAGGTGTTGCCATTTGAAATTTTCGAAATTTTCTCACTGTAACCGTAACTGTTAGAGTTAACTGTTGTTTTTTATATAATTCTTGAGCGCATACCTCAAATTACCTTTCACCAAATTTTTATTCAGTTTCTCGGAACGGTATGGTAGCTGTGGTCTCATATTTCGAAGTAGATTTGTTCTAATCACCCTGTATTTTAAAACTTTAAAATAGGATATCTTATGAAATATTCGGCATTTAAAGTAAATACGTGCATTAGTTTAAATAGAAAATTTTTTTTGGAAAAGATTAATATATTTTAACGAAGTGATGAGAATATTATGCGTATTTTAAAATTTGAATAATAAATTCAGGTTAATCAAGATGGGAAACATTAAAGAATTAAGACAAGAATAATTATAAGAAAATAAAACTTTTTATATACCATGTTTTTAAATTTTCTGTTAAAGTGACGACGTCATTGACCGTCTGTTGAGCCAAAAGAAAGATTTCCTATGCTAATCGCCCACTGGGTTTTTTGTAAAAAAAATAAATAAATAAATAAATAAATAAATAAATAAAAATCGGATTAAAATTATCGGGGATAATTTTTGATCGGGGATTAAAATTATTTTCCAATTTTAATCCCCATAATTTTTTCACATATATGTATTAGTTATCGTGTGCATGCATTAGATTAAGTTGTTTTTGTTGCAGAATTAATAAAATTGGAATCTTAAATTTCAAAACTCTAGAAAAAAAATGGTAAACTTCCATACTAGATTAAAAACATAAACGCTTCATTTAAAAGAATGATATTTACACAATAAATATCCAACTAAGTATATCGCCAAATTATGTGGCGAACATATTTAATTCCTTTCAAAAATCATGGTTATTTTAACAACTTATATTAAGAGAGTAATGAATAATATGAAACAATATTTCGTATAATACATATTACGAAAATATACATCTGGCATGTATATGTCCGTGTTACGTTTTTAATCACCAAAAAAAAAAAAAAAAAAAGACGACAGAGTTCTGAAAAATTTCAATTTTGTCAATTTGACAGCAAAATAACTCAATCTAATGCATGCACAGGATAACTAATACATATCTAATCCTAATTTTCCTCGATTTTTAATATTTTTTTACAAAAAATCGAATGAATGATTAGCATAGGAAATCTTTTTCATGGCTCCACAGACGGTCAGTGACGTCACATTTCTCTTGCGTATAGAACTACATTAGCAATTTATCAAAGTGCATAAAATTTTTAAAGTGATTATGAGGTCAATTTTTGTGAGATGTATAATTTAACTTTTTCTAATTTTTTAACTTTCACGTTTGATTAAAAGCATTTATTTTTATGTCGAAAGAAAATGAACCAACAATTAAACTTATGGAACTCAGATAATTATAACCCTGTGTCATATAATAAACAAATAATTTGCAATAAAAAAATATTGTGACTATAAATTGACATAAAAACTACTATCCTATCTCTCAAGTTGGACCAAACATCACACAGTGTGCAAAATTACATTAAAATCGGTTTATTAGTTTTGCAGTGCCTCGCGGACAAACACCGTGACATGAAAATTTTATATATAAAGATATATATTTCATATTTTAACGCTGAACTAATAATAATAATAATAATAACTTAAAGTATGAAAAAAGGGCGATTCTACTATTAAAATCTTGTTTTAGAAAATTCAGTAGTGCTTTCTTTATTTTTAGTACGTATATATTGTTAAGAATTCTAAATTTTTGATTTTAAAGGCAGGCAAAAATGTATATGATTTAAATCTAAATAATAAACAACGATATTCTATAATAAAGATGAATAAGTATCCATGTTTTAGATACATTATATATATATATATATATATATATATATATATATATACAGCCGAACCTCTTTAATGTGTATTACTTTTACCATGAAGTGTTTCCACAATCCACATCAAAATGAAGATTAGTTTAGTTATATGAAGATTAGTTACTGATAACAAGAATTACTAATAACATGAACACATTTTTTATCCCTCTTATGATTCCGTTAAAGAGATTCCACTGCATATATATAACTTTCATTAAATGGCATTTATTTTTTATTTTTACTTTACTTTTTCTTTTTCTTTTTTTTTTTTTTTTTTTTTAACATTTTGTCAAATATCTCAAAAAATTCATGATAAATTATCTTGAAACTTTAGGAAAACGAAGAACATGTTATTAAATTCATCATTCAAATCTGTGAAATTTTTCTTCGAAAGCAAGAGAGAAACTTGCAAAAAATGAAGCAAATTATGGATCGCCAGTAAAAGGCAATGCTCTAAATGCGTTCTTGCACCAGTATATGATTATAAGGTTTTTCTCTTCTTCTTTTTTTTTTTTTTTTTCTATATCGTTTTTTTTCTGAGGATATCCTATATACCCATGAACATAAAGACATTTTATTAAAACACTGCAAGAAATTTGATTCTTTTTAAAATTATAACACGCAGGGCGTTAAGTTCAATGCAAAATCATTTTTAGAAAAATTTACATACTGCATTAGATTCAACATATTGGAATTAGAATACGATAATTTTTAATATCTAATAAAATATAAAAATTTTCACTAAATAATTATTAACTTCCATGCTATAAAGTAAAAAAAAAAAAAAAAAAAAGAAAGAAAGAAAGAAAGAAATATCCAATTGCATAATTTAATAGACAAAATTTTTGTGCTAATAACTTATAAATTCTAAAAGTTGCCATTTATATAGAATGAACTGGTATTCAGTAAATTAATGTTAAAAAAAAAGTTCAAATACTATTGGTTTTGTTTACATTTTGATTTTGATTTAATCATAGGTAATATAATGTTTGTTGATTGTAAATAAACATTATAACCTCTAGCTCCTCCTATCTTTTTCCCTTTTCATTTGAAAAGAACTGAAATTTATTTCATTGTATTGCGTTTTAATGTAATAACTTGAAAATAGTCAGCGAGTTTATTGCAATTTATGGTGATTATTCAATGTCATATTTCCTAAAAATGGCTTTGCACTGTGTTTAATACCCTGTGTGTTGTAATTTCAAAAGTGGCAATGTTATTGTAAATTTTTAATAAACCGTTATATCTCTATTTATGTATGTCATAGATGCATAAAATTTATACAGGTAATAAGCAGAATCCTCATAATCATATCTTACAACCAGAATACCTTTGAAGAATTATATTTCCCGGGGAATCTAAAACATTTTTTACTTTATTTAATTCTTTATTTTTCCTTCTTTCGTTATCGGACCAAAAGTTTCGTTAAAATATATGAGACATATCATATTTACAATCCTGATGTTTAAAGATTATTCGCCCAGTACTTTTTGAAATATATGATAAATGTCTGAAATCGAAAGCGCCAGGTCATTTATGGACAGGTAGTGTATAAACCACATAGTTTCCAACAATTTTTTTAACATTAAAATTTTTTATTTTAACGACTGATTTCAATTTTTATCTGCAGAAATTATGTATTCCTAATTCTTAGAGAAAAAATGCATTATTTTCTAATATTTTAAATCATTTTTTTTTTCTTGTAGATATAATTTCAATGAAAAAATAGGAGTGATTTAATATTGCACTGTTTAAAAGGAAAATATAAATCTATTTAGTATAACAGCGCATGATTTAAAATGCGTGAGCATTACGTCTAATACATGTTACTTATTTAATATATACAATATCTATAATTATTTAATATATATTTCTTTCGAAATATATGAATTGGTGTAAAAGAAAATTACTATTTTACTGAAGGATTTAAGGAAAATCTAAGCATTTACAAATCCCTTTTATCTTCTATCCTTTTATCAGAAGTGACATTACTTGCAAAGCTTTTCTCTTAATGAGAAAATTAAATGTAGCAGAAATTACGTCTTTTACGTAGAAAATATTTCAAGTTATAATATTTTAGCATAAGTATAATTACAAGAGAGAAATTTTGAAATAAAAATTTAGCAATATGTTGCTTTGAATTAACATTAGTTTGAAATATATTACAATAAATCATTGTAGCATTTTCTTGAAATCTTTTTTTTCTTTTTTTTTTTCTTTGCTGAAATACTTTTACTCCGATAAATAAAAGATATGGGTATTTGCATTAAAACATTGGTATTGAGAATTTTTATTTATTTATTTATTTATTTATTTATTTTTTTCAAATGTAATTACAATTTTAAAAGCATAAGTTTTTTTTTTTTTTTCTTTCTAGTATAAATGCTTCCATATATGTATGACTATAATCTTCGTCAGTTTTTAGATAGTTAAACATTGTATAACCGAAATATTTGCTAGATATCATTTTTTCTCACGTACACCTGCAAATTACGATATACAGCATACACTTATAGTGATTGTTGATTTGTTTATTGATTCTATTTTAAATTAAAAACTTAAAACTTTTTTTTTTCTGCAGTAATTCATTACTAAAGCATTTTATAATGTATGTTAAGTAACAAAAATCTTAATTGCAGCACATATAAATATTCTGTTATACCTAAAATGACGCTTATATTCTGATGAAAAAAAGGAAATACTAAACATCAACTTACGCATAAATGTTTTGATCCAAGTTACAAAATCATACAATTTCTATGCCTTAAACAATCATGCTACATTCAAATAGTTAGATTGCTGAATTACCTAACATTATACGAATATAATATAGCTTAATAATTAAATATTAACTTATTTAAGCAATGCTACATGCTGCTTTTTAAACTGAAATAGTTCTCAAAGAAACTTATTAAATGCCCTAGATACATAATTACCATCTTATATTTACTATATCTGTATGTCTATCATATAAAATCTACATATTCAGTTTAAACTGCGGACTGTGTATTGGTTTAAAAATAGTACATTTGTTTTTCAAACGATATTTATGTAATTAAGTTGTTTAAATACAACATTTAAACTTCACATGTAATATTGTTTTCAAGATATTCCAACAATATTAAAGGTGTTGTTGACTTCGGTTTGTCTGTTTCTCTCCGTCCAGGCTCTAACTCCCGCAAAGATAAATGAAAATCTTTAAAACTGATATATGTTCTCTATAGTAATTTCAATACTGAAAATAGAGTAAATTCCTCCATTGGTTTGTGTACATGAATGCCTGAAATAATTTCAAAGCAGTGTATGAAAGGTATTTATATAAGCCATATTTTATTATAAGCCATATTTTATTATATAAGTCATATTTTATTAATATCTCTAAACTTTTTCCTGAGAGTGTTGCTATATCTCTTATAAATTTTCAAGATCTTGTATTGATGAGTTTTCCAGACCCTTAAAACAGCAGATATTCAGTGACACAAAAATTGTTTAGCATATCATTTTCTAATTTTAATGTTCACTAATTAACAATATTTGTATTAATCGAAGACATGAATAATAAAATATAATATATTCTACATTTTATACTATTAAAAAACATGCTACATTAGTATGCTTTTTTAAATTTGACCTGTGGTCCATAGTACCCCATGTCATGGACTATTTTTCCCTGCGGTGGGGATGAAATGGACCATTTTGTGAAATGTTACAAAAAAAAAAAAAGTAATAAAAAAAGTAAACATAATTTTGCTTTTGATTGAGTGCCGCATAAGACCCATAATATAGGTAATAGGCAACCATATTTCCAATAGCAAGAAATTATTACTTTGGGAGTAAACACCTAAAATTTCCAAAATTGGTCCATTGTACACCACTCTCCCCTGTACATACAAATATACGCCACCTTCTATTTTTTTTCTATTTTATTAGAATGTCAAGTTCAAGATAAAAACCGATTTATAACGTCAGTTTCTTTTTGACATCGAAATGAGAATAAACATTTATTGCAACTTATGATAAACTGAGTTTTTATGAAAAGAAAAATACTTGATATTTTTCCCCGTATTTAATAAATAAAAATGCTTATTTTCAAATGTATTCTTATAATTTCTATTTCAGTAGAAACGATTAATCAATAGAAAGATGATAAAAAAAAAAAAAAAAAAAAAAAAAAAAAACTCAATCATGTATAAAAATATTAAGGATAAAGATATTATTTTCAAATAATTATAAGTATTTTCATGGTTTTAATTTTCGTATTTTCATAAAGCATAATTATATCATCAATATATGATTGCGCAATTATTTAATTAAACGACATTTGATAATTTACATTTCTCTTTTTTTTTTTTTTTTTTTTTTTTTTTTTTACCATATGATTATGATACTGAATAAAAAAAAAAAAAAAAAAAAAAAAAAAAAAAATAATGAAATAAGAGGCAATTTATTATTCTCATCTCACGTGAGATGTTATGTGTTATGTGAAAAATAACTTTTCATTTTTGAAATAGTGAAGATTTCAGTTGACTATTTTGTTACGGGAAAACTTGCTAAATATTTCATTTCATTAATTTTTACAACGCTTTCATACATATTAAAGAATGTTTTAACACTGGAAAATTTTGATTTGAAAAAAAATTCTTATATGTATTGACCTGTCCGGTGTGGTGTTTCCATTTTATTCAGTAAAATATTTATGCAGCTCTCTAACCGAAGATGGTTGCATAAATTATCTCTGTAAAATTGTTTGTACGTTGCGTAAAAGATGATTTCCCGATCGAAATTTCTCTATACATTTTAAAACACTTTTATTATCACTTGAAACGTAATTGAAATATATGTATATATATATATATATATATATATATATATATATATATATATATTGTTTTTGTAATTATTAAGAAAAACGACACATGTTAAGTAGCTTAGTGTCTGTTCTTATACTGCAATTTTCTACCACATTTCATAATAATCTTTGTATAGTAAATATTTGTGTGGTGAATTGACGGTAACATATAAGTTCAAATTCTTATTAAATATTCTGTTGCGTCTCACACACATTTTTCTCATACCCTGAAATTTAATACTATAAATACAGATTGGAGATAACGAGTATGGTAAAATAACGAGTACTGTTATGCAAACCTACGATTCAAAATATGTTTCGTAGCAGCTTTATTTGACAAGTAATTCTGTGTGAGGGGGACTGCCATCCCTTCAACGCCCCGTTTCACTACTGTACCTACATTTATATAGAATTCGAATCTGTTATTAAATTCAAAAGTTCATTTAAAATTATTGAGACAACTTCCACACCAACATTCCTTGAAAGTTCTTAATCATGATCAATATTTCCTAGTAACAAACGCATTAACTTCAAAATAAAACATTTTGATTGACTGAAATTATTTGTTTTTAATTTATTCTAGCAGACACAGGCAAAGTTCAAACGTTAAAAAATTGACTTTGGTAATCAGGAAGCCTCAAAACGTCTAAATATACAAAAAAAAAAAAAAAAAAAAAAAAAAAGCGACGAATATTTAGCTTAAAAAATACAGCTCTCCGGAACATTGCGGTATAGAACTTCCACTAACAATAAAAAGAATGTTATGGCTTAAATAATGGCAGCCCTGTATATCTTCTAAAAGTTATGTACGCATCCCGTGGAGGACATAAATATAATCCTATATTAATAACACACGGCACAACCTGAATAACACTTCTATAAATTTTCAAGTATTATCGTACTATAATCTAGTTCTTTTGTGTAGCCTGTAAATGAACAGTGAATGATTTCTATATTATATTCTACACGAAACATGTTTTTACGTATATATATATAGATATTCGTTTCATATGTTTTAGGACAGTCTACAGATGTTAAACTCTACTTAACTGCAATTTTCTCCATAGACGTAATGTATTTGAATTCTCTTGGGTGTCCCTGTACATGAACCATTTTCTTGAAGGCTTACTGTAGCATCCGTATATCATACACAGTTAGAAAACCAAATTTGGACGTTCTGCTATAATTTGTTTTTGAGGTATGCTGGTAAACGACAGGCAGACAGACAGGCACACACACACACATACACACAAACACACTCAAACCAACCGTTAAAAACATGGTTTTTGGTTTCAGGGAACCTCAAAATGTGTAAATAAAACGATAATTCAATTTTGAAAATTTGACCCGAAAACAACACATTAGCTACCTTATGAGTAAGAGAAAGTAAAAGTATTTCTATTAGAGATAAACAAATAAATAAATAAATAAATAAAACAATAATAATCGGAACTATATTTCTCATACTTCAGTTTTCTGAATGATAAAATTAGACACATGTATAATGAGATTAAAAAAAATATATATTGATGTCGGATGTTTTAATTAAAAATTAATTTCAAAAGTATGTATACTTTAATTTTCACAAATTATATAAAAAAAAAAAAAAAAAAAAAAAAAAAAAAACATATTTTAATAATGTTTATTAGAAATTTCATTATAATCAGTATTGAGACCTCATATAAATAAATATCGAACGAGTGAAGCGTAATGTTTGTAGGAAATAAGATATATACAAAATTTTCACAGTGTATCATCAAAGCTTAAGAGCTGCGCCAAGATAAATTAAAGTTGACCTAATTCAATTTTCTCCGTTTCTACATAAATTATTTTAGAGTAAATAATGTTTCTAGGAAGAAACTGTGATAATAAACAGTGATAACATGAGTAAAAACACACATTTATAATTGAATTTTAAATAATAACTCACTGTTTTTTTTTTTTTTTTTTTTTTTTGCATATGCCTTTGTCTTTCTATAATAAAATGCCGAAATTTTGCGCCTCGCAGTATTAGATTATGAGGAACTTTTTATTTATTATTTATTTAATTTTTTAACTCGTGTGCGTACAAATTATAATTATTTTAATATATAACATTCATTTATTAGTATGAACAACAATCGTAGTTTAGAAATTATTCATGACTCTAAATTTATTAAATTAGTTTGAAAATAGAAAGAAAATAGTTCCACACATTATTTCTTGAAATTACTACATTCAAGTAACTTTTGCGTAAAACGCAAATGTATCTTACTATCAATTTATGATAAACAGACAACTAATGTAAGTTTTATAGTTTAGAATTTTGTTGAAAATCATCAAAATAATTTTGATTGGATACAAATTTCATTCTTACCTTGTACATATGTATTCAAGAACTAAACAATGGAACCAAACAATTGAATGAAACTTCTAATAATTTATATAATTTTTCCAAATTGCTTAACACACGCATATATATTTTAAACTGGAATAACATTCTATGTTACGTCTTTTGTTAAAAAGTGTAATGGATATTTAAAATAGTTGTTTTTGATCCATTGTTAAATATTCGGAAAGTACACATTATGGCAGGAACATAATTTTGAGTGAAATTAATAAATCTACGAAAATTTTTGTCAAGTGTTATTAATTAACGTGGATTAATTCTTCTTCTTCTTCTTTTTTTAGAAAGTTGTTAATGTCAATTTTTATTCTTAATATGAATGTACTTTTTGAAGCTTATAAAAATAGCTTATAAAAATAAAGAAAAAAAAAAAAAAAGAAGATGAAAAAGAAAGAAAGAAAACAATAAAACTTTTCAGCTACCAGTACGCGAAAGGCCGAATTAATTAAAACTCCTTGTAAACATATAATAGCAGGAGACTTGGCGTTGGAATATTAAAACAGGAATAAACTACTACGTCAGAAACGCCAAAGAAAAATTATTCAGGTGCATACAGCTGTTTCGGTAGCCTAAAGCATATCGTCTTCAGTGCAAAAAGAATTCTGAATCTGAAACACAATTCAAATTTTGCCATTTCTAAACCTCCTTCTTTTCCTCAGTTAATTGCACCGGTTGAAAAAGCTTTCAAGAATTCTCGACTGACTGACAAACAAAAAGAAAATCTTCGTCATTTAATCCTTAATAATGCCAATTTCAACTCTAAAAATTTTAAATCAAATCTCAGCCCTGCAGAAAAAAACGCCTTGAAGGAATTAAAATCTAATGAAAATATCATCATTACTAATGCTGATAAATGTGGTCAGATTGTTATTTTGGATAAAAAACAATACATCGAAAGTGTTACCGAACTAATTATTGATGGCCCATACATTCCTCTGCCCCGTGATCACTCTCCTCAAGAATTAAATAAAATTAAATCTGCTATAAAATCTTGCCCCTTGTTATTGAACTCGACTAAATCCCATCTTATCCCTTCTATTGCTAATTGTGCCAGATTTTATGCTTTACCAAAAGTTCACAAACCCAATATTCCTTTTCTTCCAATAGTCTCTAATATCGGTACTGCTTCCTATAATCTAGCTAAATTTCTCACCACAATTTTTGCTCCACTTCTTGCTGCTAATAGTTATACTGTTAAGAATTCCATAAATTTTGCAAAAAATATTCAAAACTGCCCTCACACTAATCTCACTATGGTTTCTTTTGATGTAAAATCTCTTTTCACTAATGTTCCAATAAGTGGCGCCCTCTGCTGTCTCGAAAATAGATTAAAAGAGTTTCATTTCACCTCTTTTGAAATACAAGAATTAATTTCTCTTACCCGCATTTGTTTATCACAAACCACTTTTTCTTTTCAAAATAAATTCTATCGTCAGTCTGCAGGTTTAGCCATGGGTTCCCCTCTCTCCCCAATTCTCGCAGACATTTACATGCACTATTTCGAATGCAAGCTTTTAAAGAAAATATCCTTTCCTTTTTGGACCCGTTACGTTGACGACACCTTCACGCTTATCGACATATCTCATCACAATATTGACCATGTCTTAGAAACCTTAAATTCAATTGATATTAATATCCACTTTACATATGAAATAGAAAACAATGGCTCCCTTCCATTTCTTGATACCCTCGTCTCTCGCACTGTAAATGGATTTTCAACCACTGTATATCGTAAAAATTTTGCAATCTCCCTTCCTCCCCATGCGCGTTCATGTCACCCACCTAACCAAAAAATGGTTGCTTACTATACTTTTGTAAACCGTGCCCTTAATATTTGTTCAAATCCTATTTTATTGAAATCTGAAATTAAATACCTGAAAGCCATCGCAATTGACAGAGGTTATGACCCTTCCATTATAGACAAAGCTGTCCAAAAATTACAACTCCCTCGTATTTCGTCTACTAAATCAATCACATCTAATATCAGTATTGTTTTACTCTATTTTTCTAAAACCAGTCAAACCATAGCTAAAATTCTCAAACAATATGATTTTAAAATAATATTTTCGCCTTCCAATAAAATCACCTTTTCTCAGTTAAAAGATCCTATTGATATGCATAATTCTTGGGGCATTTATAGTATTTCCTGTCAGTGTGGTTTATCTTATATTGGCCAAACTAAGCGCAGTCTTAAATTTCGTCTAAAAGAACATATGAATTACGTCCGCAAACAAGAAACCAATAAATCGGCTATTTCTAAACATTGCTGGGAAGAAAATCATAATTTTAAATTTAATTCAGCTAAAATAATTTGCAGACCTAAATCCATTCATGAACTCGATTTCTTTGAAGCTTTTCATATTTATAAAAATTTTAAAAACCTTGTAAATTGCGATTTCGCTGTTCCCTATTTGTCTGATTGTTGGAAATTTTATATTCAGTCCACATTTCCTTAATTTTTCTACTGTTTACACAGCTACACATTCCTTAATTCCTATTGGCCACACTCCCCACCTCTTCCGTAATCCTATTGGTTGAACTAAATCCGGTCCCTCTCCTATATATACGAGTACTTCTCCAGATTCAGAATTCTTTTTGCACTGAAGACGGCATGCTTTAGGCTACCGAAACAGCTGTATGCACCTCAATAATTTTTCTTTGGCGTTTCTGACGTAGTAATTTATTCCTGTTTTAATAATCCTTGTAAACATGTTTTGTAGTGTAAATATGGGGATTTGTTTTCAGAAAAAATTTTCATATCATAAGAAAGCCCCACAAAGCTGGTGTTTAAATGTAGTTACCACACTATAAAATACAAGAACTCGCAACAATTGTTTCGTGTCAAAAGAAAACACGAACCATCGTCTCATAGCCTATTTTTTTCGTCCATTGCCTTTATTTTTTTATTTTATTTTATTTATTTATATACTTATTTATTTATTTGTACCAAAGAAGGTAAAAACGTGCATGGATTTTTTTTTTTTTTTTTTTTTTTTGTGAAATCAAGTAGAGATAACCACGGACTTTCAAAAGTCTGGATTATTCCTCTTTATGCATTTTTTTTCTATTTCATCATGAATTATCCACACTTCGTCTGACAATATTATCCAGTTTTTTTTTTTTTTTTTTTTTTTTTTTTTTAGCTAATGGGTTAAATATCTATAAATTCATTTTGTGTTTGATTTTTATTCGGTATTGTCTGTTTTTACCTTCTTGGAATTATTATTTGAAAATTTCTTTCGAATATTTAAATTATAATTTAAATAATAATAATAATTAAATAATTTCGAATATTAAATATGCTGTAGTTCATGTCTTAGGTTCAGTGCTAGTGTCTTTGAATAACCGTCGGATTCCGTTCCACCTTCAGTTCTATCAAAACATTTGAATTACAGAATGGAATAAATAGAAAACATGGAAATAAACACCAAAATGACATGCAAGCATTTTTTTAATTTGTTTTTGTGAATAATCAACAATTCAATCTTTGTGAAATAACCATTCATTAATTTACATATGAATGATAAAATTTTAAAATTAAAATGCATTATGGCAATTTAGAAGAACATGTTAAAGAGAATGTATAAATGATGAATACGAATAATTCCGTGATATTTACATGAACATATAATTTCGATATTTAATTTACATAGGTTCCAAAATATGTTCACTTTCAGAAATTTTTATTTCGTTCGTTAAATTTAATCCTGTTCCAGTTATTTTAATTTATTATAAATTGCCATTAGTTTGGAAACTTTAATTCTATTTTCAGTAATTTTTAAAATGCTAATTATAAATATTTTCAGACAAATTTCTTTGTTAATTAATGACGTCATATCCTTTTATAATAACTACGAAAAAAATCCGCACAGCTGATTTAAAAGGGCCGCCCTTGGGAGACCTGAAAATCAGCTATTTATACAGGACGCCTATCAATTTTTCTGAACTAACGAACTGTATCATTTGAAAGGACATCTAATAGAGTGTTTATATAGCAAATTTGAAGAAAATCGTTCGAGCCGTTTTGGAGATACGGACTTACGGTCCCACTTCCGGTTTCCGATTTCCCACTTCCGGTTAAACTCAATTATTGACAGGAAAACAATAATTACTTACAAAAGCTTATTTAAAAGTGAGTTAAAATGGCGAGTTTGAAAAAAATCCGTACAACCGTTTTTAAAGGAACGACTTTGCGAGGCCTGAAATTGAGCTATTTATACAGGACGCCTATCAGTTTTCCTGAACTAACCAACTATATCATTCAAAAGGACATCTAATAGAGTGTTTATATAACAAGTTTGAAGAAAATCGTTAGAGCCGTTTTTGAGATACGGACTTACGGCCCCACTTCCAGTTTCCGATGTCCCACTTCCGGTTTTTCAATTTTCACCAAAATTTGGAAATATCATCTGTAGACTAGACGTATTTCAATTCTAAAGTTTCGTAGCTCTATCTTTATTAGTTTCTGAGCTATAATAGCCAGAATATTCTCCACACGCACACACACACACACACACACATATATATACATACACACTGACCAATTGCCAAAAACCACTTTTTTGGACCTTAAAACGTGTAAATCAGGTGAAAACCCGATATCGAATTTTCAGACCGAATACAATACTTTCATTACCTATGGTAGTAGGGCAATGGAAGTAAAATGTTATAGATATGCACATTATAATTCAATATATATATATATTTCCCCGTAAATAAGAAAACCTACACACCATAACATCGAGAGCGTTCTGCCGATATACACACCAATTTAAACACTTGTAAGAATATTGTAACTTGATACTCAATCTGTAAAATCGAATTCATTAAGTTATGAACCCCTTGACGATAATGATGGTTGCAGATTAATGATGGTTGCAGATTAAAGATATTTTTTTTTTATATAAAACTACACAGGGTTTTTTTTTTTTAATTGTTTCATAGTGAGAGTTACATTTTACTAAAGCTGTAATGTTCAGTAGAATCTGAGATAGAGCCTAAATGGTAAAAGAAAAGAAGAACTGTAGCGCTATTTCCGGATGATGTTCACCTAAATATGCTATAGTATCTCAGCTATAACTTTTCTGGTGGCGGAAAAACTTAAGAATATCAGCGAAGCATAATAGCGCCACCTTCCTGTTGATACGTATACAAAATTTTAACTGTGTCTAATATAGCCTTGAAAATCCGTATTATAAGGTGAAGACACCGCAGGCACCACTAAGGAAGATTTTTGTTACGGTCAGCATTTTAAAAGATCGTTTATATGATGAGCAAACAAACTGTTTTAAATCATAAAATGGAAAAAATGCAGCAGGCGCCACTGCGGGGAATCTGATGCAGTTAGAATTTGGAAAGGTATTTGCACCATGAACGAAGAAGCTGTCATAGGTTCTGAAACAGAGGGAAAGCGCCGAGTGTGTGTTAAATGCGATAAACTTTTTCAAATATCTCAAACCACCTGCTAACGGAAGGCGGCTAGTACTTAATAGAGTGATATGGTACAAAATTAACAGTGGTGTCGCATAAACCAACATGTGTTTCAAAATATTATCATTCGGGTTATGTATTTTTCCTGTAGCAACTGGCAGTCATCTCACCATATCCTTCTTAATCTTAGTAAAATTTTCCTAAATCACATTCGTATTGTTATATATATATATATATATATATATATATATATATATATTTAAAAAAAAAAAACTGATTAAAACACGAGCGGGAATGAAGGGAACTACCGGCAGCAAGTCACTTTCACTTACAGAACAATTTAATATCTCAATGCGGCATTTCTGCACAGAGCTTTTAACACAAAAGTAGTTATCGACTAAGGTAATCTGCTGTATATATATATTTAAAAAGTTAATTAGAAAAATTTGCATTTATGTAAAAAGTGAGAAAAAGAGAGAGAGAAAGAGAGAGTTTATATAAATATATAATTCATATATAATTCAATAGATATATATAATTCATACCACTTATCTTTTACTTTTAACAATACAATACGTACAATATTAAGTAAAGAAAAAAGACAATTTTATGTCTCAAATATTAATTTTGAAATATATGTGGTTGTATTTTGTATATATTGTGAAGTCTTACCACACAAGTTATCAATAAAGTAGTCCAATAAACTATTCTTTTACTATAAAGTAATAATAAAGTTTTTACGAAATAGCCAAAATCAAAAATAAATAAATAAATCAAACTAAGTTTCTGTTCAATTTATTTGTTTGCCCTATTTGCAATAGAGTAGAACGAAAGTTATTTGTTCACCTGATTATTTAATAAGAAAGACAAATGTTTATTGTGATAGCGAAATATCAATTTATGGGAAAAAGGATTAAATGGCCGACAAACGTTTAGAGAATTCAATACAAAGTAAATTTTGCTACTTCTCGGGATTAATATTCTATTTTTCTTAGTTTGAAATTATAAATAGGTTTTGAAAATTTAATGAAAGAGAATTTGTAAAATATTATTTTCAGAGAATTCTTAGAATCCTTTTAATATTTTCTGGAAACACGGATTTTTTTTTTTTTTTCTCGAAAATGATTCATTTTAATTTGTTTAAATTTGTTGTAACTAAACACTGTTAGAAATTATATTATAATAGATTTTTCCTTTTAAATATTTATTACAATTTTTTAAAGTTACAGATTAATATATATATATATATTTACTTATTTATAAGTAAGAAACTGTATAAATGCAAGACCATTTAATATCTTAAACTTACAATTAAATTTTAACATTAATTTATTAAAAATTGAATGCTTAATACATATACAAGTTATGAAAGAATGTAGCTTAATCTGAAAAGCAATGTGAAATGAAAATATATTCAGGCAGGTTCGTAAATATAAATATTCTATTTAATTTGAATAAAAATGCGCAACAAAATGTTTTTTTTTTTTTTTAAATCAGATTAAAAATAATCTCTTGTGGCATTTACATAGCTTTCTATTACCAGCTCTGAATTTCAGTATTTAAAGAAAAAAAAAACTGATTACAGGTAAAATGGGAAGATAACGTGTATATGTGAACATATTTTAATAAAATCTTTTTGTAAAAAAAAATAGAACCGACTCCAAAAAGCAACTACTATTCAAAAAAATCTGGAGTGACTCCACTCGACTTTCCGAACATTGAGTAATTAACAGTTTTGTAGATAAAGTAAAGAAAGAGTAGTTGTTAAACAAACAAAAGAGAGAAAACCATAATAGAGTGTTTGAGTATTTTTCTCCATCTATTACACGTTGTTTTATTTAACGCTACTGAACTTTGAGCCCATAGATCATAATGACAAAGAAATTTTCGTTGTGTCCCTGTAAAAACCTATAAATGTTAGATTCACCAAAATGCTTATAGTTAGTGCAACAGTGATTTATAATACTCATATAAATTTTCAGCTGAATTCAATAAGGCGTTTAGATGCTATCGTACTTTTAAAAATTTAGTCCCATAGGCCATAATGATAAAGAATTTTTCCTTGTGTCCCTGTAAAAAAACTGTAAGTGCTAGATTCACCAAAATCTATACAGTTAGTTCAACTGTGATCTATAACATGTGTACAATTTTTTTGCTCGGATTAATAAGGCGTTTAGACACTATCACATTTTTAAAAATTTGGCCCCATAGGCATAATGATAAAGAATTTTTCTTTGAGTCCCTGTAAAAAAACTATAAGTGCTAGATTCTCCAAATTCTATACAGATTGAGTATTTGTGATCTATAATATGTGTATAAAATTTTTGCTCAATTGAATAAGGCGTTTAGATGCTATCGCACTTTTAAGATTTTGCTCCCATAGGCCATAATGATAAAGAATTTTTCTTTGTGTCCCTGTAAAAAAACAATAAGTGCTAGATTCACCAAAATCTATAGGGTTCGTAATATGGTGACTTACAATATGCGTACCAACTTTCAGGTTAATCGAATGAAGCGTTTAGACGCTAGCGTGTTCACAGACATACACACATACACACATACACACACACATACATACATCATCGTAAAAATAGTGAAAACGGACTCAGGGGACCTCAAAACGTATAGAAACATCAAAATCTCGAATTCGGATTTTTGACATGATTACAATACTTTCCTCACTATAGTGTTCGGAAAGTAAAAAAAAAAAAAAAAAAAAAAAAAAAAAAATGTATGAAATTAAACTAAATTGCGCCTAAAAGTATAAAATAATTTCCTTCGCCAAACAACCTATAACACTACAATTAATCATAACTTTTGAAGTCGGCGCAAAATTAAATAAAATTTAATTAGTTTTTAAAGGTTTGTTTTTAGATGGGTAGCAACAAATGTTGTCGTCTCGAATGATCCATTTTAATGTTTCCTTTATTTTTTTAGCACTGTACACAATTGGTTCATTGGTAGCATCTACACAGAACAGTGAACATTCTTCCCAATGCGGCATTTATGTTTCTACGAAGTTAGAGTTTCCTTTGCAAATTTGGTATAAATTTGATAATTATCATCCTTGGGGGCTTTTGGATTTGGCGTTCAAAACGTATTGCAAAAATATACACGAAATATGTATATTTTCATAACATATTTAGTACGAAGTATTGTTTCATATTCTTGATTACTCTCTTAATATACCGTATCAAATTAATCATGACATCCAAAGAAATTAAATATGTTTGCCAGATAATTTTGAGATTTTTCTTTCACCAAGGATGTCAGATACCAGCATCTTCGCCAACTTTTGCTGCTTACGAAATCTTATTTGTTTTCTTGAATCAAAATATTTTTCGGCTGCGTATTGCAGGTGACAGTATGAGATGTGTATTTTGATTAGGATTTGATTTTTGTATTGAATAAAGGTATCAATTTTTATTTAATTTTGCGCCGACTTCAAAAGTTATGATTAATTGTAGTGTTATAGGTTGTTTAGCGAAGGAAATTATTTTGTACTTTTAGGCGCAATTTAGTTTCATTTCATACAATTTTTTTTTTGAATAGTAGTTGCTTTTTGGAGTCGGTTCTATTTTTTTTACAAAAAGATTTTATTTTTCTCTTTTCAGTGAAAACTTATTCATACAGCAGAACATCAAAAGACGTTCGATGGCAGTTTCACAAATCACAACTTCCAAGAAAAGTGACATAACTCAAAAAATGGTTTATGTCACTGAAAAATACATGAAATGCCCCCAATGTGAACAAAAAAGTTACATCTCCATCTAGAAAGTTATCCACTCGAGAGACAGTTGTGCCAGTTTTATTCTAGTCAAGTTATTTTTAATTTGATTTTTCTCAAATGCTGCATTTTTAAGTTGTGTCACTTTTCTTGTCTTTATCGGATATGAGCAAAAAACTATATATTGAACTAACATACGTTAAATTAAAAACTCTTTAGAAATGTAAAGAACGGATACGCTGTATTCGTAAACAAAAATTCTGTTAGGCATATATATTGAACTTTACAGTGAATATGTGTCATTGCGAGCAAACAAATGCACGTTTTTAGCATTGTATTTTTAGCATCAATGTCTAAACTATATTTTCGTACTAAATCGATGAAGCCCTGCAATTTTATAATTCACTTTTTCCCCCTGTCTTGAATCGTTTCCGATATAGGAACGCTAGCATGAATGTCTAAACTATCTTTATGTACTAAATCGATGATACTTTTCTACTTTGTAATTTACATTTTTCTCTAGAACCGTTTTCGAGATAGTAACACTAACCCCGCTATTTTTCACCCGGTGGCGCTGCAAGCGGTTTAACCTTGTACTGCATGGCCATTTTGCTATACTTACATGCCATTTTTAACACTATAGCTGCAGCCGTTTTGCAGTTAAATGTGTTGGGACTGATTTTTTTGGGCACCCTGTATTTTCTTTAGATTGTAAAGATATTAAAATGGGACCTATTTCAGACCAAGACCTTTTTAACAAAACAAAAAGTGTCATATCGGAGCATCCGTTCAGAAGTTATGAGCTAACAAACATAAAAAAAAAAACATACGGTTTGAACTAAGAACCTTCCTTCTTTTTTGAAGTCGGTTAAAAACTGTTAAAAGTTTTGTATGTGTTGAATAGAAACAGTTTCATTTAACACATATTTCCTTGCAGAGATGATTTTAGTCCCCTGAACAAACTGTTTGGTTATAATAGTCCATCTTTATTAAAAATTCAAGGCTTTTATCAAACTTAAAACTTAATTCATAATTATTTAGACAACTTTTACCTACATCACTCCTTGAAATTTAGCTATCTTAGTCAAAATTCCATACGTAGCAAACACATATGGGCTTCAAAATGCCAAATTTGAATTTCTGTTATAATTTGTATTTACATTACGCTCATAACTGCCATACACATATATAAAACGCTAACAACTTGACTTTCATATGCGGGAGATTTCAAAACGCTTAATTGTAACAAAAATTTAGTGTCGAAAATTAGGCTTCGAACAATATTTTATCTGGTCATTTTTCTAGACAAGTTAAAACGCCCTCACTTGTTAAGAAATACCATATATAATTCAAAAGCTGATTATGTTAATACGAAATGTTATCTTTGTTCCTAAGTGTGAAAATGAATTCAAAGTAATATTGTTTGAGAACTTTAGCAGTGGAGAGACACTATTTAGAGAAAAACGGGAAAAAATACCAGTTGTTTAAACAAACTTGTTTATTATGGAATGGATCTCTTACTGTACTAGATTCAATACACTTCTTGAATTTCGTAAATTAAATATTCTATTTCGTTGAATTGTCAATTTTTGTCTATTAATATTAGCTCTGTTTCTTACAGTTCAGTTTATTATCTAACAAGTACTTTTTCTTTCCCTCTACGTTTTGCTAATATCTCTACAGTTACAAAATTCATCATCTCTAACAAAAAATTCAAAATTTTGGTCGCATCTATTTCATTAAAGATACTAAATCCTTTTCTCTAATATTCCTGTTATAGACGTCGTTAAATGACTAGAAAGAAGAAATCCAGTAAATATTTTTCCTTGCACGTATCTATCTTCACAATTATACTTTTTATTTATATAAAATTATACTTAAAGTACCATCAGTGTAGCCCCCGCGCAGATCTAGATCAATTGTGCGACCATCTTATAAAGAGTCAACTGAAAAAGAATCCACAAGCCGTTTCGACGGTAGCGGGCTACACTGATGACTGCTGATGAAAGGACGGTTCCGCCCAGAAAGTACTATAGCCAAAATTCCTGAGCTTTATGAGGTACAATTTTATTATAATTAAAAATTTCCTGAGTAAAATTAAATTTAAATTAAGCATATTTTTTATATTATTTTAATTTAAAGGTGAATTTATAAGCATTTCGACGATCTAGTCTTGTTTCTTCTCCCTCATGGATTCTTGCAGAACTTTAAATGTATTATTTCGGTAAAATTCTGCTTGAAAAACTTATTTCTTATTTTTGAATTGTTACGAAGAGTATAACTTCCTTTTTAAATGGAGTCTCTGAACACAACATTTATCACACACTACTGATTACAAACACTCTAGATAGTAACATAAAATTTACATATGAAATATAAAAAAAAAAAAAAAATCTCACATTTTCCTTTCTATTTTTGTCTTGTAGTATTAAAGGCCTCTGCATTAATGCTTATCACAAAAACTATGTAGATTAATTTTCTTTTCGTATTCATCCATGTCATGTACCCACTCAAAATATGTCTAAGGTTAACTGAATCATAAACATCTCTTATAATTTTAAATCATTCAACTCTGAAATTAAACGTATAAGAATCGTTGTCTTTCACTTAGGTTTTAATTTTAACTTCTTGTATAAAGCTATTGTAAATTACTTCTTCTTCGCCCTGAAGTATCTTTTTTTCTCATCTAATAATATTATTATTTTGTCTTTTTCCATTAAACTAATATTTTCCTTTGCTAAAACTCTTAAATTATAACACACATAAAATATGCTCAGTTTTTATACTTATTTTATATGTGTCACAAAGATGTTTTTCTGATTTTGAGCCACTGAACTCAAAAATGGACTACTCTACATCCATCGCGACTGACAGATAACCACACTCTTGCATAGTTATTAACCACACTTTTGCGTAGTTAATCCGCTTTCAAATTTATATGTCAGAATTACTTCTTTCCAGCTTTATGAGCTTTTTCCATCGAAAATCTCTAGAAAATATGTTTTATTTTTTAATATCAGTATATGTTTGCCTTTCACCGCTGATCCAAGCTTTGTGATTGCTACAGACTGAAACAAACTGACTTAAAAATAATTTTCACACCTACGAATAAACTGAACACTTCCATTGTAAATAACACTACTGGTATTGATACGCTTACATCTTGGTGTATCTCCATTATATCTTGTTTATGTGCTTTATTATATATTGTCAGATGATGCACGACCAAAGTCTGCCTAAAAGTACAAATTGGATATATTCTGAATCAAGAAATAAACAAATCGGCTATTGCTAAAAACTGTTAGGAGAGTAATTCGTGTTAATTTATCTGAAAATATTAATATGCAAATTAAATCATATATATATATATATATATATTAATCTTTTCACATTTATAAATTTTCCATTTATTAAAATATCAATAATTACAAATTCTAGATTTTCTTTCAGCCTAATTGATGGAATCGTAAATCGTATATAAATCCCTAATGCTCATAATTTGCAATTTCCGTTTTAATTTTTTAGTAAACCCAACATCCTATTTTTTTAACTCTTTGAAATTCTTACAATTCTACGAGCAAGGCTGTTGTATAATCTCTCTATATAATCTGTTTTCCTGATATATTTATAATCACAATACATTCTTAATTATTTGTATTGATGACAGTTTGCATAAAGCTGCTGAGATAGCGCTCGTTTATTTTTACATTTCATTTTTGACATTTATTATGTTTATTTTCTTTACATATATGTCTGACTTGTTATTAAAGTTTAAAAAGCGCATATATATATATATATATATATATATATATATATATATATATATACTATATATATATATATATATATATATATATATATATATTGCGACAAATATGTTTTAACGAGTCTGAATAGTAATAAAAAATAATAATTTGAATTGTATTTGGTAAAATTAATAGATATGCATTTCCTTGAATGAAACATTACAAAATATTTCCACATTTTCTAACACAGGTTTCTGAACCAATTTAAAAAGACGTTTCAAAAGATCATTTCTTTACAATATATATATATATATATATATATATATATATATATATATATTAAAAAAAATAATAATGTATTTTTTTATTATTAAATACGCTTTATTAAATACGCTTTTTTTAAATAGTGTTTCGTGGTGATAAGAATTCACCGTAAAAATGCAAACAAAATACAAATAATATTTGTTGATCATGGTTTATAAAATCAAGAATAAACAAATATTATTTAACTTTTATTCAAAATACTATTATAAATAATTTTCCTTTCACCAACATAATAGTGTGTTTCTATAAAACGTTTCTACTAATTAATCATCACTTAAAATATTTCTTTAATTTTACATAATTATTCCAAACGTTAATAGATTTTATATTCCATCTTAGAATAAATTAATTTTCTTCATAAGCATGAAATGTTTAGAATAACAAACGCTATGTATTTTTAAATAGTAAGTCTATCAGAAAAAATATATATTTTTAAATAAACAAAGACACAATGGGAGAATAATGATTTCATAATCCATTTCATATCAAAGAAAAAAGTCACAGATAAATGATTCGCAACATATCATCTGCAGAAAAGGACAACATATCATTTCTATAGTTTTTTTTTTTTTTTTTTTTTTTTTTTTTTAATGTTATTAATGACACTCACATAAAAGACTCTAACAAATTTATTACGGAAGTTCTTTTCAGTTAAACACATAAAAGTAAACAAATGTTAAATGTTTCTTATTAATGACAAGAATCAGTCGAATATTTGTAAATATTTACTGCAATGTGTTTTGAGAAGACATTTTCCTTCGGGGAAATATATGCTTCGTAATTTTTATTTATTTCCTTTCTTACTGCAAGGTTGAGATTTTTTATTTATATTTAATTTGTGCAATGAATTCATAATACATTTGTGTATATTTTTGAAGCAAATGCTCTGACGCGTTTCGGTATCTTTGCAGTATAAATATACAGATTTTCTTTATAAACGTTTTTAATAATACTGATGTAAAAGTCCCTCACAAATTTATTTCGGAAATTCTTTTCAATTAAACACATAAAATTAAACAAATGTTAAATATTTCTTATTAATGTCTGGAAACTGTCGATTATTTGAAAATATTTACTGCAATGTGTGCGGCAAAGAACTTTTCTTTTATGGAAAATAATTGCTTCCTAAGTGTTATTTATTTCCTTTCTTACTGCAAGGTATAGTTTTCTGATTTATATTAAATTTAGCCAAACGATTCATTATAAATGTGTATATTTTTGGAGATAATGCTTTTGAGACTTTTGGTATTTTAGCAATAAAAAAAAAAATTTGAATTCACATTTATAAATTTTTGAAAATATCTGTTTTGTATAAATCATGTTGATGATTAGATCTGACAATTATTTTTAAAGAATATTTAGTTATTTTGCCCAGATATAAGTAAACAATATATTTATTTTTCCTCTTTAGTTTCATTTATTTTTCTATTAATATTTAACAAATATCGAAAAAAATGAAACTATTTGAGAAAATTGTATTTTTGTTGGATATTTTGTTTTCGTAAAACTTAATATTATTTACAATTAAAATATATGATATCACATGACGTATTTATTAATGGTATCAAACAATATTCAATTATACAAATCTAAACATATGCTATTAAGAATTACAATTAAGTTTTTCATCAACTTTCATAATATTTTAATCAACAATAATTTAAATGAAGTTTTGCTGAATTGCGTTTACTCGTTAAAAAAAAAAAAAAAAAGCTAAAACTTAATTTTTTTTTATAAATATATACGAAATGTTTTAGCTTTTATTTATTTATTTTGTTTTTACCGTACAATCTCAATTCCTTATATTATCAAATACCTTATATTAGAATTTTATTCTTTAAACGCTTTATACAAATATTTGGTTAAGAATTTCTACTTGTGGATATATAAGATTAATAGTTGCAAATAAATAGTAATGATAAAAAAATGCTGAATCGTTTTGTTTGGGATCAACTTATTACAGTATTTCGCTATATTTAACATTACAATTGGAATTATGCATAAAAATGGGGATTGAAAATCAAGTGTGCTTACAAATATTCGGAGACATTTAAGTATGTCGTTTGGTCGACAATGGATTGGACTGGATAAACTGCTTATAGACTCGACAGTTCAACATAATTACATTAGACATTGATTTGTGGATTCTTGTCAGACCATCTCAGACATTTGGCATTGTAAGTCATTAAAAATTCTCCAAAAATGATATCGAGATACAGGCTAACCGCAGCTAAAACTCCAGTCTTGCTGATAGTGGCATCTACATTGAATCTCCCAAGGATAGAGCTTTTATGTGTTAAACGATTATGACTAAAAGTAACTATGGCGCCATGTGAATACTTACAGTTAGCTGAAGCTCAAAACAACATCTCAATAACTGGATTCACATACGTGATTATAAATGTATATATATATATATATATATATATATATATATATATATATATATATATCCTTCACAAACTGAAGCTGATTTGAATTGAACATGATATTCATCTGCAGTGGATTTTATCTCATATGGATTTTCACACCAATGAATTGGCATATAATCTTGTAAAGATGAGAAACAGTCACCCAAAACCCTTGTCTTCATAACATACTTACCTAGGGCTCCTCTCACAGAAAAATCTCAAATTAAGAAGTATAGGCTAGTTCCTCCCACTCAGCAATGGTCTAAGCGTAGAATCTATATCTGTCTTTAACCTTTTCATATGACAACAAATCTTGTATCAGACTCTCACTCCTTGCCAGCTGAAATGCATTTCAATTTCTAAGGGTAAGAAAACGTACCCTCTTTGCCTCTAACACCAGGCTTCTGCGAACCAGAACTTAAACTTATTGGGTGTACATTGGGACAGAATTTAATATGCTTCCCTTCGCGCCATCGGCTTTCCAAGTGTAGACGTTTTTTGAGTCTGGTCTAACCTTTATCAGACTAGGTTGGAGTATCTAAAAAACAACAATAAAAACAATAAACATGGTCTATCATGCATATTTTTTTAATTAAATATTTAATATATACATATATATATACATATATTTACCATAAGAAGAAGCATCAGTCGCTAAAATCAGGGGTAATTTAGGACTAAAGAGTTTGAGAATTCTTTCGTAAGTAATTTCCTGTTTAATTGTATTAAATGAATTCTCAAAAAATTTTTTGACCACCAAAAGTTACATTTTTATCATAATAATTCCTTTAGCAGCAAGAATATTGACGATACGGCTATAAATTATGACGAGGAATACTTCTAAATTTTGTACACAAAATTTGATGAATCACAAAGAACAATTACTGCTAACAAAACACGTATTACCCAACCGATTATATTTTGAATACTGATCTGTTTTAGCATGAACACAGATATAGGGAGATTAACAGATCATTGACTGGACGATACAGTTCACAGGTACCTGTATATTTGTGTTACGTCACTTACTAGAAAACAAATAGATTCAATCAAGAACACAATGGTGAAATATACCACGTGAAATGATAAGGATTTCTTAGATCATGTCTGATTACATTAGATTAGGGTGTAGATTAGAAACAATAAAAACAAATAAACATGTAAATAAATAGTTTATAGTTTTTTAACGGGATTGTTGACGGAATCAGTATCCATATTTACTTTTGTTAAAACTGTACAAATATGTTTAGAACATATTCCTAACAGATTAAAATCAAGTTAACAACAAAAAAAAAAAAAAAAGCAAGATATTTTTTTATTTTATTTTATTTATTTATACTTACTTTAGTTAAAGGTTTTCGTTATATATATATATATATATAAAATCAAAAACTTTTGATTTATTTAAGATATATATATATATATATCTTAAATAAATAAAAAGTTTTTGATTATATATATATATATATATATATATATATATATATATATATATAACGAAAACCTTTAAGAAAAGAAAGTATAAATAAATAAAATAAAGTAAAATAAAATCGTTCATTTTTTTTTTCTTTTTTGTTAACTTGATTTTAATCTGTTAGGAATATTTTCTAAACATATTTGCACAGTTTTAACAAAAGTAAATATGGATACTGATACCGTCAACAATGCCGTTAAAAAACTGTAAACTATTTATTTACATGTTTATTTGTTTTACTAGACATAAATAGAATTAAAAAAATACATGTTAATAAAATTTTTGAATATGAAGTTTTTTTTTGTCATAGATGTAAAGTACAATTTTTTGCTGTAAACGAGTCTTTTTTTTTTCTTTTTGCAATTTAATTATTTTTAATGTTTAAATGCTGAATCTCGAGATTTTAAATTATAATTTTTAATATAAAACATTTTATTTTTATTTTTATTTTAGGTAAACTATATAATTTTTGCAAAAAAGAAATTTCAAAATATAAGTGATAAACTTGGCAAAAAGTGCATAAAATAAAATAAAATAAAATAGTAAGGCAAACGCTCCAGTAGTGGACACTTTAAGGACATTTTTTCCGGTTATTTTTTATGTAATTTCCCAATATTTTAGAGTTTCAAAAAATAATTAATATTTCAGACCTTTACTAACTCTTTCTTAACACGATTGTATTATGAAAGTTGCTAATTGTAGCATTTATATATGTAAAAAATCAAAAATCTGAAGAGCTTAAAATGAGCCAGTAGTGAACACACTAAAGACCAAGTAGTGGACCCTTTTTTGTTCCATTAGTGGACCCCTCTGAATTTAAAATTCAACTCTAAAATTACTGGATTACATAATTGTGTCCACTACTGGATCTGACATTAAAAGTCACATGAGCCAGTAGTGGACAGGGCTGCCCACTATTTGTCATGATGACATTTTTTTGGCACCAGTAATGGACACCCATAAAAATACTATGTGTTAATTTAAGACTTAAAAAACAGCACAATAAATGAATTCTGCATACTTATTTTAGTCACATGAAAGCAACAGGTAGAAAAAAATCAGTTAAAAATAAGCAGATAGCGAACAAATAAAATTTCATTTCCTTATTCAAAGTCATAAGTAGAAAACGGCAAAATCACAAAAAGTGCAAGTTTTTTTAGTTAAACTAATATTACTTTAAAACTAATGGCCGGAATTATATTTTATTAAAGGGTTTAACAGTAAAGAACAATAACTCCCCTTCTGAATATTGCTCGAATCTTCAGAAATTTTTGGTAGCTTATTTTCCGAGTTTAAAATTGAAAGTGTCCACAACTGGTGCGTTTACCTTATATATATATATATAAAGAAGAAACTGTTAACAGCTACATTTAATGTCTTCCAGTCTAATTTTTCGACATTTATTCGTTTTAAAGAGACAACAGAATAAAATTATTTTCTTCAGATTTTCTCAGTTATATATCTTTTAAAGAAATTTCACGTACTTCTACTTTTAGGTGATATGTTTGTAACAGTTTATTGTATTTTCTGCTACAAGAAAACATTTTAAGTAGTAATAGCACATTTTACCTTTTGTCGGTGTAAAAAAATGTTAATTTTGAAATCGAAATTAGTTGCGTTAGCAGTTATAAAAAAATGTAGCAAGTCGATTTCGCTATTTATACAATAAAGAATATTCAGAGATATATTCTTCCCAAAAAATATTTTAATAAAAAATGTTTTGTTACAATAATTTTGTAAGAAAATAAAGTTTTCCTTCTTTCCTTTAATTAATAATAATAATAATAATAATAATAATAAAGAAATGTTTATTAATTCTTATTGTTTTTATCAATCTTTTATAATATGGCCAATTTATATATATATATATATATATATATATATATATATAGATATAGATATATTCATAATTTCTTTTATAAGATTGAAAAATCCGTTTTTACTATTTGAATGTTTCAGATTTAATCACAGTTTTATTATCACTACTATTTTCACCTTTTCTTAACCATAAGGTAGAGAAAGTATTGTTTTGGGGTCAAATTTCCGAAAGGGAATTTTTGTTATATTTACCCGTTTTGAGGTCCACTTATTCCGAAAAAAATGTTTTTAGCGGTTTGTCTGTACGACTGTGTGTCTATGTGTGTCTGCCAGTTATCAGCATATCTCAAGAAGAAATAGTAGCAGGAAATCCAATCTCGGTATTCTAAATGTGAATACTGTAGGAATGCTACACTAAGATTTTTGTTGAAATGAAGCGAATGGTTCGTATGCAGGGACATTAAAGAGAATTAAAATACATTACGTATATGAGGGAAGTTGCAGGTAAGTAGAGTTTAGCGTCTTAAGGCTGCACTAAACCATACGAAATGAATATATAGTTTTTAAATGCATAAAAGCATGTTTCGTGTAGAATATGGTAGGGAAATCAATCACTGTTCATGTACAGTGCTACACAAAAGAAACTAAATTATAGAGCGGCAATAGTTGAAAATTGATGGAAGTTTGTTTCAGGTTGTGCTGTGTTTTATTACTGTAGAATTACATTTAAGTACACTATTTAGTCTGTGCATAATTTTCTAAAGATATACAGGGTTGCAAATATTTAAACGGTAGCGTTATTTTTATTGTTAGCAGAAGTGCTCTAATTTTATAAAATTAATAATTTTAATAAATAATTTTCATAATGCTAATAATTTTAATTAATTATTTTTACAGAGTGAATTTTTATAGGAAAATATATAAGAAAATCATGTGATGGTCACAACACACTAGTTATTTGTTGTTAGTGAATGTGCTTTACTAATAATATTTTACCATGTCCAGGAAAGCTGCTCAGGAATTGAAATTAATTCCTCATAGATATATGGAATTAATGTATGTTTTTAAGTTAAATGTTCATCGCTTGTTTGTTTTTTTAATAATTACACGTGTTGAGGCTTCCTGATTACCGAAATCAAGATTTTTAACATTTGATCTATTTCTGTGTCTATTAGAGTA
The DNA here is from genome assembly GCA_963930645.1 of Salticus scenicus. NCBI lineage: Eukaryota > Metazoa > Arthropoda > Arachnida > Araneae > Salticidae > Salticus > Salticus scenicus. Next base: position 53,296,325 of record OZ005656.1, on the reverse strand, counting down.
CCTTAAAAACGAATAATTTCAGGAGATCTAAATGTTGCATTCTGAAGTTATTATGTCTATTAGTAGAAAAGCTGATAAGTTTCAAGGATTGTTTCGTGTGAAAGTTGTCTGAATAATTTTAAGTGAACTTTTAATTTTAATAACATATTTAAATTCTACATAAATGTAGGTGCAGTAGCGGGATAGGCAGTCCCCTTTACACTGAACTAATCTATATATTTAAAAGAGTAAACTGACTGATTCACTGACTGATTCACTGACTGATTCACTGACTCAACACGGTTGTGGCGATCCTATGGGAGATAGTGTCACAATTTTTGGTGAGCAGGTTGATTTTAAGACCCTGACGCTCACTAAGACGGGATTTTGCGAAATACCCCCTCGTTCCCCCCCGGGGGGGGCAGAAGGCAAAAACCACCTTTATAAGCATAACTCGGCTCCAAATTGCTTCACGGTGTAGAAATTGAAGATAGGGAGACTAGACCTGAATACAAAAAAATTATTTTCTGCGATTTTGGATTTTTGGATTTTTAAGGGGGGTAGGGGGTAAAAATTAGATTTTCGGGGGCGCATAAGGCAAAATCACATTTATAAGTATAACACGGCGCCAAATTAAATCACAGTGAAGAAATCGCAGATGGGGAGACTAGAATTGAATACGAAAAAATCGTTTTCTGCGATTTTGGAATTTTTGATTTTTAAGGGGGAAAAGGGGTGAAAATGATTTTCGGAGGTGCAGAAGGCAAAAACAACTTTATAAGCATAACTCGGCTCCATATTGCTTCACGATGAAGATATTGCAGATGGGGAGACTAGACTTGAATACTAAAAAATCATTTTCTGCGATTTTGGATTTTTGGATTTTTAAGGGGGAAAAGGGGTGAAAATGATTTTAGGAGGCGCAGGAGGCAAAAACACCTTTATAAGCATAACTCGGCTCCAAATTACTTCACGATGAAAAAATTGCAGTTGGGGAGACTAGACTTAAGTACAAAAAAAACATTTTCTGCGATTTTGGAATTTTGGATTTTTAAGGGGGGAGAGTGGGTAAAAAGGATTTTCGGGGGGAAATTTAGCAATATATGGATTTTCGAGTAAAATTCTAGCAGTAATAGCTCAAAGATATATATATATATATATATATATATAAGCCAAACGTCTTCTTGAAGGTATTTGCAAAAATTGATTTTTTCCGATTTTCGATTTTGGGGGGAGAGTTACGAAGGGGCAAATTCGATCCCCCCCCCCCTTTTGGCACTAAATTCGTCCGTGGAAATCTATAGGAGCTGAGGTGACAAATTTTAGTGTGTGGCTTATTTACGTGTGTTCAAAACCCATTGTAAAGGGATTTTGTGAAAGCCCCACCCCTTTACCCCTTTGGGGGCATGGTGGGGAATAAAAGGGTAAAATCACTGATTCACAGATTCAACACAGCCGTGGCAATTCTATGGGAGATAGACTCGCAAATTTTGGTGAGCACGTTGGTTTTAGGACCCTGACGCCCATTAAGGCGGGATTTTGCAAAATATCCCCCCGCTCACCCTGGGGGGGGCAGAAGGCAAAACCTCCCTTATAAGCATATTTCGGCTCCAAATAGTTTCACGGTGAAGAAATTGCAAAGAGAGGGACTAGAATTGAGTGAAAAAAAAAAAAAAAAGCATTTTCTGCGATTTGAGTTTTGGATTTTTAAGAGGGGGGGGGGTAAAAACTATCTTCGGAGGCAAATTTAGCAAAATACTGGTTTTCGAGTAATACTGTTCCAATAACAGCACAAAGATATAAAAAATCGCCAAGAGTCTTCTTGAGAATATTTCCAAAACATCATGTTTGGTTTTTTGTGATATTCGATTTTTTTTTTTTGGGGGGGGGTTACGAAGGGGCAAATTCGAGGCCCTCTTTTAGCGCTAAATTCATCCGGGGAAATCTATAGGACCTGAGGTTACAAATTTTAGTGAGTGGCTTACTTACGTGTGTCTGACACACACTGTAATGAAGTTTTGCAAAAGTCCCCGATTTTCCCCTTGGGGTGGCGATATAAACCCGTTTTCAAGTATAACTTTGCTTCAAATTATCTCAGTAAGATTAATTTGTATTTGTGGGTTGTTTATACTTTTCCAACACGCACAGTAAAGGGATTTTACAAATTTTCACCCTTCCCCCCTTCAAAGGCGGGGAGAGAGGCAAAAAACGCTTTTAAGAGTAACTCTGCTCCAAATTATCTCATAATAACGAGTTTTTGATATGTCGATTGGTTATGCGTACTCAAGACACACACTACTAAGGGATTTTGTAAAATTCCACCTTATCCCCCTTGGGGGTGGGGTGGGGCAGAATCATGTTTTCATGCGTAACTCTGTTCCAAACTATCTTGATGATTTTTTATGTGCGGGCTGTTTATGCGTTCCCAACACGCACTATAAGGGGATTTTTGTGAACTTTTCCTTTTCCTACCTTTAAAAGCGGGGTGGGGGAGGGGGGCAAAAACACGTTTTAAAAAGTAACTCTGCTCCAAATTATCTCAGGAAAGCGAAAATTTTTGATAGGTTGATTGGTTATGCGTACTCAACACAAACTACAAAGGGATTATTTGGAATTCCGTGCTATCACCCCCTTGAGGGTTGGGGGTTATTTTAAAACATGTTTTCATGCGAACTCTGTTCCAAACTATCTTGGAATGGCAATTTTTGATGCGTGGACTGCTTATGCGTATTCAACACACACTACAAATTGATTTTGTGAAACTCCACCCTGCCTCTCCTTAGCGGGGGGGGGGACATGTATTCAGTTAAGAGCGGGCCGGAGGGGCAGGGGCTAAAAAACACGTTTTAAAACATAACTTTGCTTCAAATAATCTCAGAATCCCGATTTTTTAATATGTGGGCTAGGTATGTGTATGCAACATGCACTATAAAGGGATTTTGTGAAGTGTGGCGAGTGGGAAAACTGCTATCGAAGGTATCGAGAACTTTAACTTAGATTTTGACTGATTTCAATGTTTTTATTATTATTATTATTATTAATGATATGGTATTTTGAGACTTCATTTCAATATAATGACCAGCGAAGCGGGCAAAGCCTGCTAGTTATTATATAAAACTCTTCCTAAGCCTAATTTAAATTCTTTTCACATAGGTTTACATAGCAGTATCGCTATCTTACCTATCTTTATATCTTCAACATGTATTTATAGTATTAATTTTAAGGGTAAAACAAAGTTGTGTGAATAACACACCAGATTATTTAACTTACATAAAAACGTTCTGGTTACATATTTTTAAGTTATTTTCCATTTTATTTATTTATTTATTGGTCATTTATTGGTCATTTTATTTATTTATTTATTTATTTAGTGGTCGTATTGCTTATCGCTATACACAACGTTCTTCATTCGGTAAAACACATTCTCGACGATGACACAGATCTGAGCTGCACGCGACTAAAACAGCTATGTTATTGGACTTCAGGTATTCTAGCACTTTTTTTTTTTTAATTTGTGTGGATACTCGTATTATATTGCTTCAAAAATTTTTTGTTCTGAACAATTTGTCCGTGATATTATTGGCTAACTTGGCTCATAAGTCATCAAGATATTTTAGACTGTTATATTTGAATTTAATAATCTTTAGTACGAAATTACCACAGCTGGAGATGGCACCTAAAATCAGGTCACCGACAAAACCCATTTGCCACTTCATTTAATGCGGTACGATGTAACTTTCACTTCTATCTTCGATGTATGAATAGACGTTGTTGATGTTAAGTCTATCGAATACAAATTGTTTTTCTTTTGCGAAAACCCCTTTCTTGATATATGTAAATTCGTTAGTTCATTTGCATGCGAACGTGAGACACTCTTCCCTGTGTCTCGGCGTTAATAGCAGTTGTTTCTTGATTCTTCCTTTGCTAAAGTCTTGTTTAGCCAACGACCAACAAATAATTTTGCGAGAGGCTCTGACACCGATTTATATTTTATGATACAGTTAGGGTTCAGTTATTCTTGCACAATTAACTAACGTGTCATCCTCTTAATTCTTCTTTCATCACGGATTGACAAAGCTTACGAACATATGGTCATTTACTCATATTCCATTTTTTTCGGTTCCTATTCTTCAGTAATCTGATAATTTTTTCTTGAAAACATTCGCTTGGACGACTGTTTCATTGGGATATTTAAGCTGGCCATACAATCTGACGATTTATGTACGTTATCTTCAGTGATAATCCTTTATTTCTTTAAGTTAACATTCAAATAAATTCTTGACTGGCATAGCTCTGATGAATAATTTTAAATAACAGACAAGTACATTTCAAGAAATCTGAAAAAACAACAAAAAAAAATGAGCAAGTATATAAAATTTACAATAAAAACAGAATTTATTAGTTATATTAACAAATATAATCATAATAATAATAAATATAATCACCATTTTCTAAGCGCAAAAAATCAGTTTAAAAATGATACTGTAATGCCAAAAGCTTGTTGTGTCTGAATCATTTTGCTTCAGATATTCATTTTTTATAATTTATTTCAAATCTACAAAATATTTTATTAATTTAATTAACATAAGGTTATTATCTGTATACATGATTTATTTTTCAAACGTATAATTTAATTTTTGTATTTCAAATCTCAGCACAGAAGTATATTTATTTACAATCGAAAAATCTCAATGAAAGAACCTGGAAGATATAAACACATTTATAATAGGTTTTCACAATTTTTATTCCTTTAAATAACGCTAAAAATGGCTAGGGTACCATCAAGGAAAAAGGCACCAATAGTGAATCAGCCTCTGATTCTTTGGCTAACTATTTTCACTATCAGTCAAATTTTGACTTGTCCTTACTAGAATTACATATTGTGCTCGGAACTATATAACTGAAGAAAAAATTATATATATATTACCAAAAATCGATGTCGTATATAAGTTTAATGTTGTTCTTATTCGTTTCAGATATGTCTGAGTTTTCCTATCAAACACCATTTTGGCAAAAACAACAACAACAACAATATATCAATACATTTACTTGTATATTTCACACATGCACGTAGAGCGCTCATTTCAATATTTGACGTCTCTCTGATTTGCGGCTCTGTAATAATCGTAAACAGATGTGAAAGCACAAACAAGCTTTATTACAAAGGGCATTCCATAAAAACTAAGAGTAAAATTATAAAAAATCAAGAAATATATTTACAGCAAAAAATACATCATTCCTTTTCAAAATACCTACCGTCAGATGATATGCAACGGCCCCATCGTTCAACACACTTTTCAAAACAAGTAGAGAAGCCATTTTCTGGAAGCGGCTTCAAAGAACCCTCCTCTGCTCAAATAACTTCAGAATCTGTACTAAATTTTCTGCCACGGAGCTTCTCTTTCAACGTCGGAAACAGCCAGAAATCGCATGGTGCGAGATCTGGACTGTAAAGGGGATGTGGCATATTTTAAATATTGCACTTACTAAGATATTGCTGAAAAGAAGTAGCGACATGCGGGCGAGCATTATTGTGATGTAATGTCCAATTCCCTACCAGTTCATGACGCTTTCTCGATATGTGTTGTCGCAAAATTTTCAAAACTGAAACATAATATTCACCATTCTCAGTAGTTTTTGGAGGCACAGCATGCTGATAGATTACACCTTTATGATCACAGAAAATAATCATCATGACCTTTCCAGCAGATTTGGTTTGTCGGATTTTTTTCGGAGGCGGAGAATCAGTATGTTTCCATACACTTGTTGCGGACTTGGTAAGGGGATCATAATGATGCACCCAAGTTTCATCACCTATTTTTACAGTTTTTAGGAGATTTGGATCATTTTGAAGCATCTGTTACCATTCACAACATTCGTGAATTCTAGTTTTCATTTTTCTTTAGTAAGGTGATAAGGGACCAATCTGGAAGAAAATTGTTGCGTAGAATGCGAAATATTGACGTTTTCGAAATGTCTGTTGATGCCGCTATCTCCTCACATGTCATTCGCCGATATTCTTGAAGGATTACCCACACAGTGTTAACATTTCTGTCATTCACAACACTTTTTGGTCGCCCAGGCCTAGGAGCCAGTTCTGCAGACAAACGACCTTTCTTGAAATCACCATGCTATCTAAAAATCGTAGACTCACCAAAACATTTGTCTTTGTAAGCTTCTTTCATTAACTTAACTGTTTCTGGAGCTTTTTTGGCCAAAAGGTAGCAAAATTTTATGGCACAACGCATTTCGTTTTTTACCTCTGAATCACTCATCTCCATTTCTGTAGGACAAATAAAACAGTTCTTTAAACGGTGTTGTGACAGATGCGTACATGACATTTGCGTACAACCTGAAAACAGTGGCACTTGCGTACATGTCCCGGTGGTTTAAATATTGCAGGTATGTTTTCAAAAAATCTAGTGGCACTTGCGTACAACATTTCTTTCGCTTTATTTGAGGATCATTGCATGAAGGGGTTGTATCCAGATGATGCAAAAATTAAACCATTTCTCTTTCTATCTATTCTTTCCTTCTTTTTCTTTTCTTTTTACCTTCTCTTACCCATAGGGTCTAGAAAGTATTGTTTTAGGATCAAATTTTCGAACGTGAGTTTTTGTTGTATCTACATGTTCTGAGGTTCCCTGAATACGAAAATCATGATTTTAGCGAATGGTCTGTGTGTCTGTCTGTCTGTGTTATCAGCATATCTCAAGAACAAATAGTAGCAGAAATCCCAAACTCGGTATTCTAAATGTATATCATATAGGAATGTTACAGTACTTTTTTCGTTGGACTGCACTAAACCAAATGAAACGAATATATGTTTCTTGCAATAGAGATAGTCAACTGGGTAAAAAAAAATTGTGTATGTAGGAGCCCTGCCTCACCCCTAGGGGGGGGGGAAGTTCACCCTCGAGACGAGTAAATTTTCATTATGGGTATCTTTCAAAAGAGCTCACCAATACCTTTAAAACGAATGGTTGAACCATCGATCTGCGATAATTTAAAATAAAGTTATCGATTTTTTTCATTTTTAACACACACACACATTTTTTTTTTTTTTTTTTTTTTTTTTTTTGGGGGGGGGGGGGGGAGAAAGAGAGGCATATAGGTGAACAAGTAATTTCAGGAATTGGAATATGATTTAATTCGTTATTGATAAAGAAGAGAGATCTTTTTTAAACTTTTTTTTTTTTTACTTTATTGGAGACAAAAAAATGCATACTTGTTAAAAAGTAAAAAATCTGGTGTGAAACAACCACCCGACTTCCATTACCCAGTACTACATGTATTATACGCATTTTTTGGAGATATTATATGCATTTTTTACACGGAGAGTTAAAGAAAAAAAAATCTTTTTTTTTTTCATCTAAATAAAAATTCAGCGAGTGAGTAGATTGTCTTCGAAATTTTTTTTTTAAAGTATTGGAACAAATGCAATATTCACAGTTAATTTAATATTCGCGAAAAAGAATACATCAAAATATCAACAAATAGCATCAAAATTGCTAATGAGAAATTAAAGTAGAATTACTATTAAAATCGCAGACGATAAAATCAGCAGACTTTTGTTTTAATGTCTCTCAATCTTTTATCATTTGTTAGCAGACGATAAATAATTTGATTACCATTAGCAACGCTGAAAATAAAATTTTATTTATTTTTAGATGTTGCACATTTAATTAGACATATTACAATATTCGCCCCTTACATTTTAAATAAAATAGATTTATGTATACTTATTGACTAAAAATCACAGTCATTATTAAATAGTATTATAAGCCTTTTGAAGCAAAATTTTCTAAATTCATTCGTGATGTTCCGTAATACATTCATCAAATTATAATTTATGGTCAATCTTCTTTAATTAATGACTTAGACGGAATTAATTAAAGAAGTAATTTATAAATTTAATTAGTAAATTTTTTAGCTTGACTGATTTGTAAAATATTTGAAATTCTTTGTTCGAGAATACGAAATATGTTATCAGATGTGGTGAACGATATTTTAGATTATATAATTTATTTTGCAATTTCTGTACAGTTTTCTTTGAATAATATCGTTTCCTTAACATGCATTCACACTGAATTAAACTTTTCCAAGTAATCGATTGCCTGAAATTGAGCTATTTATAAAGGATGCCTATCAATTTTCATGAACTAACCAACTATATCATTCGAAAGGACATCTAATAGAGTGTTTATATAGTAAGTTTGAAGAAAATCGTTAGAGCCGTTTTTTAGATACGGACTTACGGTCCCACTTCCGTTTTTTCAATTTTCACCAAAATTTGGAAATTTTATCTGTACACCAGACGTATTAAAATTCTAAAGTTTCGTAGCTCTATCTTTATTAGTTTCTGAGCTATAATAGCCAGAAGATTCTCCTCATACATACAAACACACACACACACACACACGCACACACACACACACACGCACACAAACACACACACACACGCACACATACACACTGACCAATTGCCAAAAACCACTTTTTTGGACTCAGGGGACCTTAAAACGTGTAAATCAGGTGAAAATCCGATATCGAATTTTCAGACCGAATACAATACTTCCATTACCTACGGTAGTAGGGTAATGGAAGTAAAAAGTACTTAAGGAAGAAAAATATTTCAGACCTTAATAGCATTTATAAGGACCTTTATTGATCTTGACTCAGTGAATAAATAATTGAATGTCATTTCAGAAAATAACTACGGCTATTATAGCTTGCAACTTTTATATGCCCTTAACGCGCGCTGTCCTAGCTTCGAGGACGCAAAATTTAAGATCTTGCAAAAATGCATTCCGGAAATATTTTAGCAAAAGTTTACGTTTATAACAAAGCAGAAAAGGCCGGTTTTTTTAACCTTAAAATTTAAAATTTCTTTTATTTTAATTTAGTTCATGAATTCCAGTGGCAGTATAATTTAAATGATCTGAATTGTCTTGCGCCGCAAAGGGTTAAGCTCATAACTTTGTCAGTCGTAAGACTACATGCATAAGAGAAAATTCACGTATTTATATAAGAGTATTTATCTTCAAGTTTAACATATGGACACAACCCCTTTGTGTTACAAACAAAAAATACAGCGAAACAAATTTTGTACGGAAATACCACTTGATTTTTCGAAAACAGATCTGTAACATTTGGAACACCTGGACATGTACGCAAGTGTCACTAATTTCAGCTTGTACGCATCTGCCATATAACCCTTTAAACAAGCACGGAAATAGGAAAATAAAATCGTCTGCTTCGTTTAGAATTTTTTATAAACGTACATTTAACAGTTTGAAAAAATCACCTGCACTTCTATTTTTTAGTTTCGCGTTATTGCCACTGCGTAAAAAAGTAACTCTCAGTTTTTATGGAATGCTCTTTGTAATATACTAAATTTATAAGAAGCATATATATATATATATATTAGATTTCGATCTATCATTCAGTCAAAATTTTAATGGTAAAATGGTTGAAGAAATCGTTGTCTTAAACAGTTTTCTATTTATTTTTATTTCTTATCCTAAATATACATTATTGAATATACTCACATAATTGCGTGTAATATAATGAATATAATGAACTATTGAATATACTCACGTAATTGAGTGTAATATAATGACGCAAGTCTTTCTTTTAAAAAGCACGTCGAAAATTTTGTACTCCTCTATTACCAGATGTAAGCTTTAGTGTCATCACGATTAAAACTGATTACACTGCGCTGCAGAAAAAAAAAAGGAAATTCGAGCCCTGATAACAATCTTGTTGATTCTTATGCAAAATGACCTCCTGAATTAAAATATGACCCACATTTTGCCCAGACCCCCACCGTTTTCTCGGGACGTGCATTATATATATATATATATATATATATATATAAATAATGCACAATAAATGATAATAATAATTGATTAATAAAGTATAATAAATTTAATATATATTTTCAGAGGCAAACCTCACCTCCCCCCTAAATTTTCTCCGTGCTACAAATGTTCATGTTTTAGTATTTTCCAACTCTGTAGCCCATAAGAAGATATTTAACAATTAAAATTATTCTTTCTCCCTCTGCAAATCAAATTTATATTCACAAAATTACCGAAAAGCGATAAAAATAAGGGGCCGTCCTTGCAAAACGGTAGGTGATATGGCAAAATGGGCGTCATATTCCTATTCAGGTATTCATTTCACAATTTTCAAAAATGGTGTTGGGGACAATTTTCATGCATATCGGTGTTATGTGCTCCATTGGGTTGTTGCAATGAATTTAGATTAGTCAAAATGGAAATAAATGGACAGTCCGTTCATTACCTGTAAGGTCGAATTTAGTGACAAACTTAGCGACCTTTCGACCGAAAGTTAAAAAAAAAATATATATATATATATATATATATATATTTTCTTAGTTTCGAAGATCTATGTTGAATAGAATCTATTTTCTGAAAATATCTATTGGATTCTATTGCAAAATTCACGAGTTTTGCGTCAAACTACCCTTACCAAAAACTATAAATGGCAAGGTATTCATGACCGAGAGTTAGGGTGTGCTGAGAGAGTTGTTTTTAGCGGGTTTGGAGAATATGTTCCTATTGACTGACCTTTGCACATGAATCAGCGAATTTTATGATCTGACGAGTATTTATTTGTTTATTTATTTTCCCTTACACTAATAGAACGAGCGACTGTTTTCCTCGATTCTTTAGAAAACATTCATCGATAGTTTAATTGGCATTTGTATACGATTGTTTTGAGAATTTTATCTGTAAAGACAGTTTCAGTTTTCTTTTTTATTGCATTGAGAATTTAAGCCGGTGAACTTATCGAGTAAAGTGCACTTATCGAGTTGAATCTGCTTGTTTAATAAGGAACTCTTATTTTTACACAATAAATTCGGCATTTACCGTAAAAACACAAGAAAGGAGATATATTTATTTATTTTGATAAAAACATTTTATTATTTATGATTTTCGATACAAATTCTATTTACAAAAACAGATAATAAACATATTTTGAAATGCTATAATGGATTTAAAATTGAGCTATTTAAAATCTGAAAAGTTTTAATAAATTTCAAATATTTAACTAGGTAGTTAAAATTACTACATATAGCAATTTTTATCTACTATATATAAAAAAATAACTCTGAGTCTTATGTATAAAAAAATTGTGCTATCAAAATCAGTATTAGAGTGATCAATAAAGATTTATTAATCTCAAACTAAAATTTAGTACATTTATAACGAACAATTAATGGAAAATTTTTTGTAACAATATTAACGCACACTAAAACTATTAAGAATTTATTCCAACTACCACAGATATACGATTTTAAAATGCAGAACAGCTTACATATTTTAGAAATAAAAAGAAATATAAACGGTTGAATCTAAATATATAAAACAAGTTAATATACCGAAAAGATATTTTATAGAAGAAGTGTGGAACCGTTTAGCAATATCCGAATCTAAGAGCGTAAGGAAAGATAAAAATTCCTTTTTTATCGTTAGATGTGACTCTTTCTACTTTTATTGTTTTGAAGAAACAACAGGACGATCCATTTTACGTTATGCTCTATTCGTTTCTTTCTTTTGTGTATTGTCTTTTTTTTTTTTTTTTTTTTTTTTTTAACAGAATTTTATACACTTATTGGTTTTAAATGACATCTTGAAAAACTTTCCTTTTTTCTTTCTCTCATTTTATGTCATTTTATTCAAATAAATCAGGACGGAATTTTAAATAAACTTTGTCTATGAGAGATTCTTTTTCTTTCTTTTTTTTTTTTTTTTTTTGTGTGTGTGTGTTTGTAAAGCATACAAGTCTAAATTATAATTTTCATTACGCTTTCACGTCCAATATATATCTCCTTATGAATATCGTTCAACTAATTTAAAAATTTGATGTTAGTCTCATCGGTGAACATGATTACGTAAATGTAAATGGGTCATTCTCACATAATGGTAAATACCAAAAAAAGTAAAATTTCAATATTTAAAAAAATTTTAAAGTTGTAAATGCCATTACCAAGGCTTGTCCCAAACTCCAAACTTTTTATTTGAACATTTATGTTAAAGAATTGAAAAAAATTAAACAAAGCTAACAATTTGCTAGGTATATTTCACTTTTCTACTTTTAATATGTTTGGAATTTTAGGCATAAAAAAAAGAAATCTATTAATTATTCTTATTTAAAATTTGTCCCTAAGGGTATTTGTCATTAGCAAGGTGTGTAAGTTTTTTTTCAGTACCTCACTACTAGATGGTGCTGTCATAATTATCAACCTGTCAAAAGTAAAGTGTTTCATGCCCTTACAAGCAGACAAGTTTTTTTTAGTTTAAGTAAATACAAATTATTCCATTTTGCTGTTTTTGTTCTAAAATTATAGTCAGTGTACTTATTGTGTGTCATTACAAAGTCCATTATTACGAAAATACGCAATTAATAAATTTAAATTTACTGAATGATTTATATAGATCTTTGGGACCACATACAGAATGAATATTGCATTAGCTTTTAATTGCTATAATTTAGCCATAAATAGGCTTAACATTAAAAAAGTCATTACCAAGGTGATCATTACCAAGGCGTTCTGAAAACATGGTAATGATATCTAGGAACATGGTAATGATGTCTAAGAACATGGTAATGACTGCTGGGCAGCAAAGTGTAAATCACTTTATGTCGCCTGTTAAAACAGACAGCTATATGATCCGTATAGTGAAAATTATTCCAAAAAATCTCGCAACTATATATCGTCTAGACATTTTAATTTTTCTGTTACAAATTAGAATGATAAATACCGCTATCCATATATAAATGTGTAATTATTTCGCCATTGGTCATTTCTGTGGTTCTGTCTGTCATTACCATGTTCACAAATGCCATTACCATGTTGCAATGGAAATTAAAAAATTAATTAATCTGTAATTAAGGCAAACGATCTCTGCTGGTAATTTTTTCCTCTATAGCAGACATGAATAATTGCATTAATGTAAAAAAATCAGGAATTAAAACATTTTTATTTTTATTTTTTTCTGAAACCAATATTTACCATTATCTGAGAATGACCCAAATAATAGTAATAATAATAATAATAATTTTCAAAAAAAAAATAATATAAATTTTCCAGAAATTTTGGTTGTTAGAGTAAAACCAATAAGCGTAATGTCCTATTTTTTCTTGTTAAGTAAACGAATTAAAAAAAATCCTCAGATTAAAAATTTATATTTGTGATTAGTATTGTAGAAAATTGAAGATATTTATTAAAAAAAAAAGTGTTTAAATAGTACGAAAACAATATTAATCAAATTTTGTAATTAAACAAAATACAAATTATTTAAGAAGTTTAAATTATTATCCATATTTATATTAAAAATGTATAAATATATAAAACACATGTGCACACAATCGTATATATTATGCATTTCAAAAAAGAAAGAAAGAAAGAAAGAGAAACAAATTACACATAACTAAGTTGAAATTTATATATATATATATATAATACTAGCAGGCTTAAATGATTTAAAAAAAAAAAAAAAAAAAATGAATCATTGTTTATTTTTTTATATCACATTAATATATATAATGATCCTCATCTGTCATGAACGAATCCGGTTAGTACCGCTTCAAAACAAAAACGTTTGGCAGCCATTTTTTTTTTCCCGTTTGTTCAACTCACTGAGGTGTTTCAACTTCAAGAAACATACATATAATATGTTTTGTATCGCACGTATTCTTATTTATTTTCCTTAAAACCTTAAAAAACTATTCAGTTGTAATGTTTAAAGGTCTGAATTAAATATAATGGATCACTGGCTATTATAAACATGAACCTATAATTAGAATAATGTAACTTCATGATTGAAGCAACGGAATACCAAATAAAAACAAACCAAAACTGTTGCCATTCAGAAAATACAAATTCCAAATGGATTCCGAATGAACGACTCTTTGACTGTTTCTTAAAAAAAAAAAAAACGCTTAAAGTATTTCTAAAACATATTAAAGCCTTAAAACTCTTAAAATATTTGTAAAAGCATATTAAAGTCTTTAAATATTTTCATCAAGCTTCATTGTTTGTTTACATTGTAAGGTATGATTGGCGTTGAATTCAGTGCGTAAATGTCGCCAGTTGATTTTAGTTTTGAAATTAGTGTAAATTTATAGTTGGGATAGAATGTTTGGTTGGGCAAGTAAAGGTCACCAGTTGAAATGAGTATTGAAAGTAGAGTAGTCTAAGATGATAATGTCGAGTCAAGATAAAATGTTCGGTTGAGAATGAGAAAGACCCTAGCTGGATCCCGAATATTTTAGCGATGTTGCGGGTGAGATAGCTGGTTGGAAGAATCGAGTAGAGTTGAATTTGGGTTAGAATGGAGTGTCTGTAATTATTGGATAGTTAGTTAGAAAGTACGCAAGCAAAGTGATGACGTCACTGGCCGTCAGTGGATGCAAGAAAAAGATTTCCTATGTTAATCGCCCATTGGATTTTTGTAAAAAATTATTAAAAATTGAGGCAAATTATTTCCCGATTTTAATCCCCATATTTCGGTATAGATATGTATTAGTTATCGTCTGCATGTGTTAGATTAAGTTGTTTTTGCTGTAAAATTCATAAAATTTAAATTTTAAATTTCAAAACTCTAGAAAAAAAAATGGCAAACTTCCATAATCGATTCAAAACATAAACATTTCAATTCAAAGGATGATATTTACACAATAAATATCCAACTAATATACTAATTAAAAGGAAAATTATAAATGTTCTATCATAATTTGAAGTCAAATTTGTTTTCAAATGTCTAAATAAAGTGTCTGATATAAGATACTCATATGTTGCAGCGGAATACATTTAATATATCTGTCATCCTTGGCGGAAAAAAAAAATATCGCCAAATTATTTTGGTGAACATATTTAATTCCTTTCAAAAATCATGGTTATTTTTACAACTTATATTAAGAGAGCGATGAATTATATGAAACAATATTTCGTACAATGCATATTACGAAAATAAACATCTGTCATGTATATTTTCGTATTATGTTTTTAATCGCCAAATACAAAAAACGACAAAGATGACACAGTTTTGAAATTTAAAATTTTGTCAATTTGACAGCAAAATAACTCAATCTAACACATGGATACGATAGCATATCTATACACAAATACAGGTATTAAAATCGGGAAATAATTTTCCTCGATTTTTAATAATTTTTTACAAAAAAATCCAATTTACGATTAACATAGGGAATCTTTTTCTTGCATCCACGGAAGGTCAGTGACGTCACACTTCGCTTGCGTATTTGAAAACACGATCTTCGATAGTCTTAAAAAAAAGTATTTTGGTAAAATGAAGTGAATAGTTTTTTACTTTCTCTTACCCATAGGGTCGAGAAAGTATTGTTTTAGGGTCAAATTTTCGAACGTGGGTTTTTGTTATACTTACATGTTCTGAGGTCCCCTGAATACGAAAACCATATTTTTAGCGAATGGTCTCTCTGTGTGTGTGTGTGTGTGTGTGTGTGTGTGTGTGTGTCTGGATGTCTGTGTGTCTGTTATCAGCATATCTCAAGAACAAATAGTAGCAGAAATTCCAAACTCGGTATTCTAAATGTGTATCATTTAGGGATGCTACATGCAGTAAGATTTTCGTTAAGATGAAGCCAGAGGTTCGTGTACAGGGACATTCAAAAGTATTTAAATATATTACGTCTACGGGGGAAATCGCAGGTAAGTAGAATTTAACATCTATAGACTGCACTAAACCAAATAAAACGAATATATATTTTTTGTAATAGAGATAGTCAACTGGGAAATTTTTTTTGTGTATGTAGGAGCCTCGCCGCCCCCCCCTCGAGGGGAGAAAATTTTCATGATGGGTATCTTTCAAAAGAGCTCGACAATACGTTTAAAACGAATGGTTGAACCATCGATCTGCGATAATTTAAAATAAAGTTATCGATTTTTTTCATTTTTAACAAAAAAAAAAAAAAAAAAAAAAAAATTTTTTTTTTTTTTACTTTAATATTGAGAATAAATTCAACTTTTTTTTTGGATATTTAGTGTTATACTACTTCTCTAATATGGAAATCGTCTGTATTATCATACAAGATAACTTTTTTAAATAATAATTTTAATAAATAATTTTTTAAAAACAGAATTATTTTTAATAACCGAATTAAATTCTGTATAAATGTAGGTGCATTAATGAAACGGGGGGTTGAGGGGGGGTCAGAACTAATTATCATATAAAACTCTTCCGAAGCCTAATTTGAATTGTTCAACATAGGTTTACATAACAGTACTCGGTATCTTACCTCTTAATCTCCAACCTGTTCTTATAGTATTAAATTTCAGGGTAAGAGAATGTCGTGTGAATGACACACCAGATTATTCATATTATGAGGACTTTAAATAGAGCACTTAACGGAACACTGGGATGTGTTGTTGCTATTGTGTTGTCGGGCCTATATTTTTTGTCAGCGAGCAGTTTTTTTTTTTAGTGCTAGAGGCCTATTTCAGTCGGTACAGCGTTGTCGAATTTTTATACGTCACTCTTCCCTAACAGCATATCTTCTCCCAATGACATCCTCAGGATGTCCTATGGATAAAAGGGACATCTATGGACATACTATGGACATCTTCAGGATGTACTGTGGACATCTGTGTTGTTAGGGTTAATAGTGCTAAGGGCCTATTTCAGTCGGTTTATTGAATGGGGATTTATTGAATGAAGTCCCCCCAAGGCACAACTTTGACATGAGTCCCCCCCAAGGCACAACTTTGACATGAGTCCCCCTCTAGGCTCAACTTTGACATGAGTCCCCCCAAGGCCCAACTTTGACATGAGTCCCCCCCAGGCCCAACTTTGACATGAGTCCCCCCAAGGCCCAACTTTGACATGAGTCCCCCCCCAGGCCCAACTTTGACATGAGTCCCCCCCAGGCCCAACTTTGACATGAGTCCCCACCAGGCCCAACTTTGACATGAGTCCCCCCAAGGCCCAACTTTGACATGAGTCCCCTCCAAGGTAGAACTTTGACATGAGTCCCCCCCCAAGGCACACCTTTGACATGAGTCCCCCCCAAGGCACACCTCCCCCTCATTTTGAAAAAGAGAAAAAACGTTTTTTTGCGGCTATAAGACAGTTTGGACTTCCAACGTTATTTGTTACAGTATCTGCAGCTGAAACACATTGGTTTGATTTAATGAAAACTTTATCATGGAATTTAGATCGTCACGACACGAATTAACTAAAGAAGAATTTGTCGATATTAACAAGTTTAACAGTAGGCCTCTGGCACTAAATTAAAATCTGTCAATGTCAGATTTTCATGTTTTTAATAATGAAATAATGTCGTGTCTGTATATATTATATTGTCATTCATATTTATTGATCGGGTGGAATTTTTTTAATTTCAGAACAAAAATTGTAAAATATCGAAACACATTTGATTTATAAACAAAAATTGAAAATACATTTAAATGATCACGTGGTAATCTTCATGATCTAAACATTGTTTTCAAGATTTATCGTTCACATTCCGTCATTTTTTCCGGGGTTATATACTAGTTATAAATAAAAACTGAAAAAAAAAAGTACCTACATTGAATTCGCCTTAAACCTTCCTTCGGGTACCTGCTGTCTACGGCAGGTCTTTTTCCGCACGCACTGCATCGGGCCCAGGTTACCACTGCCTCTAGAAACATCTATTCCGGGTACTTCATTTTGCGTATTTATCACCGAAAAGTAAATTTATTATTATTTAGGAACTACGATTTCAATGATGACTGTATATCAACTTCTATTAAATATTTTTGCTTCATTATTCAGTAGCAAAATTTCGTTATTCCCGTGAAAATATATTTCTTTTTTTTGTGAAAAAAAATATGAAATGGAAAACTTGTTTTGCAACAATTAAATTTAAAGCTAATTTTCAAGCTATTTTAAGGAAATTATTTACATATTTTAATTAATTAAAAAAATAAGAATCAAAATCTAACAAATATGAAAAGAATCTCAAATGTTGCTCTCGAAGGCTTTTTTAAAAAAATTTGATTAGTTAAAATATTTCATCTCTTGCAAATATGAAACGTCTATATTTTTCTTTAAAACTTACTGATTAATGACACGTTGATATTTTTATAGCCGTATTTCTTCAAGAATAACTATTTATTTTACGATATTTAGGGCTCCAATTTTCTTTTTCTTTCTTTTTTTTTTTTTTTTTTTTTTTTTCACTTAATTTTTTATTTTGTGTGTTTTAGTAACTAAAAGAAAGCTTTTAAAAGATCTAATCTGAATTTCTTAGGATACTGTGTAGACAATGAAATGTTTTATTTTACAATTGGCATCTTATCTATTAAATTTCTGGAAAAAAAGAAACACATCCGCCACCGAATATCGAACCCGCGATCTTCGGTTTAACAATTTGACACTTTAACCAACGGAGCCATTGACCAATATAAGAAATACCTCACATTTACTTTAAAATGTAAATGGCTTGGTTTTTAGCGAGACACGGAGGCTCTACGGCAAAATCAATTTTCAATAATAATAATAAAATTTCTAATTAAAAGAAAACTAATCCAAAATTCGAAAATCGGGCTTCGAGGTGCATCAGGAGAGGTCATTATGAACCTCCATGAAAATTTATGTTGCTCTGCGATCAGCCGTTTTCCTGAAATGCTCCGGACATACATACACAAACAGAAACATTTTATATTAAAAGCGCTTTAAACACACGTAAAATTAAATTTTATTTAAAAGATGTTTAAAAAAAAATTATCCGAAGCTTTTCGCTTTAATGGTAAAGAATCATCAGGGGTTTTTATTATTCGTTTCCAATGAGCAGTTTCAAAATATTTTTTCTTTTCACAGTCAACAGTTAAGTCTTTTAATAACTTGAATATCAGCAAAGTCAATTTGAAGTCCGGTAAAGGTTGGATCAAGGAGCTAAGAAAAATAAGAAAAGCTGGAACTATTAAATTATCCTACGAGGCTATTGTAGAAGAAAAACCATCATGAATTAGCAGAAATAAACTATTAGCTACTTTAAAATATTGTGCCAAATTATTCGCAAATTTGCAGCATGTTTGGAATTTATTGAATTTTTGCATTTAATTATATTAGTAACTTCGGAAATGTAAAGTTCTTGGATAATAGATGGTGCTGTAATAATTTTAGCATTATCCCAATTAAGGTTAGCGTTTGCGTTGGCATAAATGAAGCCGATTAGAGTAGAACTATTTCCTTCTTTGATATATCTTATATGTTCTTGTATTCTTTTATTTAAAGTCTTCTTAGTGTGTCCAATATAATAGAAAAGTTGTTTATTGTTTTCTATGAGAATTTGATAGACTCCTTCAGTGGGTCCATTTTAGTCGCGGTCATGAAGGGTTAATTGTTTAATAGTTATAGGAGAACTGAATGGGATAAATAAATTAAATTTACGTTCTATATAATGTTTAAAGCTATAGAATTCTTTACAGAAAGGGAGACTATTAGTATAACGAAATTTTAGTGTTGAATCTAAATTGTGATTAATAGGTATAATTAGCATGCGACTTTTTATTCTATTAACTTATCTTACAATACTAGATTAAAAATCGCATACTAATTAAACCTATTAATCACACTTTAGATTCAACTTTAAAATTTCGTTATACTAATAGTCTCCCTGCGAAAAGAAAAATATCCAAGTGCGGCTTTTTTTTTTTTTTTTTTTTTTTTTTTTTTTTTGTCGCTTAGTGCATATATATATATATATATATATATATATATATATATATATATATACTTGTATTTCTTTATTTCGTTTTCAACTTTTTCCAACAAGGTTGATATGTCTGTTGACTGTCTATTTGTCCGTCTTTTCATCTGTCTGCCCGTATTCCACCTCCCGTAAATATTCACGTAAATTCTTGAAATTGATATATGTTATTCATGTTTATTGTTGAATATGTTCTCTATTGCAAATAGAATACAGATTATTAAACAGTGGTTTGTGTACAGTGACGCTCGAAAATATTCCAAAGAATTGCGTTCTATGAAAAGTATTTTCATAAACCAAATTTTAAATATTTTTTACTTTGCAAACATCTTAATAAAAGTGAAATATATTATTCATATGCACAAAAGAATGCTTTCTGTAAAACACATTATGATAAACATTAGATTTTCAGGGCCACAGAAAAACGTTTCAGTTATATAAATGGAAGTTATTGGAAATTTGCTGGAATTGCAATTGCAATTAAATTAAGCATTTTTAACTCTTTCTAATTTTAGAATTTTTAGGTTTAATGCGATTTTAATTTGTGTATCCGTCTGTCCGACTGTCTCTCTGTCGGTGTGCCCAACTACAGCGTTCATACATATTTTCAGAATATGTAAAAAATAATATATGATATCACTATGGAATGTTTCCTACTTTAAATGGCATTAGTTGTTCCTTAAAACTAGCTGGTTTATATGCAAGGGCACATTTAAAAAAAAAAAAAAAAAAAAAAAAGCTACTTTATTGTGTTTTAGGATAAACATTTTTATAAATCACGTTTAAATAGCCTTCTACTGAAAAATTTATAATGAAATTGACATTTACTCTTAATATGCTAAAATATTATTTTATAAAAAATTATTATGATTAACCTTCAAATTTACAGGGCTACTCGAAAATATTCAGTTTCTTTAAGGTTTGAAATTAGAATCAGAGGACTGCATTTTCCTTTGCATTAAGCATTTTTAATACATTATCAACTACATACATGTTTTCATAGAACTGTACAAAATGTATAGAAATTAAGATTCGTTTAAAGAGAAACATATACAAACACATCTAATTGTCTTTTTTTTTTTTTTTTTTTTTTTTTTAATTACGAAATAAAAAATCTAAATTTCTCAGTAGGAACTTTCCGTCAATTGAGCACGTGTCATCATTATCCCAGAGAGCTGATATTATCATAAAAAGTGTTTAAAGCCAGTTAGAAAAAAAATTACAGAGTATGCGTATCGGATTTCGAAAAAGAAAAAGAAAAGAAAAAAAAAAGAGCCACTTAAAGAACACCATAATATATATATATATATATATATATATATATATATATATATATACGGATATATATTCTTAGTACAAAAACTCATTGCATTAATGTTATAATTTAAAATCAAAAGCTTTTATTTTAATTATTTTAGTTTAAACTAGACTGAAACATTTTTTTTAATAGAAAATTGTGGCATATAATTAGGCTGTTAAATCCATTTTTGAACTTAAAATATTTAAGTTGAATCGGTCTCTGCATATTGAATTTCTTAAAGGTATGTCAAAGTTTATGTATTCCAAGTCTACGCATTGAAATATGTAGAACTACGTCCTCAAAACTTGAATATTAATTACGCATCTAAAAGTTTATTAAATTGAAAATCTTTCAACATTCGTCTTTAAAATGCTCTTTACGTGTCCTCTTCAGAGTTAGAAAGGCGAATTAGGAGATTTCAAGTAATTAAAACTCTGTTCCACATGGCAATTACTCTTAAGTTCAATTTTATTCTCATTACGATGACTTTCTTAAGCTACATATTATAACTTAATTTAAACATGGCGGAATAAATGAAGATAAGTATTTACTAAATTAATCAATATATTTTACAATGCTGCACACAAAAGAAGATTATCCGTGTGTGTGTTTTACATTTTAAGGTAAGCGATAATTATTTCTGGTTTAAGATTGTCATTTTGTATGTTATGTGTATTTATATAGCATCATTAAAAACCTGTTTAAAAAAAAAAAAAAAAAAAAAAAAAAAAATTGTTTATTTCTTGTATAAAAAAATAAATGATATTTCACATTTTTACATTTTTCATTTAAAATTTGTTTAAAATCTAATTAAATTTGCTGTTGAATATTTTAAATTTTTAAAGTTGATTTAATAACAAATCTCTAATTTTAACATTTATAACAAGATTTATTATTTTTTGAACGCCCTTCTTCCTCTCTCTCTCTCTCTCTCTATATATATATATATTAATTACTTTTTAAGACAATTCTTCAAATGTCTTTATTTCATTCATTGAATTTTAATGTAACAGTTTCATTAAAATATGGCTGTTATCATATCTCGTTAAAAAAATTACAATGCACATATTAGATTAAAGAATGTTAAAAAAAACATTTTTATAATGAATAGTACAGAATTTTTTTGTTGAGTTGTTGAGTTGTACTTAAAATAGTTCTTAAAAAAATATATATATACTTAAATTTAAATAAATAATATTGCTAAAATACTCTATTCACACTGAAATCGAACTTTAATACAAAAATTCCACCTGTAGAAATACCACACACATCTTTAAGTATAATATGCAAATTATAGGAAGCCATCAGATGACACCGATATGATGTTACAATGACGGAAGTGCATAATAGGGATAGATAAGGAATGAGAGCAAAGAAGGAAAATTGTTCACAAGCGCTCTGTGTGCCGCTTAGTGCCACAACTGAATGGTTACGACATAGAGGACGCATGCAGATAATTTTTTACGCGGTAGAATTATCGGCCGACTAAAATTTGGGCGTACTCAGATAGGGGGAACTTAGAATCGCCCAAAGTGTCATTTCTAGGCTTTGGCAACGATTCCAAAATGATGGAAATGCCATTTAACGTTACGGTACTGGTCGGTCCCGAGTTACAATGCCGAATGACCACTGATATTTGGCAGTAACTGCCAAAATAAGCAGATAAAGCACAGCATCAGACCTGACTCGTCAGCTGTCTGCAGCCACGAGTGCCACAGTTTCAAGACAAACCGTGTATAGACGTTTGGGAGATATTCGTCTATATGCTAGCAGGTCTGTTAGATGTGTTCCACTCACGGGAATGCACTGTGCCAGCGGTTAACTTGGAGTAGAGAACATGCAATGTGGACAGTTGCACAGTGAGCTTGTGTGATGTTTTTCGACGAGTCCAGGTTTAGCTTCCAGTGTGATTCACGCCAGACTTTCATAAGTAGAACGTCAGGTACCCGTTACCACCAAAACATCATTGAATGACATCGTTACTGTGGGGCAGGAGTGCCCGATGATGAGGGGGGGGGGGGTAAATGGGGCACCAGAACAGATCTGCACCCAAGCAGCACCGAAACGTTCTCTGAACGTTCAAAAATTGTTCTACAAACACGTTCTAAGAACGTTCACTTTGAACGTGTTATAGACGTCTATTTGTCCATCTTGAAGCCGTACAATAGTACGGTTCAGAGAACGTTCAATGAACGTGTAACTATCACCATCGGTGTTATAGAAACGTTCTGAGAACGTTCTACGTATACGGTCTCAGAACGTTCTAAACGTCTTTAGGACGTTTTCAAAACGTTATACACATTTTCAGAACGTTCTAGAAAACGTACTGTAAACGTTCTAAAATAGTGTAGAAAAAAAAAAAAAAAAACTGTGACGTCATTATATTAAAAAAAAAAAAAAAAAAAAAAAAAAAAAAAAAAAAAAAAACACCACAGTACGGGCGTTTAAAAGTAAAAAGTACATATTATTACTTACAAACTTTGAATAAACACCATAAAATGCAATAAACTCGCAACAATTGTTTCGAGTCGAAAATACACACGACCCTTCATCAGGCGAATAAAGTAAGCACGAGTGCTGCAGTCAAAGCGGCAACGCAATTGGTGCGTTGCCGCTTTGACTGCAGCACTCGTGCTTACTTTATTCCCCTGATGAAGGGTCGTTTGTTTTTTCGACCCGAAACAATTGTTGCGAGTTTATTTCATTTTATGGTGTTTATTCAAAGTCTGTAAGTAATAATTTTTACAACGCCAGTTTTGTGGTGCTTTTTTATTAAAAATTACATAGCTGATGATGCAACACATGAACAGGATTATAAACTACTTTTTTTTTTAATTCAAATAATGTTTGAGAAATTTTAACATACTTACTATTCCTTTAATTTCAACGTAATATGCATCAAAAATTCGATATTATATGACAGTTTTCCGAAAAAAGTGCCATTACGTCTCTTTATCCCTTAAAAAATTTCTTAAATTTTTTCATTGTTTTTTTTTTTTTTTTTTAATTTCTTTTTTCCCCTGATTTGAAGATAATGAAGTTATAGTATTAATTACAAAACTTTGAATAAACACCATAAAATGCAAGAACTCGAAACAATTGTTTCGGGTTAAAAGAAGACACAACCCTTCATCAGGCGAACAATGTAAGCGCGAGAGCTGCAAACAAGCACGTTGAGTGTGTTGAATGCGTTGCCGGTTTTTTTTTCTTTTGTAGCAGCTGCGAGTTCTTGCCTTTTATGGTGTTTATTAAAGTTTCGTTATTAATACTATAACGCCATTATCTTCAGATTAGGGGAAAAAAAGAATTTTTTTTTTTTAAATGCAAAAATTTAAGGAATTTTTTAAGGGATACAGTGTTGACTTTCACGTTATGACAATTTTTGGGAATTACTATCGTAGAATATGGAATTTCTCATGCATATACGTCTAAATTAAGTATGTTCAAATTTCTCAAACATTATTTGAATTTAAAAAAAAGTAATTCATATCCCTGTTGCTGTGTTGTATCATTCTTCATCTGCTATGTACAACTAAACTCTTGAATTATTTTGCTTGTTTTAATCCTTGGGATTCCGGATGCATCATCCTGTGAGTAATGTTTGTTTTTTATAGTTGTTTTCTGTTTGATTCTCTGTGTTCTTGAATTAATAGTTTATTCCAGGGGTGCAGAAAATGTTCAAACCTCGGAAATTTCCCCCAAACACAGTATAAATTTCCCTCAATAATGCAAAAATCTACTTTGCTATTCAAAGTCATTTGCTCTATGTAATAAATCTTTAAGAGAATAAACATACAGTGTAACATAAAAATATCGCTGTTAGTGTATAAGCACTTCAAAGTAGCAAATTGTTATTTTTGATTTACATTTTTATTTTCTCTTAAAAAAATATTCAAAATTTCCCCCGAACCTCGTTCGGACGTTCGGACATGTTCTGCACCCCTGGTTTATTCCACTTTATTCTTCATTTTTAACTTCAATTAATTTCTTGTACGATTGGGTGTCCGCTGGTATAGCTGCTGACGAACGAAATCGTACATTGGTGCTCAACGGTGAAAAAGGTCACCCCTGACGAGTTTTTTTTTTTTTTTTTTCTTCTTTTTCACCGTTCTGAGCTTTTCCTTAAAAAAAAAAAATGCTGTTTTTTTTTTTTTTTTTTTTTTCTTCTCGTTGCTTGTTTGTATCTTTTGATTTGAGTTTCATGTCGTTTTTACGCACCGGCAAAATTATTAAAATTGCAACGAATAATCTAGGAATAAATGTATGATTAGATTAAAGTTAAATAAAATAAAAATAAATAAACAAAAATAAATGTTTCAATAAATCACAATCAGTCTCCACAGGTTATTTAAATTTGTTGTAATTTCCTTCTTATTGTTCTATGTGGTTTCAGTGATCTTATATCGGTTGCCTGGTTTTAACTACGATTAAAAATTCATTTATACATACATACATACATACATATATATATATATATATATATATATATATATATATATTAATTTTTTTTAATACAGGGTACAAAGATAATCACGAGAATGTCTTTATCTCCGCAACTATTGGTCGCAAACATATAGTTTCAGTTACAATTTTTTTTTTTATAAAAATATGAGCGGTATGACAAGTTTAAATTTAAAATATCTATTTTTTCAAAATTACAAAAACTAAATTTTTATACAGTTCCAGATCCCTATAGTGATATTTAAAAAATTGACACTCATCCTAACAAAAAGTTTCATTTATATACTCCCAAAATGGAACAAGATATTTAAAGTTTAGATTTTCTAACATGTTTCGGCCTTCAATAAGGGATCGGTTTAAATATCCTATTTGGAATTTGTTTGCTTTTTCCCGGGCTTTATTAAAGAATTTTTCATTGTCTTTTTAATAAAGCCCGAGAAAATGCGAAATAATTCTAAATTTTGAAACTAACTATCTCAGACAATTTTGGGCGCACAAAAGTGAAACTTTTCGTGTTATATTTTTTAAGTTGAAAGTCAACTTTTACTACTAGCGTCCTGAAAACCGTATAAAAATTACCAATTTTTGTGATTTTGAATAAATTGATTTTTTTAATTTAAACATGTCATATAATGAATGCTTACATTTTTTTAAAAAATACATTTTGTAATTGGAGAACGTCTGAGACCAATTGTTGCGCAAATAAAGGCCTGCTCTCGACTTTGCACCCTGTATATTCTAAACATTTCTGGGTACTACTTTGTAAGTCCATGGATAGTTTTAAAATATATTTGAATGCTGAAGTTCATAGAAAGTTTTAATATTCCAACATAAAAAATATTTTCGAAAATTAATGCACCAATACACCGCTAAAATTATATGCAATTGAGTTTAGAATATATTGTTAATTTATAATAATAAGAAATTGAAACGAAAATTTAAAAATTAGTTAGAAGGAAGAAATTTTAAAAATTTCCAAATACTTAAATATAATTTTTTTAATCAAAATATTTAACATACTTCATATTTTTAAATTTCAGTGCATGTGTGTATTCATATTTTCAGTTTACAGCAGCAGTTTACAAAAATTATGTTTACAGATATTTAAACTTATTCCACATGGCAATGTAATTGGTAATCATTAAATGTTTAAATTTCTTTAAAATGAGTCAACGCAATTTTTACTCATTTGATGTAATTATGCTATCATGGCATATTAAATAATAAACAAATGTAATTATTATTATTATTTTTAATAAAAAATATAGTAAGTATATTATTTATAATTAATATATCATTTCTTAGTATATTATTTATTTACTTATTAAATATATTATTTATTGTTTTGATAACGTTTTCCCTTTTCCGTTATTATATTATGTTAGACATAAGTAAAAGTAAAGAAAGCCGTCCTCACCCAATCTCTGTCTATGATTATGCTAAAAACATAATTTTTACTTATTGGACGCCATTATTTTCTGGTTCAGAAGGTTAGTATAAAAAAAAAAAAAAAAAAAAAAAAAAGAAAGAAAAATTAAAGAAAGAAAACATATAGAAATAGCTTTTGTATAAATACTTTATAAATAAAACTATTGCTCTTTTGTATATATATATATATATATATATATATATATATATATATATATATATATATATATATATATAATTATATTTCACAACAATTTTATCGTGTTGTATCCATTAATATAAATAGTTTTTATTCCAGAGAATGCTTGAATTCCAAACTTTAAAAGTCAATTTTTAGCCATTTTCATGATATACAGACGAGTGGCAAAATAATGTGTAATTTTCCGATTTAGCCTTTTTGTCAAATACATAGAGAAATCTTGATAAAGTGCATAGAACTTCATGGGTATAAAAAACATGTTATTCCACATATATTTATGTAAAGATTTTGTCCAGAAAGAAAAGAAGGGATCTTAACGGGGGGGGGGGGGATTTTTATTTATAAAAATTTGCACTTGAAATGCGTTGTAGCTGTAGCATTTATTCTTATGTGGCTTCTTTAATTTATGTGTATTCATAATTTTGTCAGTATCACGCGCATTCATTGAGAATATTTTTTTTTTTTTTACTTTATTGAAAATTTGCGAAACATTTTTTGCTTATATAACATAAAGGGTTTTCAGATCAATTTAATGCCATTTCTAGAAAATTTGACATAGTGCATTAGACATAACATAATACAAATATAATATAAAAATATTAATATAAGATGAAATATGAGTATTTTTTCTAAATAAGTTTTAACTTTGCATCCACAAATGGTGACAAAGTTTTTTTTTTTTTTTTTTTTTTTTACAAAATTTATTATCCAAATACATAAATACTCCGAAAAAAATAACCAAAGCAATATCAGGGAAATTTAGAAACATATCATCGATAGAATTAGTTAAATTTAAAGCAGTATGAAAGAGAAGCGAACGATAAGTGGTTTTATAAAGATTTCAATTTAATTAACTTACAGTGTATTCCCAAGGACTTATTAAAAATAAAAATATGCATTACATACTTATACTTTTGCTTGTCTTTCATAGTGCTTAAATTTCAACTAATTCTGTTGACGATATCTTTTTGATTTTTCACAATGTTTGCATGAGTTCTATACATTTCACTAAATAAAACCCAAAATTTTTTTTTCGTTAAATCTTGTGCATGCGCAGATAAATATCTTTTAGTAAAAATGCTCATTTTTTTGCATAAATTTAATGTTCTTAATCTCAGATTACAGAATGTTGTGTCTAATGTACTATGTCAAGTTTTCTAAAAATGACTTATAATAAATTAAAAACCGTGCTTATTATAAATAAAAAACACTTGAAAGTCTTTAATTTCGTTAAAGAAATTTTCTGTGATGGTGAATTATAAATGATAATTAAGAAGAGCGTCATAAAAACATGCTAAAACTACAATAAATTTCAAGCATTATTAATTACAAGATGGTGCCAAATATGTAAAAATATAATTTTATTAGTGGTTCTTTTCTTATCTTTGGGGCATTTTTTTTTAAACATATGTGATATAACATGTTATTTACACCCACAAAGTATCCATCAAATGTTTCTCAATATTTCCGATAAAATGTTTAAATTCGAAAGTATCGCTTTTTTTCTTATTTGGTCCCCCATCATCTGTATACGTATATAAAGATGCACAATAATTATTCTGTGGATTACATATGTGCTTACACTTGTGTGTATTCAGACTAGCTTTATCTGAATTACTATTTGATTATTAATCATAAAATTGACAGATTCACTAATTACATACAGTACAATATACTCTTAATAAATATACGGCATTGTAGTTCTTAGATACTGTACAACGTATGTCTACTATGTACATATTTAATATTTATGAGTTTTGTACGTTATACACCAAAAATGATAAATTCGGAACAACAGTTTAAATTTTTCAAAAATATATATCTTAATAATGCGAAATGCATACGAAAATAAAACTTTAAAAGATTAAATTAAAACAACATTGTGCATTGTGATTTTACATAATGCCCAATGTTACATAATGTTTTTACGCAACCAGATACCAAAAAAAAAAAAAAAAAAGGATTATATTAACCAGAGTATTGTTTGTAACATTAATGTTCAGGTTCACTTAATTATATTTTTGTAGATCTCTATATAATTCAGATGAAAGAAAAATATAAAGCTACGCAGACTTATACATTTTTATTTATTTAAATTCGTTTAACCCTTTCAAAGGCTTTGGAATACATTATATCAAACCTAATTTTAATTCCCAACTGTAAAAACTTGTCCAAGAATTTTTTTTACAAAGTTTTACTTTAATAATATAGAAGAAAAACTCCATTTTTCTTTTTAATCACTTATATTTGTTTGTACGTACTGGTGGCAGATAATTTTAAATGATCAAAATTATCTTGTCCCTCAAAGGGTTAAGTGAGAATAACTTTACACATTTAACATAAATATATTTGGTTACAAGAAGAAATATTTTTAGAAATTTCTTTATTAGCTATATATTGAAGAATGTTAAATATTGAATATAGCAGACATATTTTCGTAATCAATTAGTTAAAGAGGTATAATAAAAACGTTTTAAAGATTAAATTGAAATACATGTATGCAAACATTCAGATGCATTAAACTTGTCTATCAGAGTTGACTTAAGCAAATTATTACAGTAAAATTCACGTCTGAAAAAGATGCATTAAATCTCAAAATGGAATATGAGAAAAATAAAGGGAAAAAAATATGAAAGTCTATTCCATATTTTGTGTTGTGATTTTATTCCAAACTTTATAACAATACTCCGTACTTTGAGAGTTTAAATTTGTACATTTTTTACTTTTTTTTCTGATACAATATATATATATATATATAGTCGAATCTAATTAACGTAAACCGCTTATCGTGAATAGTTTCCACAATCCCCGCTAAAACAAAGGTTAGTTTCTCAGTTACTGACAATATAAACTACTGATAACATGAACAATTTTTTTTTATTCCCCATGAGATTCCCGTAAACGAGGTTCGACTGATATATATATATATATATATATATATTATAATGTATGTTGCTTGGTAAAAAATCAGTAAGTAAGCTAAAAAAAAAAAAAAAAAAAAAAAAATCATCTAAATATCTCATGATAAAATGAGTATTTATCAACAACAGGTGGATCTGTTATTATTTAAGAACTACAATGTTAAAGTCAACTGTACCTCTTTAGATTTTGAAGCATGTATTTTATAGCCCCTGCTCTTTCCATTATATTACCATTTGATTTCGATGAATATAATAAAACGAAAAAGTACATTTTCCTTTAAAAAGAAATGAATGAATAAAAAAAAGCAAATTAATTTTAATTAAATTTTAATTTTAATAAGTTTAATCTTTTCAGCTATATACTACCATTGTTTCCAATAAATACTACAAATAAATAAATAAATAAATAATAAAGATTTCTCTTTTAAAGAAATTATTTAAAATAAACAAAAGTAAAAAGCTGTTATACTATGAAATTTATACATTATGCATAAACATAACGGTTATAAATAAGATTTTATTTAAATTTTAATGCAATTTTTTTTTCTTTTACTTCATTACCATTTGATTTGAAGGTGACAAATAGGTTATAAATTGAAAATAAAAGAAACGCAATAGCTGTTTCAGGTCAAATTATCAGTCCGACTATTCTTCAAGTGAAAAAATAAAGCACCGAAATATTATTAAAGCAACTACGCATTCGTAAATTTTAAGTGAATTTCGGAGTAGTGCTGCTATCTATTAGTATTTTACAAGAAAGATATCTTACGAACTGCTATATAGTAAAACGCAACTCACAAATTATCTTAATTTCAAACTCTCTCTCTATCTATATATATATATATATATATATATATATATATGTGTGTATATTTTGTCAAAAATATAAAAACATGAAACTTAATACAATATTTTAAATAGCTAAATGTAAAATAAACTTTTTTACTTTAAAAAATATACGAATTTAAAATGAATGTTGGATA
Source organism: Salticus scenicus (assembly GCA_963930645.1). Classification (NCBI taxonomy): domain Eukaryota; kingdom Metazoa; phylum Arthropoda; class Arachnida; order Araneae; family Salticidae; genus Salticus; species Salticus scenicus. Next base: position 53,265,287 of record OZ005656.1, on the reverse strand, counting down.
AGAAATTAATAATCTCAAGAAATTCTGCCATAAAACGGAAATTTTAGAAGCTGTTGTTATAAAAATTTCTTGTAAAATTTCTGTTTTTATTTCTTAATAAATTTCTGTTTTTAAAAATGTTTTCTTAATATTAACCGTAACTGACTGTAAACATTTACAACATTAAATTAAATTAGCATTTTTATAAGCAGGCTTTTACTCACATCTCTTGAGAAAATCGATGTTATTGAATTTAAGAAAACTAATACATAATCTCTTTTTTAGCATTTATTACATGGATATTGAAACTGAAATATAATTTTCTGTCTGACCAGTAGAATCACACGTACATGGTCATAAACGGTTATAAAAATTAAAAGAATAAAATTCATAATATTAAAAAAAAAAAAATTATCTACGTTATTTAATTTTTGAAAATTCTCCTTGATTTTGCACTAATAGTGTTTATTAGTATAATCTGAATACATTTGTGCTTTACTTTGTGGATCGATTGATGAGTTAATTTTTATTTTTGTAATATTTTTAACTGTGGAATTTTCGTGCAATTATTTTTTTTCTAATTCAAAAATTATATATATATATATATATATATATATTTATAAATAAATCCACAAAATAAATGTACAGATGCATTTAGAGTATATTTATAAACTATAATAATATAAGATCGAAGTAAAAACTTAAGACTAAAGCATTTTAAACAATTTAAAAAAAGATTAAAATTTGTAATTTTAATTTTTTAAACTTTGGTAGTATTCAGGAAATTTTAATATATTTAATATTCATACATTTCAATACATATACAGACACAGTGAAACATACGCTGTGAAACCGGTGTAAACTCCACATTTTTAAAATATGAATATTTTTGCTTAATTTTACCACATTTAGTTACATCTTTCATTATAAAAGTGAAAAACCTCTAATTATTGCATTAAAATCCCATAAATTGCCTGACATTGTTTTTTCAGAAAACTAAAACTTCTAAATAATTATAAAAATGAAACTTCTAAGTTATTTTTCTTATAATTTATAAATTCTTACTACTCTGATTTGTTTTAAACGCTAAAAATAGGTAATGCTTACAAAATCTTAAATTGTTTTCCTACATATAAATTTGCAAAAAGTTCATTATTTCAAAATCTATTTAGAAGGAAATAATTCACTTTACATTGAACGACCCATTATATGCAATACAAACAATTGTAAGACAATAATTTCAAAGAAAGATTTTCAACGTCCACCATACCCTTATTAAGACTGACAAAATGACACAAGCACACATACCTTAAAATTAGATTTATCAGAAATTAATATATGTTTTTTTCTCTTGATGAGAAATTTAAATTATGTTTATTTTTTACACAAAAATCCCGCTTATTTATAACAGAAAAAATATTTGATGTCATAATACTATTATGTGACAAGTTTTGCTTGTAAAATTTATTCATTGGTAATACTAATATTCAAATGCTGTTAGAAAACAAATTAGTAGTTAGATTTACATTAACAGCATTTTTCAATTTCTCGAGATAAAAAAAAAAAACAAAAAAAAAAAAAAAAATAACTTAAAAATAACAAGTCAAACTTTTTAGCATCTGATTAATAACTATATACAAACTTTTATTATAAGTATGAATAAAGTATTAATAATGTATCAAAATATATGTATGTAAGATATATAAAGTAAATTCACTCTTACGTCTCTCTTTGATATTTAGAAAGTCATCAACATGAGAAAATTGATATGAAATCATTTGGTTTTCGCGCCTGAAAATTATGGAACTGGCAACCCTTGTTGGTAATTTGGCGGTCTAGTCAAATTTGGCAGCTTTCTATTTTGAGATAAAACAACACAAGTAGTCCTTTTCATTTTGTGGCATAGTCATTTAATTATTAGGGGGGGTGAAAAACTATTTTTGTTTTATGTAGTTACTTTAATGAAAAATGCAGAACTCAACAATTGTATTAAAAAAATGTTATTTAAATATTATGTTACAGAGTTTGTATTTAACAATATTTTGTTAAATAGTTTATTTTTATGATGAGGCAAGATATAAAAATTCGTCGTGTATTTAAAATGTTGCATGCTTGTTTTATTGAATTACATAAAATGCCACTTCAAGGAAAGCTTATCTAACTAAACAGGATGATAATTACAAAATCAAGCTAGTACGTCGTGGCCATTACAAAACTGTATTTTATATTTTCTTAAACAAATCCACGTTGTTCAATTAAAAGCAGTTATTTCTGCATTTTACATTTATGAAAAAAATGAGAGAAAGGAAAAAAACCAATAATGGAAAAAAATATTATTTATTTATTTGTTTATATATATATATATATATATATATATATAAATTCAATTATTTCAAATTATTACAGAAGCTTGATTCAACTATTCATTTTAAAAATTGTGAGCTATTTCAAAAAATATTAAAAACATTTTGCCGGCACGAAAGAGCGGTTGTGAATGATGCTACTCCATATACTGTCGGCAGAAATATTATTGAAGCTCTAGTAAATCAAAATATTTGCACCTAAACTGTATTGGTGAGTAAATATTTATCGAGTCATAATCTTAGTCTTAAGCTGTTTATAAAAAAGTAGATTGATGATAAAAATTAGTGATCAAACTAATATCTATATAATATTTCTCTAACGTGGACCAATTTCAATTAATATTTTTTGAAATGATACGATAGTTGTAAAATTAATAAAATACGTGAGGATAAAAAATAGTATTTAAAAATGAACAATATTTAAGCACGCGGATTCAGTTCAATGATCTAATAAAGAAAACATGACGATATTTGTTTGAGGACATTATTTTATGAGAAATGTATTTTTGAAAGTTATTTCTGCAAAATCTTTGCAAGAGTCAGTATAAACCTAGCAATATTTCAAAGATATAAACAGAACATGATATATTATCATAAATTGGCTACAAAACGCAATCATAAAAAAATATTATCAATTTAAGTCTAGGATTTTTTTTTTCTTTTTTACAAAAAATTACGCTAAAATAAATAAAATGCCATTGCATACTTGGCGATTAAAATTTAAAAGGCGTCACAGGGGTCCTTTACTAAAACCGTACTGCCTGCGGAAGTATGAAAACTGAGTCATAAACCATGAATTTTATTTTGAAGCTTTTCTTTGAATAATTCTGGTTTCACTATTGCACAATATTTATTTGGATCTAATAATAATTTGGCTTTTGGTAAATTAAAATTTTAATTAAGGGGTGAAATTGATATAATATTTATAAGTTTCAAATTTTAAAGGTAAATAAGAAAAGAAATAAAGTGCGAAAATACCGCACGGGTTTGCTAGTATATATGAAACGTGGATGTGTGCTTCAGTAATTTTTCTGCCGAATGTACAAAAAGTTTTTTTGAATAATTATCAGTATTGTATATATATATATATATATATATATATATATATAATCATTTCACAACCATTAGTTAAAAATAATCTGTGTATTTTTATACTAAACGTTATTCTAGATGACTGCACGGATCGAAATTTTATCCTTTAAACCTTTAATTTAATCCTTTGCCGGTCCTATTCAATTTCCCTCTCCTTTTTTGAATGTTGTCAAATTTAAGGATTTTTTTTGTTCAATATCCACCAATAAATTTCTACTGCATCGGTTGTCTAATCACTTCGAAGTTTATTCGTCCATTATGTATATCAAATATCACTCCTCAAAATTATTGGTGTTCGTTAAATAAAAGAGTCCCTCAATTTGGCAATACTATGTATAGCGGTTTAGAGCACTAGGGCCGGCAAAGGGTTAATATAGGAGAAAATAAATAAATTAATAAATAAATAAAACATTTTTTTTAGCTGTTTTTTAATTATTTCAACCTCAAGATTTGATCAAGCGTATGATTACCGTTTATTATTATTATTATTATTTTACTTACATCTGTCAAGAAGAAAGTATTGGATTCGTGAAAATTTCCGACTTTCGATTTTCGATAAATTCACACAGTTTGTGATTTTTGGAATATGATTCAACTATTGTTAGAAAATGTCTTTGTATGTGTGTCAGAAAGAAAATTTTGGACTCTGTTTCTCACGATCCAGTGGACAGCATTTAACCAAACTTAATATTTGGCTAGACTTAAATTACTGCTAATTAGATTTTAATATGTGGCTTTCATAACATGTTGCTTCTATATTGCAATCCTACTGGACAGGCTCCATCTAATCATCTATAGTTATAAATACACTAAGCTTGTACATGTGATGGAAATCATGTAAATCTGTACTGATTTTATTTGGGTACAAAAAGCTAACAGACGACAATTTAATTTCGTTTCTGATAAGGTAAAACCTTGCTTCTCAGAGTAGGTAGTTCTTCTAAGGTATATATATTTCGTATGTTATTTATTGTTATTTAAATCCACCAAAATTGGTATATGATATTTATATTATTAAAATGTATGCTGATTCAATTCGGATGTAATCTATCCACAATGTGGCGTTGCTGTTAGTGTCTGGGATTTCCAGTTGCCTATACAGCAGCACCTATTGGTGAAAATTGTACGAAATTATATGTATAGAAAGTTAATTGTGAGAAGCTAAGTTTCTTGAAATTTTGTGCGAATAAATCGTTGGTGACGCTATTATATAGAATGGAATTAAAAAAAAAAAAACTTTTAAAGCCGTCACAGTATAACTAGTTTTTTTTTTTTTTTTCTGTTTTACTAATGCGCAAGATATTTATATTTTTATTGAAATATTACAGAAATTGCTACATTTTTACTATATTTAGTAATAAACAAAAGAGAAAAATCATGCGGACCACTTAGTTTATAAAACACCTGCACCCTACACCTAAACATACACTTTTGTACGTTTAAAATTTTAGTGAGTCCCCATATCAAACCGCTTACGGTATACACATACTTTCAATAAAAAAAGAGCACGGTTACGATGTAACTGAGGAATTATAAAATATATTTTTGAAATTAGAGAACGAATAGACAGACAATGGTGTTGACAAACTTAAATTTTAAGCATATTTTTAACTTGTTGGGAAGTTGAAAACGTTTAACAAAATTTAAAACACACTTCGATCAATTTTCGCTTATTATCCTCTAATATATCTAAATATTTCTATATGGCCTTATGAATCATAAGCTAACAATAAAATATTTTATAGGAAACATGTTTTATGTGCATACGAACAGTATTTGATAATTTTATTACGTTTCGTGTAGCATATCTAAGTATGCTTTAAATAAACATTAGCAGGCTTTGCCCGCTTTGCTGCATAGTATATTTAAATAAATTCTCAAAATTCCATGTCATTATTAACAAAATCTCAAAAGAAAAAAAAAAAAATCGCTGAAATCAATCGAAACTTAAGTTGATGTTCCAGCTGCGTTTTGTAATGGTTCTTCCGCTCGCAACATGATTAGTCTGGGTTTCCATTGCTTTCGGCAGCGTCTTACCCACTTTTTACTCTCCCTCTTCGGCGGGTAAGTTAGAAGTTTCGCGAAATACCACCGAAGTGCCTATTACATACACTTAATCAATACCCACCAACCAAAATTCGCCATTCCAAGATAATTTGAAGCAAAATTTTGGATTTTATAATGTGTGAAATTTGAAGGTATCGCTATTTTTTTTTGATAACGACCGTCATCATGAATGTAGACCATCAATTAAATCTCTTCTTTCATTTGACAGACACATCACTTCTCAACCCAAATAAATAAATAGATAAAAATAAAATAAAAATTACTACTTAATTATGCATTATCAGTATTTAAAAAAGACTGTTTTTATTTAAATATTAATAATAATTTCGTGGGACACTCACATGGCCGTCTCTTACTCTTACCTAGCATTTGAATACTATAAATGCAGATTGCAGATTAAAGTGTAAGATAACAAATACTATATATAAATCTACGTTTCAAAAATTTCAAACTAGTTTTAGGAACAGATATTATTTGACGAATAACTCTCTCAATGAGGAGGGGGGGGGACCCCGTTTAAATATATTGCATAATGCCTACTATAAAAAATTCTTGGCTATTATTAAATTTAAAAGTTCATTCCAAATTTTTCAGTCAACTTTCTTTCTCACCACTCTTTCAAGCTTATTAATCTTGAACAAACATTTTTAGCAACCTCAAAATAAACTTCAAAATACAAAATTTGAATTATCTGCAAATATTTGTTTTAAAATTAGCTGATAACAGGCATACACAAAGATTAACCTTAAAAATTTGATTTTAGTATTCAGGGAACCTCAAAACGTGTAATTATAGGGGAAAAAAAGCGTTAAAATTTCCACTTAAAAAATTTCTTTGTTTACTCTGTAGGTTTGAAGTATTAATTATCATTCCTAGGTAGCCCTGTAGATGAATGGGGAATGATTTTCATGCCATATTTTACACTAAACATACTTTTATGCATATAAAAAAATATATGTTAACTTATTTTTGTTTAGTACAGGCTACAGATATTAAACTGTAAATAGCAAAAAAATTTCGATCACATACCTAATGTATTTGAATTATCTTGGACGTCCCTGTACACGAAGCATTTGCTTGATCTCAAGGAAAAGCTAAGTGCAGCATCCCCTTACATGACTCAAATGTAGAATACTAAGTTTTCATATTCTGGAATTATTTGTTTTTGAAATGTGCTGATAACTGGCATACACGTACAGGCATACACAAACACACACACACACACACAGATCAAATACAAAAACCTGATTTTTGGATTCAGGGGACCTCAAAATGTGCAAAAATATTGCAAAAAAATCAGTTTCAAAATTTGACCCAAAAACAATACTTTCGGGTCAAATTTTGGATTTTTCTTATCCATATCTGTGGATGAGAGAAAGAAAAGAAAGAAAAATATAAGCAATAATTAAAGAGAGGAAAAAAATAGTCAAATTAGCGATAAAACTGCCAAACCGTTTGACTTCCTGTAATAGCAGATGCTTGCTTATCGTTAAGTTAAAGCGCGAAAATTTTTGTCACATTCTTCAATTATGTTGATGCTATGCAGACCGAACCTTGTGCAGTTTGCTGATCAAGCAGTAGATTATTTATTCAATAACATCCTTGATTAGCAGATTTTCATGACAGAAGACAATCATTTTTATGCTATGTAGAAGATCTTAGAAAATTTATTTTTCTAAGGGTTTATTATTATTATGACAAATGAAAAAAAAAAAAAAAAAAAAAAAAAAAAAGGTAAATTTGTTTTAAATCATCTGAAAACGATGGTTCAATTATTCGTTTTAAAGGTGATATCGAATTCTTTTGAAAGATAATCATAGTGAAAATTTTTATCCACCCCTCCCCCATCCCCGTATACTTATTCCTAGGGGAAAAAACAATGTCCTATGAATAATAATAATTAAAAAAAAAACTGTTTGACTATTACTCGTTATACAGCCAAATTGAATCAATAATGTATATCAAATGTATGCTGATAGATAGCCTTTCTGTGAATGGAAAATATTGGAACGTGGCAGCGCCACCTGTCGTCCAATATGCACCCAAAGGCAATCTGTAGAGTTTTACGTAATATTAATTTCACGTACCAAATTTACAACATTTATAAATCACAGAAGTTGAGATTTTTCGTTTCCGTTATGAGATTACATTGCAACATAGCCACGCCACCTGTTGGCCGATGTGCATCCAAAATGTACCAGTAAAGCTTTACATAAAATCGATTTCACTTATAACTTCAGTGTATCACAAAATTTAAGTGTTAAATCACAAGAGTTAAAATATTGCCTTTCCGTTAAAATGATTAAATTGCAGATTACAACGCCACCTGTTGGACAATGTATACATCCAAATTGTATTAGCAGAGGTTATAATGATATATACCAATATATTAAGTTTAATGCATTTGTACACTATAGAAGCTGAGATATAGCCGTCCCATAAATGGAGGGTTTCATTACATAGCACCGCAATCTATCGCACGATATATCCTAAATGAAATTTAAATAACCTCCAATTTAGGGCAAGATCTAATTATGTAACAAGTTTGGTTGAATTCCATACATTGATTCATGAAATACAAAATTCACAAAATTTTTCCATGAGTTTAAAATTTTGTAATTTTTTTTCACCTCACCGCTACTGATTCTTGAAAAGCATTCTTTACTGACGTGCTAACAAAACGTTAAACTGAAAATGTAAAAAATGCTCTATTCTCTATCAAGCTAAAAATTATAAATTTCGAATAACTTACGAAGTTTTTAAATTAGAATGTTACAAATCTCTCAATAGGATTCTTATCAATATCATAAGCGATATTTTAAAACTGGTCCGATCTCTCTGCAATCATTTGTTCTTGAGATATCGTGTACATGGACTAACGGGCTATTACGCTAATAGGTGCCGATACCATACCAACCTTTTGACTTCCGGGTTCCTCACGCCAGAAAACGTGTGAAAAAATCAAAAACTGAAGTCAAAAATTTTCATGATTAACCTAGTTTCTCAACCAATAGTACTAAAAAGTCATTTTGTCATATTCGTTATAATTACACTGTTACAGAACGTGTTATGACGGTGTTACACTTGAACGTTCTATATAGAACTAGAATTGTACGTTTTATAGATGGTACAAATCAAACATTTTCAGAACGTTCTAAATAATACCATTTCTGAACGTGTTTTAGAACGTTCTTTTGACACGAAACACGGTGTTTGAACTATTGAAACCGTTATTAGACGTTCACAGAACGTTCCTGTGCTACTTGGGCATGTTGAAATCGGAAGCACGATAGGCCAAATTTATCGGGACATCATTCGGGAACAACATGTACGTTTGTTTAGGAGTGTCATTCGCCCAGACTTTGTGTTTATGGATGACAATGTGCGTCCTCACCGTGCAAACATTGTACACGGATGCCTACAATCTGAAGCTATCACCCGCATGGATTGGCCAGCATTCTCACCTCACTAGAATACGATAGAGCATGTGTAGGACATGAGCATGTGTATCTACGTGACAGGACAGTTGTGAAAAATTATGGCTAATTTATTCGGGGACAAGTCAACCAAGAGATAGATCTATTGCGTTACAGTATTATTCCTGTCTAGAAAAGCTACAATTCGGGTTCTGCAGTGTGTAAATAAACAGAAATTGATAAATGTTATGGTAATTAGGAAAAAAAAAATATTGCTGCACGCGTTAAATGTACATCAGCTGAAAGGCGTGCTACTTTTACTTACTTTCCGGGATATTCTATACAATAAAATTTAAGTACATATATCCTAGAATTACATAAACCTACATACATTAAGCAGATTCCAGTTTTTAATGTGAGATTCGTCAGGTAGTCGAACATTTAGCGTTGCTACCTGCAATTGGCGTGTTGCGGGTACGAATCTTGTTTATGCTTGTAGTGTTTCAGAACTTACTTTATGCCGTATGCTATTAAACCTATTGCCGGTCTAATAAACCTTAATGTGCAAAAAATGACTAATGGGGAGCACTTGAAACCCAAATCTCAATCACTTCATCATAAGATATGATTAATTTTGCCTGATATTTCCAGTGAATGTATCATAGTTACACAGGTTAATATTGAATAAAATTTTGTAATGAGCACACTACAATAGCTTAAAATGCTGGAGAATGCTAAAAACGAATGACAGAACTAAAAATGAAAAGCGATGATGTTCTAGTTACATATGTACACTAATACATTTGTATATCTGATATACATTTATATACAAATGTAGTGTACAAATATATAACATATGCATTTGTATGCTTTGTAAATCTGAATGTTCATTACCATTTTCTAAAGAAAACGTAGTTTTGAGCAGAGAAATAGTATATGTTCATTTCCTTTTGTTTTGAGAAATAGATAAAGACACTAAAATAAGTACTTAAATTATTTCTTTCACATACCGTACACTGTAAAAAATATGTCCTATTTGCTGCCAGAAATTCTCTGTAATTTGAGAAAATACGTGCAATTTACGGAAACATTACGTTGTCAGAACTTATTTTCTCAAATTACAGAGAATTTCTGACAGCAAATAGGACATACTTTTTACAGTGTAATGTTTTAAAACTGTTTTGTACGTCTCTATGCAGAAATTATTTTTGGCATATATACATTTTAAATCAGGAAACACTGATAATGTATAAGAATATCTAAAAGTGTTTGCGAAAACTAAAGTAGAATCAAACACAATGACAGAAATGCAGGCATATCGAAATTATGAACAGATTTCAACTGTATTGATAGTTGATGTAAAGGAAAAACTATTTTTAGGAAATAACATATTAAAGAAAATGCCATTTTATTATCGTTACTTTTACTATTACTACTTCTGTAATCATTGTTATTAAGCAATATTAGAAGTGTCAATATTATTAGCATCATTGTTAGGATTCTTATTATTTTTACTCATTAAGTTGTTACTTTAGGTAAAGAAAAAGAAAATGATTTAAAAAACATATTTTTTAAGTATAATTGTTAATTTATTGTCTACGTTTAATGTCAACTAATAAAAAAGTCAATCAATAAATTTAAAACGAAAACCTCATCCAAATTTCTTATTTATATCCATATAATTTTAAAAGTATTATTTATATAAAAAATAAGAAAAAAGAATTTTAAAGAAGAAAAGAAAAAGAGTTTAAATTATTTCTTCTGCTATTTAGTCTCTAATAATTATATCTGAAGCTATTTATAATGCATGTTTAATAAATTTTCTTATTCATATTCATTTTCCGATATTTTTTTTTTTATGTATTTACTTTGAACAAAAAATAATAATAATTAATTTAAGTTAAAAAATATATTCCAATCTTAAGGTAATGTAATTGTTCGATTAATTGATAACAGATGTATCTTTGAAATTTTATATTTTATACATTCATTTGATTAAAAGTTATGTGCAAAGGATGAAAGCCAAGAAATAAGTTATTACGTAGATATTTGTAAAGCATTAGGGGAATTAGCAGTGCATGTGGGGATCACCGTGTCTCTTAATTTTAAAGCTTCCATTCAAATTCACATAAAACAGCGCTTTCTATCAATGATAATATAAAAAACCATAATAATTATTGCCTTAGTATATATCTTTTAAATAGACCTAATATAGATATATTTTTAATATTAAAGATAAATACAATCTTTTATATGAAACCAACTTCAATGGTACCAAATTAAAAGTGCCAAGTTTCCATAATACTAATATATATATATATATATATATATATATATATATATTATTTTCATAACTTAATTTATTTTGTAATTCCTAATTATTTTCTGTACTTTAAATTTCCATATGCTGCATTTTTAAACAAAATATACGTTTCACAGATGCTTTAACTTTTATCTAATTGTTTAATTAGATAATTAAACAACAATTCAGAAGTCTTAAATTTTGTAAATCTTGCAAAAAAATAAACGGGAATTTCTTAAAAGAGCAATAAAACTTTAATCTTTTCAGCATTATGTTTAAACAAGTTGAGTCTTCATTATTCGTTAAAATTAGACCGTTAATTAAAGAGCAGGTTTGTTATTGTTCTTAAGGAGTTTTAAATGTTTTTAAATGCAATGTTCTTTTTCAATTAGGATACGATATTACCATGATTAGAAATAATTTAAAATTTCTTCGTATTTCTGATTTAGTTCAATGATATTTTAATCTTTTCATGTTAAGTTTTCAATTTTTATAATGGAATTTTGTATTAAACATATGTATACATCTTAAGTAATATTAAAAAAATTGCCGTTTAGGTTAATTTTTATTCATTGTGTAAATACTCGATAGATTGTTTTAAAAAATTGCCTTTGTGTATATTATTAAGAGGTAGATTTCTGAAAAGAGATATCCTTAAGATGCTAAGTTAAATTTATTTTTTCGAAATTTAAAAAATAATTGCCTGAATGTAAAGAATAAACATTTCCGAAACATTTAAATTTTACTTAAAAATTATTATTCAAATTTTTATTTCTTTATAATTGATTCTCCAATTTACTAGAAAAAAAAAAACGAGTAAAATATCTAATATATTAAGTTTTATTAATAAATTATATAACATATTTCCTTTTATTAAGAAATTATCTACGATAAAAAACCTTAAAGTTTCAATAAAAAATTATCATTCAAACTCAAATTTTTGAACTTCTCATTTCTTTGAAATTGGTTCTTCAGTTAAGTTTTTTTTATATAAAAATATAAACAAGTAAAATATATAATGTATTTATGTCGATTAATAAATTATCTAGCATATTTACTTTTTTTATGAAATTATTATATGTGAAACATTAAAAAAATATTTAATGCCTTTAAAAAAGTAAAATGCTGGTTGACGGTAATTTATTTCTTAGTAAATTATTACTTTCTTTTGTCCATATACATGGAAGAGAAAATATTGTTTTTGTGTCATTTTTTTGAAAGTGATTTCTTCTTACATTTACTCGTTTTAAATCCCCTGAATCCAAAAAATCTATTCTTAGCTCTTGATCTCTGTGTATGGTATCAGAATATCTTAAGAACAAACTACAATAGGAAGTAAAAAATTAGTAAATTAAATCTGTATCATATAGAGAAGCGGCATTTCACTTTTCGTTGAGATTGACAAAACAGTTCGTGTACAGATACATCCCAGAAAATTCAGATACGTACATCTACGAAGAAAATTACAGGTAAGTAGAGTTTAATATCTATAGAATGATGTGTATGGTAGTGTATCATAGGTTATACTGTGTACCAAGTAGTAAGTACATAATTTTTAGATTATATACTGAACTTTCAATAATTAAGCAGAAACATTTTTTTTTTCTTTTTACGGATTATTATTAGTGGAAATGCTTTGTAATAACATTTTACCACATCCAGGAAAACTGAACAGGTATTCATATGAATTCCTCATGCTCATACAACATATATATACATATATATTTGCGTGTGTGTATATATATATATATATATATATATATATATATATACACCGTGACCAATAAGTTCTCATACAACTTTTGAAGCACGCTAAAAAGTTGTACATATGTGTTACTGCAGTCCCAATTATTTTGCAGGCTTTTTAGTGTAAGGTATAAAGCTATTGCAAGAGTAAATCTTGTACTAATTATAAATTTTCTTTACCTAGGTAGAATGAAGAAATTGAGAGAAATTGTGATAAATAAATTCATCAAAGGAAAGCAGACGGGTGAAATTTTCAGGGACTTGAAAGCCCTGGGGATGAAGAGAGATTTCATTTACAGAACTATCAGAAGGTATAATAAGACGTCCTCTGTCGATGACAGAAAAATATCTGGCAGACCGAGGTCCGTTTGGACAAATGAGGCTGAGAAAAGGGTCAGGAAAAGGGTACGACGAAACGGACAAAGATCTGCTAGAAAACTAGCACGATAGTTCGAAATATCGAGGAGATCAAAGTTAAACATTCTGAAAAAGAACCTTGGGTGCAAGGCTTATAGAAAACGTAAGATGCACGGAGTTTCGGAGTCTGCTAAGATGAAAAGGATGGAAGAAATTCTTGCTTGGCACGCTGGGTATGAATTTGTCTTTTGAGACGAGAAACTATTCATTTTAAATCAAAGTCTCAACACCCAAAATGGCAGAGTATGGTCAATTTCCATGGAAAACATCCCTAGGAGCCAGCATTACGTTAAGAATTATCAAAATTATTCGTCTCTGATGGTTTGGATCGCTATTTCCAAGGAAACTCCCGTTAGTCTTCATTGATAAGGGAGTAAAAATCAATGCCCAATATTATAAAACTGAGGTTTTGGAAAACGTTTTACTCCCAAATGTCCAGAGTATATATGGGCGGAATATTTCTGCCTCCAACAAGATGGGGCTACTTCTCATACAGCACGTGTGATTCAGGAATGGTGCAGTCAAAATTTAGCTGACTTTTTTCCAAAGAACGAATAGCTCCGCAACTCCCCCGATCTGAACCCGCATGATTTATTTTGTGTACTCCCAATAGCATAACTATAAAATCATAGACTTGAGCAAATTCAAAAATGTAATTCAAATGATATGGCAGGAAATGTCAATGGAAGCCGTGCGTGCCGCATGTGATGGATTTGAAAAGAGATTTAAGCTCGTTAAGAAACTAAAAGGCGGAATTATTCCAAAGCATTTATTGTAAAGATACTCAATAATTGCTTCTTTAATTTTATGCAAGAAGTTTTATTATGATTTATTTTGTGTTATTGTAATAAATATTTGAAAATGTACGAGAACTTATTGGTCACGGTGTGTATATATATATGCATATTAAAGCTAAATATTCTTCGCTTGTTTTTATATTTATCCGTTTTGAAATTACCTAAATATGGAAGGCAAGTTGCTAATATTTGATCTTTGTCTCTGTCTCATATCAAAATAACTTAAAACAAAATAATTTCAAGCAATGCCAATGTTGTACTCTGTAGTTATTATAAGTTTGTTACTTGAAAAGTTTGATCAAGATTAATAATTTACTGAAAGTTGTCTGAATATTTTTCAATGTGCTTTTAAATTCAATAACTAAATTAAATTCAATTTAAATTCTTAATGTATGTACAAAAATCCAAAGGTGGGTTCAGGGATAATTATTAAGCAAGAATTATTTGCCAAATAAAATAAAGCTGTTAAAAAACCTAATTTTAAATGTTTTTAACGAATGTTTATGCAACAGTACTCGTTATCTTATTCCTTAATTTCCAATCTGTATTTTTAGAATTAAATTTCAAGGTAAGAAAAAGTCGTGTGCGTAACCAGATTATCTCTCTCTCTCTATATATATATATATCTCTGTGTGTGTGTGTGTGTGTGTGAATATATATAGACATAAGCAAACAAGAAGAAACATATTTCATTGCTAGTAATTTATTTTAAATACGGAAAAAATTGAAGGTATATGATAAAAACTTAATAATTACTGAATAAACTTTACAAATACATTATGTAATTAGATCTCGGGGAGAGGGGGGGATGGAAATTCTAACAGGACGATACGTCGATTCACACCTTCCACTCTACAAAAGCTTTGTTCATCCAGAATCAAGTTACTGTTATGGACTGGCCAACCATTAGTCCAGACCTAAATGCAATTTAAAATTTCTGGAGAATATTCTTTAGAGAGTTGTATGTTTATGGTTTTCCGTTTTCGACTAATCAGAAATTAAAGAAACAAGTAGAGCAGTTTTGGTACTTACTATAGCCACACATTCTCAAAACTCTAGCTTTAATTTTTCCTGATATGATTTTTAAATTATTTAAAAGGACTAAATTCAAAACTTTAATTTAAATACGAGGTACTCGAATATTTTTATATTTTTTAGACAGATTATTCTGTTTGTTTGCAAATTAGAAATTTCATTATATATATATATATTATAAAAGACTGCACAACGTATAAACTCAGAAGAGAAGACAGATGCTGCTAAAATGGTAATGTTGAATGTAGATTATTTCAAACTGTGTAGAAAAAATTAGGTTAGAAGTAATCCTTAATTAAATAAAAGAATTTAGTCAAAGTTGTGTCGTGAGACTATCTTAAATTATGATTATACGAGAGAGATCAATTGATATAGGGTTATCAATATATCCAAATACTATTTTTTGGGGGGGAGGGGGATATGCACAGTAAAATTACTTATTGAAAGCAGTTTTATCTACTTGCATACACTTATCTTTATATGTAACATAACATATCAACTATTTTCATTTAATGAGTAAAGTAATACGGTATTTCACTATAGATTATAATACCACACAAGCATGTGTTAAAATGATGCTTAAATAACAGATGCGCATACATTCATAAATATTCTGGTTTGCCGCTTGGTTGCAAATGTATTGGGCTAGGAAAACGGTTTGAAATACTCACTTATTAAACATAATTACCTTAATATACATTTCTAAATTTCATTAAATTACAGTAATTTTCAACTGGAAAAAGCTAGCTCGCGAACCATAAATTGTCAGCATATACTTAATCTTGAATTAATTTTGTTTAAATCTCTCTATGTTTTACCGATTTTAGAAATTCTCGGACTTTAGCTTGAAAATAAAGATTTATAGCCATTTTTTACATTTTTGTCAAAATCAGCTAAAAATTTATCATTAAAAAAAAAGTGATATTTTAGACTTCAAATACAAAACAACTTGACTCATTATTTAGCATGAGTATGAATTTGGAAAATTTACAGCACCTAATATTTAAAATACCAGTCCAAAGTTGCGCATAAAAAAAAGAAACATGTTATAATTAGTTTTAAAATACCTTTAAAATACCTGTACATTTATAATACATATATTATAATACTTTTAACATTTATACCTATTTTATAATGCCTTTATAATACCTATAATAAATATCTTTATAATAAATAATAACCTTTAATAAATACGTTTATAGTGCGAATAATTTTTATTGAATTTAAAAACTTTGGCAATGGTGTCTATTATTAATATTTATAAATATTTTTTTTTTCATTTAATTATTTTTATTATTTGTTATAATTGAATGAAAACTCTCTTGCGCATATATTTGCTTTTATTTTCCTTTTAATTTTTCATATTTCAATCTAAAATTGAAGTGAATTTTGATCTAACATAAGTTTTAAATTTTGATAAATCTCGAATTTTAATCAATAAAATAAAAACTTAAAAAATTCTGTTAAACTGATTTTGGTTAACAAAAGAACAACAAAGAAGACATAACAAAAGACATAACAAAGAAGTATCCTGATTAAATTATGCTTCTAAAATCATTCAATAAATTAATAAAACTCACATTGAAATTGGTCATTCACATACAGTCGGTAACAAAAGTGTCCGAACACTAGCAAAAATTCCTATGTAAAAAAAGTACACTTAATACTGTTTTGTTAAGTAAATCCTTGTCGAATCATGTTCTTACACTAACTAAGAACAGGATTCGACAAGGATTTATTTAACAAAATTGTACGAAATGTACTTTTTTTACATGGGAATTTTTGCTAGTGTTCGGACACTTCTGTTACCGACTGTACCCAAGTAAAGAAATAGACAACTTCTACAAATTTATAACATAATATGTATAGATAAATACACACACACACACACACACACACACACACACACACATATATATATTTATAGATAGATAGATAGATAGATATAGATATAGATATATAGATAGAGAGAGAGAGAGAGAGAGAGAGAGATGGGAATTAAATAAGGGCACACTTGCGAACTTAAATCATTACGATTTCTCCACATTTTACTTAAGACAGTAATATGAGAAATGACAGGTAACCGCTTAATTAGTGGAATATTACCTTCATTTTCTTTATTGCAATTATTCAAAAAGATATGAATGCCGAAGTAATTTAAAAATGTTTCAATGCTGCATATTTAATTTTAATTCATTTCCTACAGCCTCTCTAGATTATGTCGTGAAACATTAGAGAGTTTTATTTTTCATATTTACAAACATATCTAACATAAAATCTGAGTTATAGCTACTGAAAGCATGTATGAATTTTCATTTGTTTACACATGTTTATTGTGGATTTGTCTGCATTAAACGTTTTGTATGTGTAAAATGTGAATTTAGAGGCAAATCTTTAAATTTTATTTATTGGTTCGAAAGTGTTCAATATTAATACTTAAAAGAGGATGACAAAATCATATTTCTGTAACCTGTGTATTAAAGAGCTTTTTAAACCTTTAGTAACATATTTTTTAATTAATATATATATATATATATATATATATATATATATATATATATATATATATACATATAGGTAACTGTTGTAACGAATATATGAGTTTAAAGATAAGAAAAACATAAAAGGAGAATTGCAAACCAATGCGCACAATTGCTGCAAAAGGAAATGATAATCTTTTCCTATATATATATATATATATAGGAAAAATGCTTTACAAAAAAATAAGAAAATCCCCTCATTTAACGACATATAGGTATGAAAAAATATGCATACATTTGAGTGTGCAAAAAATGTATATAACAATTCGTTACTTCTGTATAATACTTTGCTTTAAATTTAGCAATAATACTATTAATTAATTAATTGGGATATAAGAAAAAGCATGTGTAATAAAAATTATACTAAGAGAACATTTCGTTTCATGGTATATTATAAATATATAATTATTTGGAAGCACTGTTTGTAATTGATAATCCCATTGGCACACAAAAAAGTTTCTAACGCATGCATTCAAAAAGTAGCATATGAATTGAAACTATAAAATTCATCTCTTACGCCCCAAAGATTAATTTCCTTAATTACACTTCATCTCATTATCACGGGTGAATTAAAGTTATCTGAATTGAATCGAATGACATTAATGTATATAAAATTCTAATTTTAACGTAAATAACTCTTGTTACACGTGGCATGCAGTAATAATAAGTATTAAGAGAAACGTCTAATGTTATTTGAGTTAAATTTTTAAAACTTAACTTTATACGTTGAAAAAAGTCTATAGATAATTCTCTATTTTTTTATTTACTTTTTTGTACATTAAACTGTTGTTTTTCATAAGTCTTGATCCTTAATATTTACGTATTACATAGTTGAAATAAGAGCAAAAAAGTTATATAAAATAAATTATTAAAAGATATATGGTATTAAAAAAATTATTTACATGACATTAAATATATATTTTGATATTTTTCTTTCTTTATTTTTTTATGTTAAATTTATTTCCTTTTTTTTTTTTTTTTTTTTTTTTGTTATTAGTATTTTTCAAAATTTTAAATAAGCTGAGAGTTTTTGAAACGTTGTAAACTGTGATAAGAAATCGTAGTATAGAAGGTTTATTTTATATGTGCTTTAGTTAAAGATTCATATAAAGTGAATGATTAATAAATTAATTTAAACCTTTAATATTTTCAGATTTCCAGTTCTTCTCAAAAAAAAAAAAAAAAAAAAAAAAAAAAGGCAGGGGTTTTAATAATATTTACTATATTTATTTTATTATTTATCTATATTTATGAATCTGTGAACCCTGCAATGTCATTGGGCATTAATTATGGCAAAGCAAGAACGAAAAATCAAGCAGTACTGTTTGATTACTAACCCTTTTCAACTGTACGTACATGTTGTATCGTATAACTTTAAATATTCTTTGCCTACATTATCACACAGTAGACAGACAGAAGGACTCAAAAGTATACAGATTGATTAAATGAATTTAAAAACACTCGTAAACATTTTTGGAAAGTGTTAAAAAGGCTTAATGCAGAAGAAAATCCAGCTGTTAGATTATAATTGCAGCCCTTAAAGTATCTGAATATTTTAGTGTAGCCCTGTAAATCTGAAGGTTAATAATATCATATTCCACACAAAACATTATTTTAAAATATTAACAATACATCCCAATTTCATTAAGATTATTACAGAACAATGCTATTTAAATGGGGTTTTTAAAAATGTCTGTCCTAGAACGCAACACATTTGCATTTGTTCTTTCTTTTTAGTTATCCCTGTACACAAATCGGTTGCACACGGACCAATTAATGTAATTTTAAATAGGAACATTTCATAGTGAACTTCATTAATATGTATCATTTTTTAAATACCTGAAAATATTTACGGATATTGGGGGCGAGAGACAGACAGATAGAAAGAACGGATAGACCTATACTCAGTCGGAAAGACTGATAAACAAATTAAAACCTTTTTCACACTTAAAAATTGAATGAAAGTGATAACAACACCTAATGCAAAAAAAATCGCAATTCCAGAATATTTTTATTAATATATATTAAAGTAAGTGAATATTTGTGCGTAGCCCTGTAAACCTAAAAGCAATCATACTATATTTTATAGAAAGCAGTCTTTTGTGATGCATATGTCATACTTTTACTCTTACATATGAATAACATATTTTAATTTCATTAAGCTTTGTGCAAAGTAAAGTTATTAAAATTTCTTTTGTACAAGTACTTTTCATAGAACGCAATGATTTGGAATAATTTCGAGTGTCCCTGTAAACAAACCAGCGATGATATTTACTACATTTTACAAAGGTAACATCCAATAGTGAACTTGAATAAAATATTTCAATTTCATTAAGATTTGTTAAAAGTAAAGTTATTACAATACAGTATATATAAATACCTCTCACGCAACATCAGGCTTAGGAATATTTTTGGGTGTCCCTGTACACAAACGAATTGAGGTATTCTCTTCATTTTCAATAGGGAACATCCGATAGTGAGCAGGGCCGCGGTAGCACAATCGGTAGAGCACCGGCCTCGTAATTGAAAGATTGCGGGTTCGGTATTCGAGCCGACCAAAGACCATCGTGAACACTAATGGTGACTGGTGCACGTAAAATCTGACGTGGCCGCAATGTCCTCCATGTTCTCAGGAAAAATTATACCTCTGGGGTCACCGAAGCGGTAGAGCCATTCCTTCCCTGAGGATCAAAATTGTGATTGCATGTTTCCGGACCATATCTAGGGGTGCGTTCCAGACCGTCGCCAATTGCCCATCTGCGTATAACTAGTGCGACGTAAAACCCAACCATCCATCCGATAGTGAACATGAATAATACATATCAGTTTCAAGATATTCTATAAATATCTACTGGGGTTAAAGCGCAGATTGGCAGAGAAATGGACAGACGAACAAACATACACACACACACACACACACACACACATATATATATATATATATATATATATATATATATATATATATATATATATATGTATATTGCGTCTATTAACTGTCGATGCTGATTTTATTAAGCAGCGGCTTTAAGAGGAGTTTGTATTCATTTGATTCCGGTCCTCATAATTTGATCAGAATAAGCGGCTGATTTTATAAACCAGTAAATTTATAAAGCGACAGTTACTGTATCTCCATAAATATATATGATAGCCTCATAGAAATTTATACAATAAATTAGAAGAATAATCGTAATCACATGCTACAGCCACAATGCATCCGAAGTATCAAGTTTTACAGGTTCATGCAAAAAATTTTGATTTTTCTTTAATTTTGTTACAGGTTCCTTTTTTTCTCCTCAGAAAAAACTATAATGTATCTTATGGAACATGTTTTTTATACTCCCAAAATTTCAAGTTGAATTGTAAAGAATTTTTCAGGATATTTGACAAAACGTCTACATTCGAAAGTACCCAAATACTTACTGGTTAATAGTGTACTTTTTTTTAAACAAAAATGAATATGTGTGTGACATTTTCCCACAAAAATTAATTTTTATGCAGTTTTAAAATTTATTTGTAAAATGTAATTTAACATATGAATTAAATTAAAATATTTCTTTTAAAAACAACATGAAAGTTTATCTTTTAAAGGCAAATGTAAAAATCTGATGTGGCCCCCACATAACTTCTTTATACAAGCATATTTTTATGAAAACATTGACAGTTTTGTGTGAGGTAACTGATTCATATATAAACAGACAGGTTAACGTTCCACGAACATTCCTTTTGCTAAACTGCTATTCTAAACAATAATATCACGATAATACGTATATATATACTGCCGAGACAAATATACTATTTTTTTTTTTTTTTTTTTTTTTCAGAAATGCTACTGAACGAATTTTTATAGAATATCTCACTAGCAAATGCACAGCTTAGAATGCAATGTAAATAATTCGAGTAAAGATGGCCGAGATTTGTTCTCTTTGACACAAAATTAGTATCGGAAAAGATAAACTTTACTAAAATAATTAACACAGTTAAAATGTAGAAAGTGATTCTGTCTATCCTAAAACAACAATTGCCGCAAAATATTATCGCTAATCTTGTCATACCGCAAATTAGTAGCCATGTAGATTTTTCGTCATGGCATCGAATTTGGCGACTTGGTGAAAGAATTTGGCGAAAATTTGTAATTTATTGTTGCCAAAGTTTGGAAGCTCTAACCTCAATAATAACAGAATTCTGAAAAATTCAGAAAAATTCATTGGTTTATTGCGCAGAACTAAATTATTCGATAGTTCTATAAGTGACTCACAAGACTAAAAGAAAAAAAAAGAGTGATTGTTGATGATTGTAGACTAGAACTTGCCTATATTCTTACGTGTTACTTTCTACACTGTATTATAGTAAAAATGGAAACAGATGAAAGTTTTTTTACCTTTCCACGAAGGTGGGCTTTGACTTAGCGTTATATTAGGCATTCAAATGTGGCGTAAAATGATAGTAAGGGATTTAAAAGGTTGGAAACTTTACCTTAAGAGTAGACCACTTATGGAAATTTTGTGATGACGCATTATAGCTTCTAACGCGGAACTTCATTGAAGATTCTATGGATAAATTGAAATTCCATTCAAACTTTGAAATATTCAGTTGTTCCGATTTTAGCAAAAATTATGCTCTATGATGTATTTAACAATGTTTATTAGATTTCTGTTGTAAAAATGACCATTTTATTGGATTGTTTCAAGAATATTGATTTTTGTCGAACAAAAAAGATGTTTGTTCAACTGCTTACTGAATTCTAATTAAATAAAGTGCATTCGTCGATTAGAATTTGCTTCTTTCTTTAAGAATTACTTTCTACACGCTAAAATGTCGACAACTTTTTTATCAATATAATTACAGTCTTCATCTATGGACTGAATATTCATTAAATGAAATACATTCGTCGACTAGAACCTATTTCTGTCTTAAAGAACCAATTTTGACACCCTACAATGTCGACAACTTTCACAACAATAAAATTACGGGCTGAATATCCATTAAATAAAATGCATTTGTCGACAAGAACCTGCTTATGTCTTTACAGATTACTTTCTACACGCAAAAATGTCTTAAAATTTCATAGCAATATCATTACTGGCTCTATCATTAGCTTTTTTTGAAATCTCTATGATGGTAGGTTATATTTAATTGCCAAAACCTTCGTATTCTTGGTCATTATTAATATAATTTTCCTAAATATATCCAAACCGGAAACACATATAAAGTAAAAAAAGGGAGGTGCAAAACTAGATGTTTTAAGAAACCTACATACCAACTTGTAACGTTCTACATCCAACCGTTTTTTTCTATGTGAGATACATTACAGGCTCTATCTACTTGCTTAAAATTCATTAAATAAAATGCATTAATTGACAAGAACTTGCTTATGTCTTTATGCATAACTTTTATGCATAAAGACACATATGCATAGAGCACTCTTTATGCTCTACACGCAAAAATGTCTTCAAAGTTCATAACAATATCATTACTGGTCCCATCATTAGCTATTTTTGAAGTCTCTATGATGTTAGGTCATATATAATGGCCCAACCAATTGTATTTTTAGTCATTATGAATATAATTTTTCTAAATATCTCCTAAATGGAAATTCATAGAAAGTCCAAGAAAGGATGTGTACAACTAGATGTTATAACAGACCTATAATGCAATTTGCAACTTTCTACGTCCGACAGTTTTTGAGTTATGCGAGATACACCCCCCCCCCCCAACCCCTACACAATCATACACACATACTTACATACATACGTCACGAAAATTCGTGTAAAATCGTTTATATCTCTGAAACTGGAACTCGTATTAAAACCAAAGTTGCAGGTGTACAACTAGACATTATAACAGCTACACATATAAATTTGCAACAAGCATTCTACGATTATTCATTTTTGAGCTATGCGAAATACAAAATTCATTTCGCAAATCGGGATTACTATACTTCTTTATACATTCCACAAGGAAGCAAAAAAATTGATTATATTTTTTATATTAAACAATGTTCATTATTTTTTATCAAATAATTGTAATTATTCAAATTTTTAAGACATGTGTATCATTTGCTTAAGAATCAAATTTTAAACAAAAATAATTTATAGTTTGTAGATTAAACAGTATTAAATAGTATATGTGATGATTTTAAAGTATAAAACTTATTCCTCTTACGATATTAGATTTTCGAAGAAAGCTATAATATTTATAATATAGCTTTAAACTTACTAGGGAAAATTCGTTTATAAGTTGTCGAATAAACTGAATTTACCCTCTTGTATGTCTTGAGATATTTTCTTTTATATTTTGAATAAATTTACTTATTATGTAATTTCGATAATTACAAATTTTGGAAAATATGTTTTAAAAGTGTAAATTACTTTTGAAAAAATAGCTATATTTTATAAAACAAGGATAATAATAAAATTACTGAAATTACATATTTAGAATTTCAGTAATCGTATAATTCGTATTACTTTACAATATTGTTAATTTAATTAGACTACATTTTTTAACAAAAAACATGTTCCAGAGATTTTTTAAAGTTTCTGTAATTGTTTAATTAGATAAGTAAACAAATAATCAAGTTTATAGTTTTGTAGAGCTTACAAAATATTAAACCGGGATTTTTAAATAGAGTATAATCTTTAATCTTTTCTGCATTCTGTTTAAACAATTGCGGTTCTCATTAGCCGTTAAAATTAGATTTTTAATTAAAAGGAAGTACTGTTATTATCTTAAAACATTTTTAAATGTCTTTTTGTACAAAGTTTTTTTTTTTTTTTTTTTTTTTTTTTTTTGGGGGGGGGGGGGGGCGGGGGGACGGAGGATATTACGCTAATTAGGAATAATTGACAATTTATTCGTTTTTATTCATTAATGTAATAATAATTTAATCGCATGCTGTATTAGTTTGTTTAAAATTTGATAATGAAATTTACTTTAACTGAAAACATGAAGTTTTAAATAATATTAAAAATATTTTTTTTTATAAAATATAAATTTTATTTTATTTTATTTTTGAAATTAATTGTTAAATTCTTTTAAAAATTCAAAATAAATTTTTGAGAAGAGTTTTGTTTTTTAAGCCGACGTTTTGTGATATTTATTTTTAGTAAACTTAGATAACTGTTATTTGAAAGCAATATATATATATATGTATATATATATATATATATATATTCCACAAAGTTTAAATGTTTTTAATACGGGAAATTTCTAATTTCTATAAAGGTACTTTGTATACCTACATTAACTTGAAGGACGAAGTAAATTATCTATAATATTTACTTTGATTAGTAAATTATTTAAGGTAAAAGAAACGTTTCGAAATAACGTTTTATCATGCTTTCCACGTGTTAAATTTATTACAATTAGATAGTTACAGTCCCAAAATAAAATGCAAATATTTAGTCATTTGTATATCTGTACTGTTTTAAATACTTACTAAAAAAGGTCACGACGTGCAGAATTCATTTCGGGATAAAACTGCACAGAAAAGTATTATATTATGAACATTACAATTTATTATACCTGACGTGGCCGCAATGTCTTTCATGTTCCCATCAAATTATACCACTAAGGGTCACCGAAGCGTGGGAGCCATTCCTTCCGTGAAGGATCAAAATTGTGAGGGCATGTCTCTGGACCATCTCTAGGGATGAGTCCCACACCATCGCCAATTGCGCATTGCGCAGCACTAGTGCGACACAAAACCTAATCATCCAACCATCCGTAATATTTCAGAAAAAGCAAAATCGAGGCATAAATGTGTTAATAAATACACAAACGCTTTTGACGGGAAAGTATTAGTATAGAGAGTAGGTGAAAATTATACTATAGAGAGTATGTGAAATTTATACTATAGAGAGTGGCTGAAATTTTATTTCATACTCAGAAAGTGGAAAAACACACAAACAAATAAAGCCCCAACTTTTTGCATAAACTATTTAAAGTCCTGCCTCCAATTAAATAATAGATTATTTTTTTTATGTAATAACATATTGAAACATTTTCACATTTTTAAATATTTTTTTGTTATCTAATCTCTTTTTTAGTGCCTTTTATTTCATGGGAAGTTCTATAGTATTACCAAGATATATTGCAATTCTCATAAGAAAAGATAGCTTTCCATTATTTATTTAAGGATGTGTTCTTAGCATTTTCGAAATCGTTCGATGTAAATAAATATTTAATGTATTCTTTTTTTCGTTTCATGTAGCTACAGAAATATCCGATCGTATGAACACTAAGGAAGAAAAATCGTAGTTCCCCTTGACAACCTAATAGCCCTCTTGGGCAACATTAACGTTACGTATAAACTACACCACAAAATTTAAACAGATAAACTATCTTTCACTAAGTGGGATGTTCTTTGCGGATCATTAGTTTTATCAACGGAAATGTTTATGAAAAATTACTTTTTGATTAAAACGTCTTAAATTATTTGATTATAACAAAACATTTTTAAAACATAATTTCAAATTTCGTATTTTTATTTACTTCACAGCGAGATTAATAGAAATATTCATCTATATTTGTACATTTTATACAATTTATGCAATACAAATTAATTAATTTTATTAATTTTATTTGAAGAATTAAATTGATGAATTTTGTAAATGGAAGCTTGTTAATAGACTATTTAACTTTACTAAATATAATTCATTATTATTTATTTATTTATTTATTTTTTTGTAAGTAATTCAACTTTAGCTGAATATTTTTAAAATAATTTTTTATCTAAAAACAGTTTAAAAAATATTTACTAATAACTTCTATATAATATATATTTTTTTTATATAAAAGTTATAAACTATTTTTAATTTATATTTAAGTATCTAGTACTTCGAACTAAAATGTTTAACTTTTAAATAGTATTCATCAATAACGCTTATATAAAACTGTATTATTTAAATTTGCTATAAAATTTGTATTTATTTAAATTCTTTGGAATTTCTGTTTTCATTAGTTCATGTCTTTTTTTTTTTTTTTTTTTTTTTTTCACTAATCGCCTTCAAGTTTTTATTTTATGTGTTATTTACCGGCTCTCATGCTTAAAGCATATCATTCTTTATACTTCAGCTGCGATTCATTCTCCTTTTCTTACAATTTTTAATTTTTGGCATCGTTTTATCATTCTTTTAAATGCGGATAATATATGCAGAGAGAACGAGAAAAGCTTTAGTAAAATAAAAGAGGATAATTCGGTATCCAAGATAAACAGTTTTTACCAGGGAACATCAAGATTTACCACACGCTGAGAAGCAAAAAAGATAAAGTTAGATGACTACACAGAGAAACAAGAAACTTTTAAATCCAAAGAATGTACTCTTTAACTACATTTCTTGCGACCATGGGAGCCTCTGCGCAAGTGCGGATTCAACGAGTTCACTAGTAAAATAGGAGAGACAAGCTTTTCGTTGAGAGGAAATAAGCGAAAAGGGAATACCGAATGACTGGATGCTTACTAAATTCAAACCTGTCGGTCAACTTGGAAAACCTTCAAGATTTTCGACTCGTCCTCACTGCTCGGCGTAGGAAACGTGGTTACACTGTATAATTTTTTGACTTCAGAAATCAGAGTAAAGGGATATACAAAAAAAGAATAACTGAGTGTAGCACAGTACAGATATCCACTATAAATGAATCACTAATTCAACCTCTAAAGAATTCTTAGTTAGATTGTAAGAACTTCTAAAATGTAACTAAAAACTAATGGTCTACCGCATAACCTGCTACACAATCCTCTAATTTTAAGAGGTTGTCCAATTTATATATGCAGAGAGAGTGAGAGAGAGAGAAAGAGAGAAAGAGAAAGTGTAAGTGAGAAATAAGTGAATATGGAATAAAATTTCTTTTTGAACTCACCAAATAAACTGAAGTATTGTAGATCATTGAGGATTAGATGACTGCAAATTTCAAAATGTTTTTAATGGGTTTTGATGCTTTTATGTTACAAAAACAGATATTACATGCAAAATGTCTAATTAAAAAAATTAAAGCTATTGTCGGATAATATGAACCATACAAGTAACGTGGAATAGTTCTAAAGGACAATAAGGCATGTTCATTTCTTTAAAGGTCAATGTGCAATTGTACAGCACTTTTACAGAAAATTATGAATAATTTCAGCATATACATTTTATTTCGGAATTTTATTGATAATAAACAGTTGTGAAGAATTTATCAACAGTCAAGATTTACAATAATCACAAATAGCATATCATTATTCTATATTATACGAACTGGCATCTAAGAGAATAAATCAACCTCAAACCGCTGTTGGTAAAAGTAAATTTATGAAAATCAGATTGCTAACACTATTACCTATCAGAAATGACATTTGGTTTTCACTCTCATTTTGCTGCTTCGTAAATATATTACAGAATTCCTAATGCTTAACTCAAAAAAGTTTCAGTGTTGATAAACTAAAGAAGGTGTATGACACAAAAACTGCTTTTGTTACTGGCACAAGGTGAACTACCGTTAAAGTTCGTGAAGCGTTTGACGTGCGTTTGATAGATAGCACAAGTGTCCAAGTAAAATATACAATTACCACTTTACTTGACTATTTCATTTTTCCCACAATCCCTTTCTCTCTTTCTCTCTGTATATTTAAGTATATAACACAATTAAATTTTACTTTTAATGCGTAGTAAACTTCTAAAATGATATTCATAAATTTATACATTTAAAACCCAAACTTGAACTACTCTATACAACTTATTATTCAAAATATTTCATTTCTAGCGTAATGTGCAGTTAAAAATAAATGCAAAAGATTTTAAAAGAAATATTAGTTTTTCATACGTTGTCTATTATTCTATGTAACCGAGTATTATATAGATAATTTTGAAATTTAAATATCTAGATCTTTAGTTATTAAGAAAACCATATTTATTTATTTTTTTATTTTTATAAAGTGAATGGCAGCCTATACCCACTTCTCTGGTCATCATATTTAAATGTATTTTCAAAATAATTGAATCACTGTTTTTTCTCGCTTTATAGATAAAAACTATTTTTTTTTTCTTCGTGGTTTTTATGTGATTTATATTTAAATTATGGAAATTTAAAATTAAGACTACTTTATTAAAATTAATTATAGCCTATACCATTCAGCGATAGGGCATATTTTGATTATCATCATTATTATTATTATTTTAATCGGTTGAGCTTTTTAATCAGCTCTCCACATAATAATAACTGTTTCGTATCATAGGGATCCAACTCACAAACTCTCGGTTCGAAGACCAACGCTTTACCTCAAAGCCACGGTGTTCAACAGCTTTCGTTCCAATAATCCATTCTAAAATTAATAAAAGTGAAATAATTCATAAGTAAAACTTACCGCAAAAATGTAAAATAAATTATTTAAACAGCCAAAAAAACCCCGTATGACATGAGACATACGTGTGGGGTTAAAGCATGCTTTTAATTGATCAAACTCTCCCCCTATGCAGACAGTTTAATAAAAAATTACAAATATGGCTAAATTCAATATGGATAAAACAAAATGAATAAAATAATATGGAACAGACAAAAAACTTATATGGAATAGGCAGAAAATTCATCAAACATTTACAAAAACAGCAGCAAGTATTTCATAAGATCTCCAACGATACAACTAGTCAAAATACGAAACAATCGAAAATATATTACAACGCCATCTATATTAAACTAAAGAAATTAAAACAATAAATAAAGTTATTATAGCTAAATTTAGTCGAAAAATAAGTAATATTTAAAAAGGAAAATCAAAAAATCATTTATATTTCAAATGTTTTAAATATTTTCCTAAAATATAACCATGTAAACAATTTATAGGGTAATCATTTTCAATAGCTTCATTAAAGAAATCTTGAACATCCTTATTTTTGTCATGATAATTAGAAATTAATCTTTTATTTCGATTAAGATAGTTTAAAATGATATTTCTATAGATAAGTTTACTTATGTTAGAGCTCCAATGATTCAATTGAATCACATTAAAATTAAAATTATTTCTTTTATCAAAAATAGTTGTAATCATTTCATTATCTACAATATTTATATCCAAGTCCAAGAAATTTGCTTTTAAAGGATTAAAATTAGTACTAATGAGTTTTAAATAAGAAGGATAATTTTTTTTTAAATTTTTTATTTTAGTGTCATTATTAGTACTAGTAAAAGCGAATATATCTGTAAATTATAATACCCTCATTAGATTTAAAATTATTTTCATACGTATGCAAATATATATTTGCTAAACTGTTGCTAGATACAGAGCTCTGAGGAATCCCATGTTTTTGAACATAAAATTTTGCATGATAATTAATATAATTTTCCTTTAAAACCAAACTCTATATTTTTTTATATTTATTATAATCTATAATATATTTTATATTACTTTCATAATAGAAAATATCCAAAAAATTGATCAAATCGTCTATATTAATATTATTAAATAAATCTTCAAAATCCCAAGTGAAAACATTATTAACCTTCTTACTTTTCATAGAAACAATCAAGTCATAACTATTTTTAAGAATTATGGAATTTTTCGTTTGATCTAGAGCATTTTGAATAAGAAGTTGCAGATTTTTATTAGCTTTAACATTATATGTTTTATAAGCAGAAGTTACTGTTCTAATTTTTACTGGATCTTTATGAAATTTAGGGATAAGCAAAATAAAAGGAAAATTAACATTAGTAAGTTTAATTCCAATTTTTAGATTTTTAGCTTTAATTCTATTTACAAGTTCCCTTTCTTTAATTTTAGACTCTTCAAATAATATATTGTTTGTCATAATTTTATTCACCGTTTCTAGATAATATTTTTTACATATAATAGCAAATAAAATATAGCTGTGAATATTATATACATATAATATTCACAGCTTTATCTACATATGTTATGATAAAGTTTTCTTGAAGTTTTTTAATATCATCTTTAATATCTCGATTAACATAACCCTTCAAAACATCAAATTTTAATTTATCAATATCATTTTTTTATATAAAAACACCATTCATTAAAAGCTTCAATAGGCATAATATATTTTATTGCAATACTTTTTATAAAATTATCAATATCTTTATTTAATTGATTTTTTATATTTTTGATATAATTAGTAGCATTTAATCTATATTTAGTACCCATTTTTATGAAATTCTTAAGTGTACTATTATGTAAAACTAAATCTATAAAATCCATATCACCAGTTATAATATGTTTATGATGTGTGTCAATAAATTGTTTAAAATTTTCATAAATACAAGTTTCTGAATTTCCATCACCCATTTTAATGTTGTAATTAAAAAGTAATCTGCCAATAAGAGTACTATATTTATAAGCCTTTTTAATAATTAGGTTTATAATGGGGAAATATGTTTCATTTTTTTTTTTTATAATTTTATTAAAATTTATATTATCACATTATTTGTTCATAAATAAAACAACAAGATATTCATTATTCTTTGAGTCAGTTTGAATATCTTTAATATTATGTTTTATACATCTATATTTTGTCAAATCTCTAATTACATCAAAAGCATGTGTATTTACAAACATATCATTATTTAATAATATTTTAATAGCACTAAGTTCAGTCTTATTTAAACTAAAAACATAGTTCTTGATCAAGTTAATTTTAAAGCTTTTTTCAAAAGTTTTGCTTATTTCTATAATATATATATATATATATATATATATATATATATATATATATATATATATATATATATATATATACTCTATCCAGATACTCTATATCTAATTTATATGACTAAAATTGGTGATCCTAACACAAATAAAACAAATAAATAAATTATGGGACTAAATTGTATATTGAAAATTAAATGATAAACATGCATTAAGAAATATGTTCTGAGAAACAACACAGTTTATTATTAAGCAAATACACAATTTCTTGCTAAGTTATCTTAATTATTAACAAATGCATTCGCGTAAAGAATCGATTTTAAATATTTATTACTTTAAAGATGTATCTCAGAATGCTAATGTGTTAATTAATTGTATCAAATTCTATTTTTGAAAAGTATAATGTGTGCAAGAATATTATAAATTTGCCACAATAATACCGTATAAAAAGACATGTTGAAATAGTTATATCAAATTATTCTGATATACACCACTCAATTGAAGGATTTCATTTAAAACTGTCAGTTTACATAATTACTATTTTAGAAAGAAATTTCTTTCGCATATCATTGTTAAGTAGATAGTTTTTAATTATTAAATGAATTAATCACTCCTATACAGATATTTTTCTGTAAGTAATTGAGTAAATATTCCATTCAGTAAATATTAAGCAAAAAATATACATCTCGAAAATTCAAACTATGGCATTTAACACAAAATTGCATACATATTTTTGAAATTAGTCATATATAATAAACGTTTTTATTATAAATGTTAAAATAAAACATTTAGTAAAATAAATTTTTCTAGTGTATTTTTTGAAATATAACGCAAAAAATTCTATGAATTTCTAATGTTGTTCAAATGGTGTAAAAATGGGCAATTACAAGGAAATATTTGAACGGGATTTCTTACATAAACATAATACTCCAAATAGAATTCTTAATCATTTTATTTTTTTTTAAGAGCTAATATTAGAGTATATAAAATCAATTAAATAACATATATTGCAATAGAAGAATAGTGTTAAAATAAATAAATATAAAAATTATATTCGGTTTTTATGACTTTTAATTTAATTTATTTATTTATTTATTTATTAGCATTTTGGTAGATGTAATTATATGTGCGACTAAAAAAAAAAAAAAAAAAAAAAAAAAAAAAGAACAATATATATATATATAAATATTCTAAAACAAATCGGGTATTGATAGCTTTAGTGCACTAAATTATATCCTATGTTACATTTGTTGTAAACCGGTATACAAAATTTTATAACTATCTACTTGAGGGGTGGCTTTAAATTCATATATAGAAAAATAGAAAATATAATCATTAACCATTCGAAAACTTATTGCAAAATAGCAAAAATAACCTATATTGTTTTTATTAAACGAATATTTTTAAAGCACTAATCTTTACAAAGAGAATTTTCCTATTTCATAATATTTGTATTATAATGTTATACATAATGCGGTAAACACGGTAAATATAAAATAGTTTTCAAATATTGCATCAAGTGATAGTCCTTCATTAGCAGCATAACTTTGAAAATTTATTAAAAGAGAACAAATCATAAGAATCATGATGATGTTGATACAATTGGTTTGATCTGTTAAATATACTGATATTATATTATCATTTTTTATAGTTCAAACAACCATTCACTTCTAAATAAATGAGTATTATGAAAAAAAAAAAAAGAAAAAAAATCTGATTTTTAAAAAATATTTTACACAGTTCCATTAATTAAAAATGATTACACTTAAAAATGGAGATATTTAAATACTTATTTTTTTACTTAATGTAAAAACTTTACTAAATTATAACAATTGTCAAGATAAAATTGTAAAATGACAAAAATATCAAACTTAAAATGTGAATGGAAAGAATCCAATATAAAATTGTAAACGCATAAGGAAAGATAAAAAAATCCCACATTTTATCTTCTATCGTGACTTTTCCATTTGCCTTACTTCTAAGCAAAACAAACTGCCTTCCGATAGACCGTATCGGTAATTCTTTCCTTTTGTAAAACATGCTACTATTACTGGCTTGAAAAATATCTTGAAAACTTCTTTCTATTTCATTATAATTCATATCACAGTATTATAAAATACAATAGGTTACTTTCTTTCAAATTATGGGTTACTGAACTTTTTTTATGAGGGGGTAAAATGTATTATAATATACTTATATGTAGCATGAAAATAAATGCGTAAAAAGTCTTAAAACAGAACATTATTGAAATTTTATATGCAATACTTATACGTTTTACTCTCCGAACATACATATGTAAGAAAAATATTGCAGTCATGTCAAAAATCCGATTTTGACACTTTTTACTTTCCGAACATATACCATAAACACATGTATAATTTTATATTAATTTGTCTTAATTAGTAACAATGGCATAAAATATTACATTTAAATATTCACTGCTTTAAAAATATGTCTCAAAATGCTAATACGTTAATTAAAGGAATTAAGTTATGCTTTTCAAAAGTATAATATGTACAAGAATAATAAAAAGTTTCGAAGAATATTAATGCCTTAAAAAATGACACGTTAAAAATGTTAAATAAAATTATCCTACTATAAACCACTCAAGCGTTATTATTAAAAAAAAAAAAAAAAGGTTTTCATTTAAAATCTGTCAATTTAATTAATTATCACTTTAGATAAAAAGCACTTTCGTATATCAGTGAAAAACAAATACTTTTTTTTTCGAATCATTTAATGCATTAATTATATGGATACTTTTTCCGTATGTAACTGAGTAATGTTTCTATACATTACATATTAAGCAAAGAAATCTATATCTCACTAATTAGAGTTAATGTCTACAATGCTAATTTGGATGCATAAAATTGTAATTAGTTAAATATATATATATATATATTATGATAAATGTTAAAATGAATATACACATATATATTTTTTAAGATAATATTTTTCTAGTGTATCATTTAAATGTTTAGGCAAACATTTTTATACGTTTGTAATGTCGTGAAATTGGGAAATATTTTACTTAAAATAAAATGTCTGAAAGAGATTATTTATCTAAACCTAATGCTGAAAATGTATTTTTTTGTCATTTCTAAGATTTCGAAGTAAGTACGTATAATATTATAGAAGATAAATAACTAACATATGTAGCAATTACAGTATATGCGTAATATCACAAAAATTTAAAGTTATAATCGAATTTTTCAATTTTATTACCCAACTTGATTTTTATTTCTTTTTACGATGCTTATTTCACTAGATGTTTATGCATGTGCGACTGAAAAATGGCATCTAAAACTATATTTGACGCTCATGAGATGTAATTGTGAATCTATCAATCCGTTATTTGTTATTTTCAGAAAACTATAACTTCTATATATTCATTAAAAAGTGAAGAAACTCCAATAATTGCACTAAAATCCCATAAATGACGGTATTTGTTATTTTCAGAAAAATATAACTTCTATATATTCATTATAAAATAGAAGAAACTCCAATAATTGCACTAAAGTACCATAAATGACGTTATTTGTTATTTTCGGAAAACTATACCTTCTTTGTATTCATTATAAAATTGAAGAAACTCTGATAATTGCACTAAAATATCATAAATGACTTTATTTGTTATTTTCAGAAAACTATATTCATTATCTAAATGAAGTTTCTGAGTTACTTTAAATTATATGCAATATAATTTATAAATTCTTATAATTCTGAGCTGTATTAAACGCAAAAAATCGATAACATTTACAGAAACTTGCCTTTTTTCTCTACGTGTAAATTTACAAGAAGATTCAATTTTATATTTGTAGTAAAACCGAAATTCAAAATTTTATACGTACCTACATAAAAAGCAGATTTAAGAATCTAGAAAACATTTTAATTAACTATTCGAAAACTTACTGTAAAATATTAAAGAAAAAGTTCTAATAATACATTGTTCGAATACTTTAATCCGAAAAGAAAATATTCAATTTCAAATGATATCTACTTTATAGTTCATGGGAATATTGCGGTTTACACAAAAAAAAGTAAATTTCCTTTTTAAATTAATTCTATATCAAGTGATTTTTCCTCATTAACTATATAATTTTGATAATTTATTAATGGAGACAGCACACTTTAAATATGAGTCAAATTTGGATAATGCAATTCATTTCAGATGTTAAATATAGGTCCATTTTTTAAATAATAAATGTTTATCTTTAAAAAGAATATTTCATTTCCATCTAAATAAATATGATATTGAAATTTCTGTACTTTAAAATAATATTCTATATATTTACAATAAGCCAAAATAATTACACATAGCACTAAAGATAATTAAATATTGCATTTCTTTATTAAACAATCTAAACGAATTACTAAACTACAACAATTGTAAAGAAAAAAATTGTAAAATGACAAAAATAACAAACTGAAAAAGTGAGAGGAAAAATCCAATATCCAAATCTAAAAGCATTAGAAGAGACAAAAAATTCCACATTTTATCTCCTATCGTGATTTTTCTATTTTTATTGCTTCTAAGCAAACAATAGAACACATTACTTTCTTTTGTGAAATATCCTGCTACTACTGGCTTTAAAAGATACCTTGAAATCTTCTTTCAATGTTCATTATAATTTATGTTACAGTATTATAATATACAATAGGTTACTTTTTTTCAAATTAAAGGGTACTGAAAGATGTTTTTTGTAAAATAAATGATAATGTGCATCACAGCAAGAAAATAAGTACGAATAAATATTTAAAACGGAACATTATTGAATTTTTATATGAAATACCTATCAATATTTAATGTAAATCAAAAGGTATCTCAAAAAAATCAAAGATTATAAAACTTCCTAATTTTATTTTATAATTTTATTTTTTGAACTAATTTTAGAATCGTTTATTTTTAAGTATATTCCGAATGTTTACTTAAAGATACAAATGTGTCTTGATATCACAGTTACAACTCATAGTACCATTCCACTAGTGTTTGAAAGTTACATATACACTGCTAGCCGCCCAAAATGCAGCACCAAGAAGGAATGCAAAGAAAAGAATGATATTCATTGGGTACACACATTATAGTAAGAAAAATAACTGATTAAATTTTCAGGAGATTAATAATAATATATCATGAGAAAACATTACATAAAGCAGTGAACGTTTGGACCAATAGCTACACTTATCTGCCTAGGCATTGAAGCGAACAATGATTGGATAACATATTCTAGTACAGATCTTCACGAAGTTTCAACGCGATGCCACAGTTTATCGACATCAGTTACTGGTGAATGATGGCGGCCAGTCGCTTTTCAACTATTAAAAAATCATTTTTGTTAGGTATAGATATTTTTCCCCCTTCCAACGCTATCTTGACATTTATTTGAGTTTTTGCTTTACCGGCTACTTAATTTGTTGAATTAAGTTACATGTTTAATAAAATGAATAATCCTACTAATTTAAAATATTTTATAGTCCTTTATAAATCATTTTTCTCATTAAACATCTTTCTTTAGGAGTACTGGGATGTTAAAAACTTCAAAATTTCGATTTTTCAATTAGTGGCTTAAAAAATAATACAGATTCTGCAGATTGCAAATATATATATAATTTATACACTTTTTATAATTAAACGAAACTTACTGGTGGAAAGTGGTATATCTGGTCGTGGGAACAGTGTTGCCAGTTCTAGAAAATTTTTTATTGAGTAATCACCAATAATTTAAAAAGTAATATTTTATATACATAATAGACGATTAATCTACAATCTGATTAGGCATACGTTACAATTAAAAATAATTGGTGATTATGCCAGATGTAGAAATACTGTCGGGGACGAACAGAAATTAACAAAAATTAAAATTACTATTGTTTTTATATTCGAAGAAATCTCAAAAATTCTGTAGATGATATGATGATATGACAATATCAATTTTGGCTATTTATTTCCATAAGTTGTCAACAGATTAACATCCACAACATGGCCTCTACCCTAAAGGAACATAAATTCGGTGTGGCTTTAACAGAGCTACAGAAAATTTCACAGATTATTCTCATAGCCATTCATTTCCAGAAGCTGTTCTAGCAGCAATTAAACCAATATTCAGAAGTCTTACTAATAAGAAGCTTTTTGAAAAATGTTTACATGGGTTTACACAAAACCCCAATGCGAGTTTTAACAGCTGCATCTGGGGAAGGGTACCCAAAACAAAATTTGTGAGCATAAATACATTAAAAATAGGGATAGCGGATGCTTCAATTTGTTTTAATGATGGTATGTATAGCAACTAAAATATTAAAGGCTATGGACATTGTACCAGGAGCAAACTTAGAAGCGTCCCATCGAAAATTGACAATTTAAGAATTTGCGAGGCAGAACTTAGAGTCCAAAACTTTCCAGATAATCCCGAATGAATATATATATATATATATATATATATATATATATATATATATATATGTATGTATGTATATGTATAAACATGTAGAAAAAAATGTTAGGACAAATTGACTATGGGGCAGGAATGTTTCAATTATATATAAATATTTAAACTTGAAGGGCTTAAAGTGTTTTCTTCATTTTTCTCAATGTATCATTTTTCTGTACATTATTACATTTTGTGAAAAACCTGTTGAAATCTGTTTTCTGCAATTTTAGAGGGAAATAGAATAAGTCTCTCTGCATATAGTGAACCTATTTTTTATGTATAAACCTTGTAATATTTTTTAAAACAGCGAATATATGTGTTAAAAATACATATTTCTAATAAGTAAAAATTGCTATATATATATATATATATATATATATATATATATATATATAAAGAGCAACGGAACATATAATAGTTTCAGTACATAAACAAAAGTATTTTCTATCATCAAACATGATTTCAAGGTAAGATTTTGATTAGTGTTTTAGAAAAGTGCACAAAAGTGAATAAAGTGAAAAAATCCTTAAGAGTAAAATATGTATGTTTACAGTGCTATTACAAAAAAGACTGAAATACATAAGAGTAAATAACTTGCTTCAAATATTTCTTATACGTCTTGTTAATATCTCATAAAAAATTTATATTGATACTTAAGAGATATGGGTATTAAAGCAACAACCTAAATTTCCCACTTCTCGGTTGTCCCAAACGTCTCAGTCTCAATAGAACGTTATTTAAAAGTCGTTTCAATTCTTAAATTTACCGGCAAATTATTTTTCTTAACGTAAACATTAAACAATAACTTTCTCTGCTATTCCTTTGCAACATTCACTTACCATTACTCACGCCATACTGTAGTTTCACGAAGGCAGCAATGTCTTCATAACCGTAACGTCACGTCATGTCGGCCAGCGTGACACGTTTCTCTTGCTATTGGCTTACGTTTTTTAATACCTTATTGGAGAATCGCTTTTTCAACTATAAGTACTGGATCTTTGCAAAGCTTATTCGCCTTGCTTTATCTCTCTCTTCGTAGTGGCTTTTAGTCACATTTTCTTCAGAAATGTTTTATTGGAATCTCCAGTAAATTGTTCGTCAGCAGGAAGCAAGCGTGAGTCTTATTAGTATGCTTTTCAATAGTGTTTGATATAGTAAGAGAGATGTGAATGTTTATCTAAGTTTTTTTTTTCTTCTTCTTACTTGCGTTATCTTCAATATGCTATGAGTGGTATCAAAGAGACTTTGTTTTTGTCAGTGATTGAATTGTATTATTTTTAAAGATGTTTTTCCACAAGTTTTAAATAACTGCTGTTACTGATTAACGTTTTACGTATATTGAAGTTTATTTATTTTTATATTATTGGTTTTTCAACTTATATCAATTGTATAATATACAATATAAATGACTTTATTCATGTTATGTTTTAACATTTTAATAAAACTAATTTTATTTTTATTTTCTGTCTCTGTCTCTTTCGCTTACCCTGATTAAATCTAGTTATATTGAAATATTATTATATTTAAACAATTCAATTGCTTTAAATCTGTTTTTCTTTTTTTTTTTTCAATGACTTAAGTTTCTTGCTGCAGTATTTAATTTATTTGAATAAATGTAAGTATACATATTTACAAAATTTTTATTATCACAAGCTTAGTTACAAATATGCAGACGTTTCTCCTTTTAAATCTTTCATTACATATGATAAGGTTTTTTTCTTTTGAGGCATTCATAGGCTTATGTATAGGCCGGGATAAGAAATTTACTCCACTGCTAATTCTATCCCGGATTTTCTCACAATTTTCATAGGTGTTATATAAGGCGCACATGCTACATTGTCATACTTATATGTTGCGCTACATTGGTCTCAATTATGGGAAAGAGCAGATGTCCTTAAATCATCAGAAATTCAATGTCCGCTCTTCAGTGTGCCGGAAATGTGAACAAGAAGTTATTGAGATGTGTATCCAATGGGTCGGCCCTCGTGCCAACACTGTAAGTTACTAACAGCATGACGTTGTCGAATGTCAACTCGCAATAAGTATTTTTCACAATACGAATAAAGCAAACTTCGTGTTGTAAACAGGATCGTGCTTCGTCTGAAAGGCAATGTCACGCCAATCCTGCGTCCAGTTTCGTCGTTGATCTCACATTAAAAGTGCCCATTTCAATGATGCAGCTTTTAGAGTAAAGAAAGTTTGGTAGCCGCTTATTGGGTTAACACATGGAGTATTAGTATGTGGTATCATTGGATTAACTCTTGTTTTCGTTCTCGGCAATCTAAATTGTAGACAAGTAAAAAATAAAACAGAAATCAAAATGTTTTGGATCATCCTGGAAAGGTAATGCTTTAAATGCGTTTTGTCTGTAGCATATGACTATCATGGCTTTTATTATTATCTATATAAAATTTTATGAGGCTACCACATCTATTCATAAACATATAACGGTTTCTTTAAAAAATTGCAAAAACAATTTCCACTTTTAAATTATAACGCATAGGGTATTAAGCCCGGTGCAAAGTCATTTTTAGGAAATATGGCATACAACAATCAGAGCGAAAAAATGTTAAATACCTTACGAAATACGACTACTTTTACTAAATAATTTTTAACTACGCATGTGCAAGCTTTATAAAAATACCATTTACATAATTTACTAGCAAAAGTTATTGAGCAACTGATATGAAAATCCCAAACAAATATCATGTAAATTCAAAA
The DNA here is from genome assembly GCA_963930645.1 of Salticus scenicus. NCBI lineage: Eukaryota > Metazoa > Arthropoda > Arachnida > Araneae > Salticidae > Salticus > Salticus scenicus. The sequence continues at coordinate 53,224,748 of OZ005656.1, read as the reverse complement.
CGTTACGAGAGATAGAAGGAACAACATTTCAGTTATCTCAAAATAAGAGCAAAACTATAAAGTATATTTGCCAACCATCTCATTATAAACCGTACAATTTTTAGTACCCGCCTTTTTTTTTTTTTTTTTTTTTTTTTTTTCACAACAATAAATTTTTAGAGTAATTTTTGTCTTATTGAATCTTAATATTTGGAGAGGATACCTCTAAAAATATAGTGGTGTGAGAAAAGGGGCGTTTTTTCAGGGGGCGTTAACAATTGTATGGTTATTAATGAGATGGTTGGCAAGTATGATAAGGGGTTTTAATAAGAAAGTTAACTTTCATTCGTGCTTCCAGACCCTCCATTCTGGATTTGATCGCTCCCATTGAACATTCTTTTAAAAATAGTAAAATTTCTCCAGGCAAGTTAGAATCTCTTCCTTTCATTTTATCTAACATTATTTCCACTATTAATCGTCCAGAAAAGTCTAACCTTACTCAATCTCAAAAATCCGCCCTCTCCGAATTAAACTCCGCCCCCGATTTAATTGTCACAAGAGCTGATAAAGGGGACAAACTGTTCTACTCAACAAATCGGATTATATTTCCCATGTTGATACCTTGCTTACTTCAGTTCCCTGTTCGAAACTTAAGAATGATACATCTAATGATCATCTTGATCAAGTTAAATACCGCGTTAAAAATTCTGTTATCCTTAATGATTATACCAAACGCATGGTAATCCTTTCTGTTGCTAACTGTGCTCGTTTCTATGCACTTCCGAAAGATCATAAGCCCAGCTTTCGGCCTATTGTGTCTATTATTGGTACGGCTTCTTATAATCTTGGTCGATTTTTTTCAAGATCGTTTTCTCATCTAACTACTGCTAACCTCCATACTGTAAAAAACTCGTATGACTTTCTGGACTCCCTCTAACTGCACTATGATTTCTTTAGATGTCAAATCACCTTTTACTAATGTTCCTGTTCTAGGTGCTCTGGTTTGTTTAGAGAGAAGACTTTGTGGACTACATCGAACTGCACTATGATTTCTTTAGATGTGAAATCCCTTTTTACTAATGTTCTTTTTCTAGGTGCTCTGGTTTGTTTAGAGAGAAGACTACGTGAATTTCATTATTATTCTATTGAAATTGAGGAGCTTGTGAATTTAGTTCATTTCTGTATCAGGCAAACTGCCTTTATTTTTAATGGGACTTATTATTCCCAAACTGAGGGTATGACAATGGTCAGTCCTCTCTCACCTTTGCTTTGTGACATTTATATGTACTATTTAGAAGAAAAACTCTTCGGTGTATATAAATTTCCTCACTGGTTTAGTTATGTGGATGACACTTTCGTTCTTGTTTTCCCTAATGTCGATTTATCTAGTTTACTATCTTTGGTCAATTCGATTTACCCATGGATTCAATTCACTTTTGAGATTGAAAAGGATTGATCTTTGCCTTTCCTTGACGTTCTTGGGAATAAAGGCAATGATTGTTTATCAACTACTTGTTTGAGAAAAACATTTTCTGTCTCTCTCCCGCCGCATTTTCTCTCTAACGACCCTGAATGAACCCTGAACAAAATATGTCTGTTTCTTTTATACTTATATTTTTTGTGCCATACACATTTGTTCTGATCCGTCTAATCTTTCGAAAGAAATGAATAATTTAAAATATCTTGATATATCTCGTGGCTTTAACCCCTCTATTATTAATAAAGCTTATTATAAATTTCAGAATTCTAAACGTTCTGCTCCCAAATTGAACGATCACAGTCTCATCCTAGTTGTTTTACCTTTTTATTCTTCACTCCCTTTTAAAATCTCTAAAATTCTTTCACCGTTTGGTATCAAAGTCATTTACAAACCCGTCAAAAAAATTAAATTATATTCTCTTAAGGATCCCATTCCTTCCGGAAACCGTTCTGGCATTTATATATTCTGGGTTCGTCGTTCAACTTAAAATATATTTGTCAAACTAGGAGGCGTTTGAATAAATGAGCACTGTCGGAATGTACGTAATGAAGAGATTTCCTAACCTTATATTGCTTCCCACTGCTGGACACATGGTCATCGTTTTGATTTTTCCAAACTAACATAATTTCATCTCATATCTGTTCTTCCCATTTGGATATCCATGAAGCATTTTACATATTTAAAAATTCGAAAATTCTTGCTAATGATATCTCTTCTACATCATTCTTCACAGATGCTTCGAAATTACTCACGTAACTTAGCTTTTTTTTAATTTTGATATTTTTGATATTTTTATGTTTTGTTATATGTTTAATCTTATTTATTTATTTTATTGTTTTATTTCACAATTATACTCACATCAGTAGTTATATTTACATTCGACTTTATATGGTTTTACATTTCATTACAAACGTTTTCGTGAGTTGCCGCTTTGACTGCAGTACTCGTGCCTGTTTTGTTCGCCTGATGAAGGGTCGTGTCCCCTTTTGACCTGAAACAATTGCTAATGCGAGTTTATTGCATTTTATGATGTTTATTGAAAGTTTTGTAAGTAATAATAAGTAATATACGGGGTTTTACTCACATTTTTATCAATCGATACCTATATGATATTACATTGTTTTCGCTGAATGTATACAGATATTGATAAAAAAAACTAACTTTTTATTTTTTTTTAGAACTTAAATTATGTTCATCTTATCTCTCGTAACATTTTGAATTTACATGATATTTGTTTGGGTTTTCTATGTAAGTTGCTCAATGCCTTTGGCTATTAAATCATGCAAATAAAATTTTTATAGGCAAAATAATGAATATTTTATTTTTCTAAATTTATATATATTATTTTTTCTAAAATTATGTAGGCGTGAACTTTTACAAGCAATTATAACTGTATAAATATTTATATAAATAAAGAAACGACAATATAAAATCGCAAAGTGTGTTAAATATATATATATATATATATATATATAGTCTTTCTTAAACTTTTTTTATTATTTTGAATTACATTTACAAATCAGAAGACACACAAGTAGTCATAAATAGGCATCACTTTAAATAGGCATATTATTTTTATTAATTTATGGTTGCAAAAAAAGTATCAAATGCGATATTGAAGAAGAAAAGTGACATATAAGAAATTAAATATTTCCCTGTGATTTAAAATTTATTTTCTTTTCGTGAAAATGGAATTTCAAGAATTAAAAAAAAAAAATAATAATAATAATCGATAACTAATGGAATTTCCAGTGTACATAAAAAACAACTCACAAGATTTTAAGTTTCCCAAAAGATCACTTTAGTTATTTAAAATACCCTGAAAATTCCGTTGAAGCCAGATTCTTCGATGATTTTTGAAATCATATATCAGTTTTCTATCAAAGTACTTAAAAAACGACGCAATTTCTAAAATTAAAATAAAGAAATTTAAAATATTTCAGCATTATATTGTAAGTATTTTAGAATATTTTTGTTAATGTATTCAAAGTTATTGTTTATGAAGTACAGGATTTAAGTTGCTATAATTCAAATTAAAACTTTTTTAAATATATAATCGTTAATACATTTTATAATTTAAATTTGCGTTTTTAAATTTTGTCAATCGATGATTAAACAAAAATGAAAATCGAAGACAAAAAATTATATACGCTTTCATTCATATTATGTAATAAACAAAGATTAGACAGCAGTAATGGACACCTTTAAAATTAAATTCTGAAACCAGCTTTCTAATTTTTACTTTCTCTTACCCATAGGGTCGACAAAGTATTGTTTTAGTGTCAAATTTTCGAACGTGAGTTTTTGTCATATTTACATATTCTGAGGTCCCCTGAATAGGAAAATCATGTTTATAGCGAATGGTCTATGTGTCTGTTATCAGCATAACCTTATGAACAAATAGTAGCAGAAATTCCAAACTCAGTATTCTAAATGTGCATCATATATGGATGCTACAGTAAGCTTTTCGTTGAGATGAAGCCAATGGTTCAAAAGTATTGAAATACATAAGGTCTATGGGGAAAATTGCAGGTAAGTAGAGTTTAACATCTATAGACTGCACTAAACCAAAAAAAAAAAAAAAAAAAATATTTTGTGTAATAGAGATAGTCAACTGGAAAATAAAAATTGTATCTAGGAGCCTCGCCCCCCCCCCCCGTGGGGGGTCAGCGCACCCAAAACACATTAAATAGCATAAATACGAGAAAAATCTTTAGAATTCAATGTGATAATTAAATTCATGATAATTACACTATTTCTCCTGAAAATAAATAACTGAAATGTTAAATTATCGTTAAATTTAAAAATTATTAGAAAATAAACTTATTTTTTCCCATGTGGCAATTAAATATTTTCTTTACAATATATATTATAATAAAAAGTATACATTACTGTGGATAAGAACATTGAGACATTAATTTTCCTAAAAATTAGGGTATACATGGAACAGAAACTTTAGAATTTGCAGTTTTTAAATATAGCTTCAATTTCTGAGTGTTATATAAGAATGAAAAAGAGTCTGAATTTGCCATTTTCATACGATCCGCATGGAAGATGACCTTAGAGGCAGGTGCTGAAGGACCCGACCACTTCTGTTTATAGGGAGAGACAGCAGATAAATATTTCCGGGCATGGGGTGTCAAGACACCCCGCGCCCGTCCTCCCGGGTTAAATTTCAGGGTAAGAGAAAGTAGTGTGAGTGACACACCAGATTATTTACTTTCTCTTACCCATAAGGTAGAGAATAATGTTTTTAGCGAATGGTCTGTGTGTGTGTGTCTGTCTGTCTATGTGTATGTCTGTCTATCTGTATGTATGTCTGTATATCTGTGTGTCTGTCTGTGTGTCTGTCCTTGTGTCTTTTATCAGCATATCTCAAGAACAGATAGCAGCTGAAATTCCGAACTCGGTATTCTAAATGTGTATCTTACAGGGATACTACACTAAGATTTTCGTTGAGATGAAGCAAATTGTTCGTGTACAGAGACACTCAAAAGTATTTAAATACATTACGTCTCTGGGGGAAATTCCAGGTAAGTAGAGTTTAACATCTATAGACTGCACTAACCTAATGAAACGAATATATATTTTTTGTAACAGAGATAGTGAACTGGGAAAAAAATTTTGTGTATGTTGGAGCTTCGCCTCCCGCCTGAGGGGAAGTCCCCCCCTCGTGGGGAGTAAATTTTCATGATGGGTATTTTTCAAAAGAGCTCGCGAATACATTTAAAACAAATGGTTGAACCATCGATCTGCGATAATTTAAAATAAAGTTACCAATTTTTTTTTTTTTTTTTTTTCAACCCACATTTTTTTTTTTTTTTTTTTTTTTTTTTTTTTAATGTAATATTGAGAATAAATTCAACTATTTTTTTTTTTTTTATATATTTAGTGTTATACTACTTCTCTAATATGGAAATCGTCTGCATTATCATTTAAGATAATTTTTTTTAATAATAATTTTAATAAATTATTTTTACTGAGTGAATTTTTATAGGAAAACATAGAAGAGAGCCATGTGGTGGCCGCAACACAGTAGTTATTTGTTGTTAGTGGATGTGCTTTACTAATAATATTTTACTATTTCCAGGAAAGCTGTTCGGGAATTGAAATAAATTCCTCAAAGAGATATGGTAAATAATGTATGTTTCAAGCTAAATATTCATAGCTTTACTTTTGTATATTTACACGTTTTGAGGATTCCTGATTATCGTAGTTAATTTTTTTAACGTTTATCTTTGTCTGTGTCTCTTAGAGTGACTTAAAAACGAATAATTTTAGAAGATTCAAATGTTGTATTTTGAAGTTAATGTAAGTTTGTTGCTGGAAAAGTTTAATCAAGATTGATAAGTTTCAAGGAATGTTGCTTGCGAAAATAGTCTGTATAATTTTAAGTAAATTTTTAATTTTAATATCAGAATTAAATTCTATATAAATGTAAGTGTATTAATGAAACGGGGAGTTCAGGGGGTGGTAGACCCCCTCACACAGAACGAATTATCATATAAAACACTTCCGAAGCCTAATTTGAATTGTTTTACACAGGTTTACATGAGAGTACTCGTTATATTATCTCCTAATCTCCAATTTATAGTATTAAATTTCAGGGTATGAGAAAGTCGTGTGAGTGACACACCAGACTATTTTACATTGTTTGATCCTCTTTCAGGGTTTTATCTTACTCTCGAGTTCCAATAATGCTTTGAATTACAAATACTTTGAGCCATGAGTTTTAGAAAACAATTTTAACTCTTTAGACGTTTTGTTAGATACATAAAAATGTAATAAAAGAGAAATCCGGGGGGGGGGGGAAGGTAATACCTCATATAATTTATCAAAAAGTTTTTCTTAAATGCATTGTAGATGTGCTATATGATCATAAAAAAAAGATTAAAATGAAAAAATGAAAAAAGAGAAAAATTATTAAAAAAATCCTCACCTAATGATATATAAAAGACTAAATTTAAAACAATATTAGACCTTTCTCATACCGCAAGAAACGCATCGTATCTCACAAAAATTTCTTCTTATTCCTGAAAAAATAATTTATTTAGGTCAACCATTTTGTTACCTGAAAATTCGCAAAATATTGCATTTCATTATTTTTTAATGCTCTTTTATATATTTTAAAGAATGTTTTAAAACTGGAAAATTTTGATTTAAAATTAATTCCGTACATGTATTGGATTGTTCAGTTTGAAGTTTTGGTATCCTTCAATTAAAGTTTTATTGAGCCTTCTAACCCGTTATGTTTACAAAAATTATCGCTATAGAAGGTTATTGTGCATTGCCTAAAAGATGATTTCTGAATAAAAAAAATTCTATACATTAAATACTTTTATAGTAACTTAACAAGTAATTCAAAAATAATTGATTTCTAAATTATTAAGGAAAGTGACGTATGTTAATTAATATACAGTCATTTGCAAAAGTTTAAGACGACACATAGAAAAATCCGATTTAATGTAATTCCGCAAAAAGAACATACATATTTTACATATAATAATATTATAGTTTTAAAAAATTAAAGAACACTCTTTTATAGAAATGTGAACTAAAAAGCACAAATTATCTATCCTAGTATTGATGCAGGGCAAGAGAAAATCGTGTGAATGCCACACCATAAAACTTACATACATTTAAATCTTTAATTAACATAATTTAGAATTAAACAAAAAACATTTTTAAAAAATCTCCCCTGACTGGGCTCGAGCGCTAGACCTTTAGGTTCGTAGCGCGGAACTTTAACTCACAGTCACACCGTTCACGTAGGGAAAGTCTTTTTTTACAATATAGATTTTTTGTTTCCTCACAGAGCGGTTACAAACATACATACAAACATACATACAGGTGAAGCTAATAAAAGCGTGTTGAAAAAAACAAAATAGAATGTACAGTACATGGTCATTTACTGTAATTAAATTAAGTATTTTGTAGGATCTCCTTTGTTTTTAATAGTTTGTGCAATCCTCTTAGGCATGCTATAAATAAGAGACTTCCAGTTAGCTTTAGAAATCTCTGTGCACCAGACATGCTTTATTACTTCAGCAAGTGCCGTAGCAGTGGATGGTTGTTTTTCGGCAACATTATTTTTCACAATACACCACAGATTCTCTATTGGATTCAATTCTAGTCTGTTACCTACTCAGGGAAGCACTTTGATTTTCTGTGCACTCAGATATTTCTTGGCAATCTTCGCACTGTGACACGGAGCCCCATCATGCATTAAATTTAAACATTTATGAGCACGCATGTGAAGCTTCAACTTCTCACGTAACAAATTAAGGTACCGCTTTCCGTTCATAGTGGTTTTAGGTGGCACAAAATACCGACTAGCAGTACCGGACACAGACATTGCACCCCATATCATTTGGCTTGGAGTATAATTCACAGTTCGAATCGTATATAATCGTCCATCATATATTTTTTTAACCCTTGGGGCGACGAACACTTGTAGCACGTACAGAAAATTGCTGCACACTTCACTCATCCGAAAATAAGACCCTACTCCGCTGCGGTACTGTCCCATTCTGATATTGTCTGGCGAAAGTCAGTCGTTTCTTTTTCATACATGGAGTAAGTCGAGATTTCCTTGCAGGTTTATGGGATGAAAAACCAAAATCTTTGGCCAACCGTCTTGAAATAGTACTCGAACTGACGTTGGTGTCTTCTGCAGCCAGAGAACGTCAAATTGTATTGCAGAAGGTTCTTGGATCACGCACGGCCATCCTTCTTATCACTTGATCATCATGTGCACTCGTTTCTCTAGGGTGACCTCTTCTCTTAAGGTCCACAAATTTTCCCGAAATTTTAAATTTACTCATAGCCCGATGCACAGCTGTCTTGCTCACATTTACCCTCGAACTTATTTGCCGTTCTAAAAATCCAATTTTTTGCAGGGTCAATATTTCTGACCTTTATGTAACAGTAAGTGAATGTTTTTTACCCATTAGAATAATTACACAACAGCACTGTCTACGACAAAATCTAATAAACAACTGGCGATAAACATGTCGACGACCTTTATTTATAGCAGTAGAACACGTCTCATGCAATCAGCACATGAGATGATGCAATAATCTGCACAAATTATGCAATGTGCTAAAATACTGAAAATCAGCTACTGGTCTTAAACTTTTGCAAATGACTGAAGTACATAGTCTTGCACTGCAATTTTCGACAACGTCTTTGTCATGTAAACATATGCGAATTTAATTTTTGTTGTTCCGTATGTTCTAAATGTTGTTCTGTAATTTTATTATTAGAAAAAAAAAAAAGTAATTGTTTTCTTTAAATAAATTTTGTTTCTCATGAATATGTTTTCTAAATTATAAAAATAGATACATGTATTGTGTAATTAAAAAAAAAATAGCATTTGATTTTTTTTTTTTTTTTTTTTAACTTAAATTTTTTTTCGCTGAAATATATATTAAATTTTATAAATTTATAGAAAAAATGTTTTTAGAAAATGAATTAGGCATTCCATGAGAATTAATATGAAAACCCACATAAACGTATTTATAATGAGTGAAATGCAACTGCGTATAGATTAAGATACATACAAAATTTTTACACCGTATCGTAAAAGCATTAGAGCAAGAACAAAGAAAAGAGTGGCTAACCCAAATCAATCTAGAGCGTTTTTGCATAAATTATCTGAATATATTTAAATAAATTTATCTAGAAAATGAGAGCATAAGCAGTGATGAGATAAGGAAATAAACACATTAATAATTTAATCTTAAACAATAACTCACTAATTTTACCTATATATACTAATTTCGTGTTGTAAACAAGTTTCTTCCTTTTCTTTTCTTTCTTTCTTTCATTTTTTCTTTCATTCTTTTTTTTTTCTTTTAATTTAATCTTGATAGTTTAAATACAGATTCTTGAGAATTCAAATTATAATTTCTATTTATCCAACATTTACCACTTTTTTTTTTTTTTTTTTTTTTTTTTTTTTTTTTTAATGAACTATATAATTTTGCAAAAAAGAAATTTCAAAGTGTAAGAGGTAGAGCTGGCAAAAAATGTAAAAAAAAAAAAAAAAAAAAAAAAAAAAAAAACACTTACATTTAATGTCTTCCATTTCCATTGTAATTTTTCGACATTCTGCTTTTGAAGAGACAGCCAAATACAATTCATTCATTTAAATTTTATGAGATATTTTAATCTTTAAAAGAAATTTCACGTACATCTACTTTTGGATGATATTTTGAAAAGAATTGCTACTTTATTATTATGTTTCTTGTCACCTGAAAAAGGTAGCAACTGCACCCCCCCCCTTCATTGAATTTAATTTATTGCATTTTTAAAATGCAATTAGTTGCCTTAGCAATTATAAGAAATATGTAGCAGGTTGATTGCACTATTTATATAATAAAGAACATTTAAAGATATATTATTCAAAACATGTGTTATTTTAAGTTTTATTATAATAATTGTATACAAAATAAAGCTTTCTATCTTTCCTTTTATTATTATTATTATTACTCTTTTTTTTAAACTTTGTTTACGATTGCTTATTGCTTTATATATATATATATATATATATATATATATATATATATATATATATATTTATATATTCACATTCCTAACTTTTAAAAATCAGTTTTCAATGTTGTAATGTTTCACCTTTATTCACAATATTATTATCAGAAGTATTTTTTTAATTTACATAAAATCTTTTAGGACATATATTTTTAAATTATTTTCTATTGTATTTATTTTAAAATACGTGCATGGATATCTAAGTTATTTCAACAAGATAAAAATGAAAATGCAATGCTGAACAAAACTTTAATGACCACCTGATTCTAAAAATCTACAAATCATATAACCACTTAAAGAGACAATAACAAGAAAATATGAATATTAAAAAAAATGTTTAAAATCTCTAAATTAAAATATTTTACAGAAAATGGATTTAAATAGTGTTGCTGAAACTTTTACTACAATTAGTAGTCACACATGTATAATAAATAAAAGACTCAAAAAAAAAAAAAAAAAAAAAGTGAGGCAGTAATTGAATTTGGGCCAGTTTAACATCACCGGTCCTAATGTACAGATTTATTATCATTTCCTTATTGAACTTCTATGCACTACTATCCACAGCAGGAATTATCTCATTACGGTGATTGTACTGCTTATCGCTATACACACCATCCTCCATTCGGTACCACAAGTTCTCGAAGTTTTTCAGACGTAGGCTGGGATCGAGAAAATTTAAAGCAGTAATTTTATTAGACTTCAGATATTCTAGCCCTTTACTTTTAAGTGCATCCATTTTATCTGGCCAATTTGTTCCTTGACATCACAGGTCATCAAGATGTTTTAGGCTGTTATATTTGACTTTCATAATCCTTACTACGAGGTTACCAAATTTGGAGATGACACCTGAAAACATGACACTGACACCAACAATTTGTCACTTCACGTGATGCGATGCACAAAGCTATCATCTGTATCTTGCACGCACGATTTACCGTTGGTGAGTCTATAGAATACAAAGCCTTTATCATCCGTTAAATCTTTTTTTTTTTTTTTTTTTTTTTTTTTTTTTTTTAAATCTACGAATTCGGCAATGTGTTTGCATGTGAACGTGAGATGCTGTTTCCCGTTTCTCAGTGATATCGGCAGACGGTTGTTTCTTGATTCTTTAGTAGCTAAATTCCTGTTTAGCCAACGTTCAACCTATAGTTCATCGTGAGGCTGTGACAGCGGTTTTATTCTTTATGATATGGCTATGGATAAGTTAATCTTGCCTTATTAGCGGATGTGTCGTCCTTCAAATTCTCACTTTATCACAGATGGACAAAGTTTAAGAATTTCAACTTTTCTTCCCTGTTTTCCGGAACCTATATTTTGAACAACATGTTGACTATATTCTTGCAAAGAATTGCTTGGATGACTATTTTCCTGGAATATTTAAGTTGGTCATACAACCTGATGATTTCTGTAAATTTTCTCTAGCGATAATCCTTAATTTATTTTACTACTGAAATAAATTCTTGACTGGAATTGGACAGAAAAATAATTTCAAATAACAGTCAAGTACATTTGAAGACATCTGAAAGAATAAAAATAAAATAACAAGTATTTAAAATTCCCAATGAAAATATATTTTCTAAATTATATATACAAAAATAATAATATTAATATATACCAAACGATTTAAAAGTCACAGAAAAAATAATAATAATTATATAAAGAATAGTGAATGTAACTCTATGCAATTTTCACAAAGCATCTGATTTCCGTTATGTATGTAAGTAAAAATATTAGTTACATTTTATACCAACATATCGCACTGTATTCATTTATTTATCTTGATAAAAGCATTTCAGAATTTGATTTTCGATTCACAATATATTTACAAAAAAATATTATAATTAAACATATTTCGAAATATTGTCTTGGAATTAAAATCAAATTATTTAAACTCTGAATAGATTTATTAAATGTTTAACTAGGTATTTAAAATTACTACGGATAGTTCTGAATCTATGTATAAAAAAACGTGTTTTCAAAATCAGTATTAGAGTAATCAGAAAATTTTTACTAATCTAATTACTATCTAATTACTCAAACGACATTTATAACGAAGAATTAATGCAAGATTTTTTGTAACAATTCTAATGTGTACTCTAAAACCATTAAGAATTTTTTCCGACTACCACTGATATGCTATATTAAAAAGTACAGCTGACATATTGTAGCAATAAAAAATCATATAAAAGATTGAATTTAAAAGTGTAAAAACAGTTAATATACCGAAAAGATGTACAATAGAAGAAGCGAGGAAAGCATTTCCAATATCCGAATTTAAGATCATGAGCAGAGATAAAACTTCCTATTTTTATCGTTCAATGTAATTCTTCTACTTTTATTGTTATGAAGAAACAACAGTACGATCCATTTTCCGATATACTCTATTCGTTTCTTTTCTTTCTTCTTCTTTTTTTAAACAATATTTTATACGCTTATTTATTTCAAATGGCATCCTGTAAAACATTTCTTCCTTGCTTCTCTCATTTTATGTCACCTTATTCAAATAAATAAAGCTGGAATTTCAAGTAACTCTTTGTCTATGAGAGTTTCATTTTTTCAATTATTTATTTATTTATTTTGTAAGGCATGGAAGTCTAAAATTATAATTTTCAAAACGCTTTAACGACCAATATGTTTATCATTTTGAATATTGTTAAACCAATTTCAAAATTGGGTGTTAGACTCATCGGTAATCATAAATACGCAAACGTAAATAATAATATTACTATTATTTTAAATTCTCGAGATATTTTCGTTATAAGAGTAAAACCTATGAACCGTAACGGCCTATTTTTACTTCTTAAGCAAACTAAGTCAAAATGTTTCACGAAATAAATATATATATATATATATTAGATAAGCCTTACAGAAAATTTAATATATTTTAGCTTATAAAAAAATCCATATTTAAATTAATACGAAAATGATATTAATCAGATAAAATAAACACAAATTATTTAATAAACATAAAGTATTATATATATTTATAAATGTAAATTTATATAAATATTTAATACTCATGCGCACAGAATTCTACATACAGTATTTTCAAGCGTATAACTCGCATGTCATATATATGAGTTACAAATAAAACTATATTTATAAGGAACAAAAGCTTGTTAAAAAGTAGCTTTTTCTGTAAATTTAAATTTCCTGTGTACAGCTGATATAACAAACCTGCGCTTTATACGTCAGAAAATACGGTACTATGCAGAATTTTATAAAAAAAAATACACATAATTAAATAAGAATAAAAACTTTTTAAATATATATATATATATATATATATATATATATATATATATATATATATATATATATATATATATACATATATATATATATATGTATATATAATTGTATGTGTGTGTGTTTATGTATTTATTTATGTTTACTTAGTTCTCTTTTTATGAAGGATATTATAAAGATGTAAATGAAAATGAGTATTATAAATGAAAATCGTTCAAATTTCTGCAAAAATTCTCATTAGTTCGTTTGTCAAAATTCGACCGTACTTGTGATTGCATTTTACGTGAAACGAAAAAATTTACTTAATTTTTCGAACTTTTTATTTATTTAAATATAAGTTTTAAAATTATAATTTGTAAATTAAAAAGTTTGTATCAAGTCTAACAGTTCAAATCATATTTAGAAACATTCGTATTAGACACACATTCTTGTACGAGGGGAAAATCTCTCAAATATGTGTACTTATTCTACCTACCTTCAGAAAGGTAAATTGAAAATTTAGTAAATTAGTAGTAAATATAAAAGTATAATAAATAGTTAATTTAAAAAGTATAGTAAATTATAGTAAATTAAAAATAATATTCAAATTATTAAAAAGAAATTCGAATTATTAAACAAAATATTTCAAAAAATAATAGACAAATCACTAATTCAGTCTTGATCAGACTTATCATTTGGTATTCTTATTTTATCTTAAAAAAAAAAAAATAGTTTTGAATTTTTTCAAATCAGATATTTCATTTTATGCTAATTAAAGCTATACACATATATGAATAATTAAAAACTTTACTTTCTTATTTAAATTGCCTAAAATCCTCGATTATAACAAAAATGATCGTTAAAAACAGGACTTTAAATAATATATTTTCTACCAAAATGGGTATGCGAAAATAATTATAAATCTTCAGCAGGTTTTTTTTTTTTTTTGGACATGGTAATTTGTAACCGAAACGCAAGTGAAGATCTCCACGTGGAGACTCAAAAATATTTTAGGTTCTGTCTATATGTCTATGTAACTGTCTGTATGTATGTATATTGATAGCGGCCGCAAAAATCACCCTGTATACTAACACCTTGTTACACATGTTTATGAATCACACAGAATCAGCAGTACAGTTTTGGGTGTGTATTATGCTTGTAGTTCGTGTATAGGCACACGACAATTTTTTTTCTCGTCATTACTGTCTAAGGGAAGAATTTCAATATGCCACGATCAAAACCGCAAAAAATTCCCAATTAATTTAAATTGGTACAAGGATTTAGTCATCATATATGAATAGCTGTATAATTTTTAGTGATTATATTTTTTATGGTTCGTGTACAGGGACACATAATTTTTTTTCATATCATTAAGGCCTATGGGCACAACTTCGTTTAAACGCATTTTACAAAAGCTACATTGCATTCTACAAAACGAAATTATCATGTATTATTTATATGATTAAAAGCATGTACACTGTAGAAAATTGTATCCTTAGAGTATAATTAATGTACAGGATCTTCAAAAATGCTGCGATAATTTCCCGTAATCATCCAAATTATGTCAAATTCCGAACAATTATTCATGTGATGCATAAAATAAGTTGAAAACTTTTTACTGATGTATAATGATCGCAGGGACAGAAAACAAATCGCGACTTTATAGCCTACAAACAGATTTTTGCTTAACCACATTTTAGCTGGTTTATATTACATTCAAAGTAATGAAATTAACATACAATATTAAGGTGATTAAAAGCATGTTTTCTCAAGAAAAAAAAGAGGTAAGTATAGACTAAATATATTATTTAGAGGACTATACAAAACAATTCCGACGACATACTGTAATCATTCAAATGATGTCGAATTTGATTAAAATTTTAATGAGTTGTAAGGAATTAGTTGTATACATTTTATTAGCGTATATAATTATTGCGCTCATGCACAGGAATACACAAAAAATTTTGTACCATTACATTCTGTAGACTATTTCTCATAAGTTGGTTACGCATTATTAAACATAATATTAAAACATTTTTTATTAGAATGTTTAAAAAATGGTTTCTGTTGAAAATGTTAGACATATTTTTTTGCAATTTGATTAAAGTGTAACACAAATTTATTCTGATAATTTATTATTAAATTCGATTATTTTGATTCAATCAATGACCAATGGTAATAAAGTGTTCGTTGACTGTAAATATTGATAAAATCTTCTAAATCATCTATAATTCTTTTAGAGAAGAACTAGAATTTTTTTAATTCTATCTCTCATAAATTTTTGAATTTACACGATAACCGATTGATGTTTTTATAAAAGTTGCTCAATACTTTTGGCTATTAAATTTTGCTAATGAAATTTCTTAAAAGCTATCGCATGCGTAGTTCAAAAGTATTTAGTAAAAATACTCATATTTCTTAAGCTATTAATCCTTTTTGCTTTCGGAATGCAGTAGGCCATGTCTAATGTAGTATATTTAATTTCCTAAAAATGGTTTTGCAATGTGCCTAATACCTTACGTGTTATAACTAAGAAAGTGGATTTTTTTAAAGTCATATCTCCATATATATATACTAGCAGACCCGGCCACGCGTTGCTATGGCTAAGTTATACATTGAATTATATTGCAGTAAACTATTCAATACACTCAAATTATTATTTACGAATAAAGACGAAAACGTTGTAGCCGATGTAAATACCTACAGGATTGAGATTTGAACCTTAGGTCAAAACTTGGAAGCGATCGATAAAAATTTTCGTAGAGTTCATATTAAGCACAAATTAATTTTACTGTAGGTCTTATAGATTTTAATGGAGAAATGAAATATATTGATTTTAATGCTACTTAGGATAAAATTACTGCAATGACTAATATTTAAATTAAATTATATTAAAATAAAAGTATAAAAGCAGCAGACAGTTTTAATCATCAATATTTATGGATGTGTGAAACCTAATATGTCTAAAGCTATTTTGGATTAAAATGTCAAAATGACTAATATAGGTCCGGTCAAATTAGACCAAAGAATAAGAGTGAAGATACATAAAGTTACAACAAGCTGATAATCAGTAAAATTGTTCAAAATATAATTATAAATAAAATTTTGAAATTCCCCACCATTCCGGTGTATGGAAAAATTTTTACTCAAGGTCAAAGGTAAAAAAAAAAAAAAGAGTTTTTCGCGATTTTCAGCAAAACGGTATAAAATAACTCAGACAAAAATTGTAGATCATAAAATTATCTACAGAAAATGTATCAGATGAACAAAGTAGGCACGAGTGCTGCAGATAAAGCGGCAACACAGTGGTGTCTGTCACTGCTGTTGTCTGCAGCACTCGTGTCTGCTTTGTTCGCTTGACGAAGGGTTATGTTTTCTTTCGAGTCGAAGTTGCGTGTTTTTGTTTTGCATATTTCGTTTTAACGCTAGTCCTCCGGTGCATTTTTATTATACATAATGTTGATTGTTAAAAATGGTGTATAAAACTCTGAAGTTTTCCACAAATCTTTAAAATTTTGGGCGGGGGGGAGGGATTTGAGCTCGTGAAGTTGGAATTGCTTCTAAAGCAGAAATGACAGGACTGACATTCAATAATATTAAATTAAAACGCGCTGACAAAGTTGTTAATATCAATATTTACCTTTTCAAAACAATCGTAAATGGCAGACTTCTGTGTTTTGCGCATTCCGATCTCATCAAACAACGTTAAAGGGTAGGGAGCTAATTCATATTCAAAATATGTTTCTATTTCATCTTGAAATGCTGCAGTAATACGCATGCGTTAGAACAAAAATACAGGGTCAACAGTTATTTTCTCTTCATCCACTTTTAGTGTACTAGTCATAGCTAAAAGAAGAACAACTTTGTCAGCGCGTTTTAATTTAATATTATTGAATGTCAGTCTTGTCATTTTTGCTATAGAAGCAAGTCCAACTTCACGAGCTCAAACCCCTCCCCCCCGCCCGAAATTTTAAAGATTTGTCGAAAACTTTAGAGTTTTATACATCATTTTTAACAATCAATATTATGCATAATAAAAATGCACCAGAGGGACCCCTTAAAACGAAATATGAAAAAAAAAAAAAAAAAAAAAAAAAAAAAAAAAAAAAAAAACACGCAACTTCGACTCGAAAGAAAACATGACCCTTCGTCAAGCGAACAAAGCAGACACGAGTGCTGCAGACAACAGCAGTGACAGACACCACTGTGTTGCCGCTTTATCTGCAGCACTCGTGCCTACTTTGTTCACCTGATACTTTTTTAGTAGATAATTTTATGATCTACAATTTTTGTCTGAGGTATTTTTATGATAAAACTTACCGTTTTGCTGAAAATAGCGAAAAACTCATTTTTTTTTACCTTTGACCTTGAGTAAATTTTTTTCCATACACCGGAATGGTGGGGATTTTCAAAATTTTATTTATAATTATACTTTGAACAATTTTACTAATTATCAGCTTGTTGTACATTTATGTATCACCGAATGTCTAGATTGACCGGACTAATATGTAATTTAATTTTTATTAAATTTCTATTGAAATAAATGTATAAAAGAAGCAGACAATCTTAAAATCAATTTTTAAGGAGGAATGAAATATAATGTATGCTCTTATGGATAATTTATTATAAAATGAACTCCTCATTTTATATATTTTAAAGATGGCAAAAGCTGCAATTATAAAAAGGAAGACAATATGGCTAAACCAGACAAATAAGTAAATTTTATAAATATTTTAAAACTTTAAAATAGGATATCTCATGAAATATTAAACATTTAAAGTAAATACAGGTTGTTGTAATTAAAATTACACATTTAGATAGGTATATAGATACATAAATGATTTTTCATTTAAGAATATAACTATTTATGTATAAATATTTTTTGTGGTAGATTAATGGAAAATGTAAATATTTGGATTGAAAAAACGTTTTTTGCTTTTAAATAAGAATAAGATAAATTTATAAGTGCTGCTTGTAAAATTGAAGGAGAAGGGAAATAAATGAGATAGGGGACTCTTAGACTCACTGGCTGCCCAATTGACATTATAGAACAAAAAATTAAAGAGGAGAGTTTATAGGAGTCATAAAACTTGAATGGAGGATTCGAAAAAAAACTCCACGCTAGGGGAACTATAAGCCACCCATACACTCTCTCTCCAGCCCACGATTTTCGAAGAGCATTTTTTCAATTTTTTTAGAAGTGCGAGAACTGGTTCTTGGTCAACTACTTTTCGGCGAGAGAGTGATTGATTCTCCCGGTGGTTCTCCAAATATACAAATTCTGCTTCTTCCCGCATCAGCTGCTTTTGATTGTATTTAATTATAAATACTAAAGACATGAGAAACCAGAGGAATTTGCCAAAACATCCATGATTCTTCTAGAGGAATAATTTATCTGATGCAGTATGTAGTGGCGATCACTCTTCCTGGATCCAGATGTTACTTCAAATCCCGGAATCTAAGTGCCTTCAAATTACAAAATTTAATGCCCTCTTTTGTTGCTTGTGTGTAATTATAAAGGTGAAGGATATGGAGGAGTCTCATACAATCATCTAAGCTTGACTAACCTCTATAATGCGCATCTGAGTGAGTTAAAATTTTATAGTCTAAAAAAAGGGGAAAATATTTTACTGTGTAATTATCCCCCTTTTTTCTCTATTATTCAATCATGTCAGAGGGCTACCTAAAGTGGTTTTGAATGAAATTAAACTTGAATTAAATAAAATATTAGTTTTGTATAAGAGACAAAAGTATTTAATAAAATACATTATTAAAGAAATTATTTATCTATATATTATTTAAGGAATTATTTATTTTTAAAAAACTTATTTTAATTTGATTTTATCTCCTTAATAGATAGAAAAATTTTATGACCCATTAAAAATATTTAAAGAAATTGGGTGTAATTTCGTTGTATAGAACGCAATATCCCTAGTAGCACACTTATCCACAGAACATCCTGTGGAGGTCCATAGGATTTCCCTTTTATCCGCGGGACATCCTGGGGATGCTTTTCGGAGAAGATGTGCTGCTGGGGATACGAGAGATTGATTTGGAGAATGTCTTAAATTAATAATTTCTCTCCAACACTGTAAAACAAAAGAAAAGCGATATGGCAAAAAACTTTTTTTTATCCAAATATTTACATACAGATTAATAATTACTTTCCATTATTCTACCTCAAAAAATATTTATACATAAATAGCTATATACTTAAATGAAAAATATTTATGTATCTATATACATATCTAAATGTGTAATTTTAATTACAACATTTCTATAATATCGCTTTTCCTTTGTTTTACAGTGTTGGAGAGAAATTGTTATTTTAAGACATTCTCCAAAATGTATCGTACATTGCGTTCTATACATCGAAATCACACCCAAGATCTTTAAATATTTTTAATGAGTCATAAAATTTATCTATCTATTAAGGAGATATTTTCAAATTAAAATAAGTTTTTTAAAATAAATAATTCCTAAATTAATAGATAGACAAATAATTTCGTTAATAATGTATTTTATTAAATATTTTTGTCTCTTATACAAAACTAATATTTTATTTAGTTCAAGTTTAATTTCATTCAAAATCACTTTAGGTAGCACTCAGACATGATTGAATAATAGAGAAAAAAGGGGCATAGTTACACAGGAAAATATTTTCCCTTTTTTTAGACTATAAAATTTTAACTCACCCAGATGCACATTACAGAGGTTAGTCAAGCTTAGATGATTGTATGAGACTCCTCCATATCCTTCACCTTTATCATTACACACAAGCAACAAAAGAGGGCATTAAATTTCGTAATTTGAAGGCACTTAGATTCCGGGATTTGAAGTCACATCTGAATCCAGGAAGAGGGATCGCCACTATATACTCCATCAGATACATTTTTCCCCTAGAAGAATCATGGATGTTTTGGCAAATTAGTCTGGTTTATCATATCTTTAGTATTTATAATTAAAAACAATCAAGAGCAGCTGATGCGGGAGGAAGCAGGATTTGTATATTTGGAGAACCACCGGGAGAATCCATTACTGTCTCGCCGAAAAGTAGTTAACCAAGAACCAGTTCTCGCACTTCTAAAAAAGTGCTCTTCAAAAGTCGTGGGCTGGAGAGAGAGTGTGCGGGTGGATTATAGTTCCCCTAGCGTGGAGTTTTATTTCGGATCCCCCATTCAAGTTTTATTACTCCTACAAACTATCGTGTTTCCGTTTTTGCTCTATAATGTCAACTGGGCAGCCAGTGAGTCTAAGAGATCCCTATCTCAGTTCTTTCCCTTCTCCTTCAATTTTACAAGCAGCACTTATAAATTTATCTTATTCTTATTTAAAAGCAAAAAACTTTTTTTTATCCAAATATTTACATACAGATTAATAATTACTTTCCGTTATTCTACCACAAAAAATATTTATACATAAATAGCTATATACTTAAATGAAAAATCATTTATGTATCTATATACATATCTAAATGTGTAATTTTAATTACAACATTTATATAATATCGCTTTTCCTTTGTTTTACAGTGTTGGAGAGAAATTGTTATTTTAAGACATTCTCCAAAATGTATCGTACATTGCGCTCTATACATCGAAATTACACCCAAGATCTTTAAATATTTTTAATGGGTCATAAAATTTATCTATCTATTAAGGAGATATTTTCAAATTAAAATAAGTTTTTTAAAATAAATAATTCCTTAATTAATAGATAGACAAAGAATTTCGTTAATGATGTATTTTATTAAATATTTTTTTCTCTTATACAAAACTAATATTTTATTTAGTTCAATTTCATTCAAAATCACTTTAGGTAGCACTCAGAAGTGATTGAATAATGGAGAAAAAGGGGTATAGTTACACAATAAAATATTTTCCCTTTTTTTCAGACTATAAAATTTTAACTCAGCCAGATGCGCATTATAGATGTTAGTCAAGCTTAGATGATTGTATGAGACTCCTCCATATCTTTCACCTTTATAATTACACAAGCAACAAAAGAGGGCATTAAATTTCGTAATTTGAAGGCACTTAGATTCCGGGATTTGAAGTCACATCAGAATCCAGGAAGAGGGATCGCCACTATATACTCCCTCAGATACAGATTTCCCCTAGAAAAATCATGGATGTTTTGGCAAATTAGTCTGGTTTATCATATCTTTAGTATTTATAATTAAATACAATCAAAAGCAGCTGATGCGGGAGGAAGCAGGATTTATATATTTGGAGAACCACCGGGAGAATCCATTACTGTCTCGCGGAAAAGTAGTTAACCAAGAACCAGTTCTCGCACTTCTAAAAAAGTGCTCTTCAAAAGTCGTGGGCTGGAGAGAGAATGTGTGGGTGGATTATAGTTCCCCTAGCGTGGAGTTTTATTTCGGATCCCCCATTCAAGTTTTATTACTCCTACAAACTATCGTGTTTCCTTTTTCGCTCTATAATGTCAACTGGGCAGCCAGTGAGTCTAAGAGATCCCTATCTCAGTTCTTTCCCTTCTCCTTCAATTTTACTAGCAGCACTTATAAATTTATCTTATTCTTATTTAAAAGCAAAAAACTTTCTTTTATCCAAATATTTACATACAGATTAATAAATACTTTCCGTTATTCTACCACAAAAAATATTTATACATAAATAGCTATATACTTAAATGCAAAATCATTTATGTATCTATATACATATCTAAATGCGTAATTCTAATTACAACATTTCTATAATATCGGCTTTCCTTTGTTTTGCAGTGTTGAAGAGAAATTGTTATTTTAAGACATTCTCCAAAATGTATCGTACATTCCGTTCTATACATCGAAATTACACCCAAGATCTTTAAATATTTTTAATGAGTCATAAAATTTATCTATCTATTAAGGAGATATTTTCAAATTAAAATAAGTTTTTTAAAATAAATAATTCCTTAATTAATAGATAGACAAATAATTTATTTAATAATGTATTTTATTAAATATTTTTGTCTCTTATACAAAACTAATATTTTATTTAGTTCAAGTTTAATTTCATTCAAAATCACTTTTGGTAGCACTCAGGCATGATTGAATAATAGAGAAAAAAGGGGCATAGTTACACAATAAAATATTTTCCCTTTTTTTAGACTATAAAATTTTAACTCACCCAGATGCGCATTACAGAGGTTAGTCAAGCTTAGATGTTTGTATGAGACTCCTCCATATCCTTCACCTTTATCATTACACACAAGCAACAAAAGAGGGCATTAAATTTCGTAATTTGAAGGCACTTAGATTCCGGGATTTGAAGTCACATCTGAATCCAGGAAGAGGGATCGCCACTATATACTCCATCAGATACATTTTTCCCCTAGAAGAATCATGGATGTTTTGGCAAATTAGTCTGGTTTATCATATCTTTAGTATTTATAATTAAATACAATCAAGAGCAGCTGATGCGGGAGGAAGCAGGATTTGTATATTTGGAGAACCACCGGGAGAATCCATTACTGTCTCGCCGAAAAGTAGTTAACCAAGAACCAGTTCTCGCACTTCTAAAAAAGTGCTCTTCAAAAGTCGTGGGCTGGAGAGAGAGTGTGTGGGTGGATTATAGTTCCCCTAGCGTGGAGTTTTGTTTCGGATCTCCCATTCAAGTTTTATTACTCCTACAAACTATCATGTTTCCTTTTTTGCTCTATAATGTCAACTGGGCAGCCAGTGAGTCTAAGAGATCCCTATCTCAGTTCTTTCCCTTCTCCTTCAATTTTACAAGCATCACTTATAAATTTATCTTATTCTTATTTAAAAGCAAAAAACTTTTTTTATCCAAATATTTACATACAGATTAATAATTACTTTCCGTTATTCTACCACAAAAAATATTTATACATAAATAGCTATATACTTAAATGAAAAATCATTTATGTATCTATATACATATCTAAATGTGTAATTTTAATTTATTTACGTTTGGTTTATGTACGTTGAACTAGAGCTACGTTTAGATTTTATTTAAAAATATTTGAATTTTTAGTATTTTAATATTACGCGACTTTTACAGAGAACAAATTATGTTTGGCGCCGCAGGCGCCCGAGAGCATGTTTTTTGGAAAAAATTTCACGGGCCTCTGGCCAGCTAGCTGGTGAAGCCAGGTAGTATAATATGAAATGAATAATATGTTCATCATCTGCTTCAGCAGATCAACTAATTTAGCCAGTTTAATGTGAAGAAAAAAAAATTAAAGCCACACCAATTATGTCTATTTTTTTTTTTTTTAATATATAAAAAACAATTATTGACTTAAAGTATATTTTTTATTTAACTATTTCAATAAATTAATATTATCAGAGTGGACGATTAAATTTTTATCACAATCATGCACTAGATGCAATATTTCCACTTTTAACTTAAAGTTAGAAGATTATTTAGAAAATGGTATTATAAAATATCGAGGACAATATAAAAATTTGATTTTCTTATTTTTCCAAAATTGTGTATATATAAATATATTTTTTAATAGGAAAGGTCTCTTTATATACCTATTTTTTTTTTACTAACAGTTGTAAATTGCAAAGCTGTGTAATTATAATACTGTACAAAAACTTTTAACTATTTTTTTCTCCTTTACATGAATCTATGTGACTAGTATAAAGAAAAGCTGCTTAATTTATATATCAAAACCAAAATATTCCATTACATACAGTTTTGTAGGAGACATAATTTAATTGTGTATACAGATTGGTTATAAAGAAGTGTAAGAGATGCTTGATTATGGGAAACATAAATACTAAACCTTTTTTTTACGGGGGGGGGGGGCATTTCTTCTTGACAGAAATGATAACAGACAAGCAATTATAAGCTGTCATACTTTCAGTCCATCGTCCAATGAAACGCTTTTCGAATAAAGAAATGTACAGGTGAGCTATTTCTCCATGTTCATCACTAATTGCGCTAAGATTTTGAGAAAATAAGTCCAGGCGCAAGACCAAAAACTGTAGTTTTAATTTAATACTACAGGGAATAACACTAAGACACATTATATGTCTACGAAGCTCAATATGAAACAAAAAATATAGAATTATTTTTTCCATTTAAAAATATACATTAAGCACATATTTTCATCGAAACGGCTTTTTTCATGTTGTGCAGAGAAACTTTGTTTTTATCCTGTATGTATAAACGTAAACAAGTACGTAAGTATGCATATATATATATATATATATATATATATATATATATATATATATATATATATAAAGAAAGATTTTATTAAAATATGTATTTTTTTACGTATTTTAGAAAGAACCACTAAAACACACCACCGCAAGCCTAGATCGAGCAAATGATCAATTGGCCTTAATCCCACAACTTATGTAGTTCAATATAGTTTAATGGAAGTTCGATTATATATGTAAATAAAATTTAGATATGTATATGCCTTATTATAAAGACAGTGAACATTATAAAAATCGAAATATTTTCGTGTTTTATGTATACAAAAAGATTCAGAATATATTGCTAAACTAGAATTGTATAAAATCGAGGAAAATAGATCTGTAGCAGTTAGCATTTATTTATTTATTTATTTACTTAATTATTATTACTTTTAATTTAATATGTTTAAAATAATTTATTTTTATTTAATACTGCTATATTTCAATGCATATATATTCGGGTTTTTTTTCTTTATTCTAAACTAAAAAAGAGTACGTTTACAATCTCCTTGTCAACGTTTAAATATTCTGCAGTTTTAGGCAGTAAAACACCTAAATTTTTATACACACACATACACACACACACACACACACACACACACACACACACACACATATATATATATATATATATATATATATATATATATATATATATATATATATATATATATATATATGTGTATGTAAAGAAATTCTTTTTTAAAGAAAGGAAATATTTTGTTTTTTAATCAGTTTTTTTTTTTTTTTTTTTTTTTTTTTCTGAAGTTTCTTAAACTTGACTAATTAAATACTTAATCTGTAAAATTTAACTAATAATTTCAAAGTATATAACAATAAGAAGTATCATATGAAAACAACAAAAGAAAAAAAATAAATAAAAGAAACTATATAAATTATATAAGTGACGGTCTTGCCAAAAAAGTGTTAAAAGAAACAGGAAGACAATATCCAATATCCGATACTCGAAATATATAAAATAAAATAAAAATGAAAGCTACACTTAATGTCGCACACTGTATTTCTTTTAGTCATTCTGCTTTTAAAGAAACAGCAAGACAGACTTCTTTCCATTAGATTGTATATGTTATTAATCCTTAAAAGGCACTTCTTTAAAGAATATGTTTCAGAATTCAGTTACCGTTAAATATATTTGTCATAGGAAAATTTCTTTAGGTAGCTAAGAGTTTTAGAAAAACACATTTTAGGCCTCCCCCCCCCCCTCTATAACTAAAAATACTGTTAATTAAAAAAAAATAAGAATCATTAGAAAGTAAGAATCATTTAAAGAAAAACACATTCAAAATCCTTATTTATCAACATTTCTTTTCTATATTTTTTTTTCCTTTTTGACTTCGAACTAAAAAACTAAATTTATCAGTTCAGTGCATTAATTGCTCGGCTATATTTTTAAAAAACGGTTGACAGGCATTTAATGCATTACTTCCTATAACTGTCAATTTTCTTTTTAAAACATACCATAAATTTAATAGATTAGAGAATTTAATAGATTAGGTATCTAAGATTCTTGTAAAATAATTTTTTTATGGATATTTTAAACAAATTTCACACACACACACACATATATCCCCGATAGGCATACTCTCTATTTTTTTTCTCTCTCTCTCTCTTTGGGTCAAATAGGAAAAAATAGAGTTTGTGCGTATCTGATTTGCTTTAGAAGAAAAAAAAAAAAAGGAAAGGAAAGAAAGCAAGTAAGAAAGGAAATTGACTCATTTAAAATAAACCATAATATGTACATATTCCTAGTGGAAAGACTCGTAAGAATGCGCAAGAATGTCAAAAAGCTTGTCATATCTGGACAATTTTCATTGAGATATACTTTGATTTGAATCTATTTCAAATATGAAAAGTATATCTTCCAAATTCCTTTGCATTGATTATATAACAGGGAAAATTTTAAATAAAAATCTCCGATAGTTATAAAACAACATGGTTTTAATATCTTTAATGTTAAAGTTATTAAATAAAAGAAATATATATATACACACATTTATCTGTAAATGTTGATATTTTTTTTTCAGTTGCGCAAATGTTTTCAGAATATTATGATTTAAAACCAAAAGTTAATTATTTCTGTTGTTATTATTATTGTTATTTTGGTTCAGATTAAATTAGATTGAAACATTCAGCCTACCATTAGTTTTTAATGAACTATCATGACATATAATTAGGCTGTCATATCTATTTTGGCACCTAAAATATTTAGGGTAATAGCTTTCTGCATGTTGAATTTCTTAAATGTATATTTCAGTTTATGCATTCAAAGTCTGCGCTTTGAAATATGTAGAACTACGTCCTCAAAACTTGAATATTAATTACGCATCTAAAAGTTCATTAAATAGAAAATATTTCAACATTCGTCTTTAAAATGCACTTTACGTGACCTCTTCAGAGTTAGAAAGGCGAATTAAGAGATTTCAAGTACTTATGAATTTGTTGCACATGACAATTATTGTAAAGGGCAATTTTCGTCTCACTATGATGACTTGCTTAAGCTGCGCATTCTGCATTCTTTGAAACATAATGGAATAAATGAATACATTTTTTTACCAAATAAATTAATATTTTCAAATGATGAACATAAGAAGATACTATATATGTGGCTTGCATTTTACAGTGAACAATAATTAGTTCTAGTTTACATACAGATTTTTTTTTATGTTTTGAGTATTTTGATAGTATTACTAAATCCTGTTTTAGAAAATGAATATGTGTATATCGCTTTCTTGTATAAAATAATAAAGAATAATTCACTTTTTTTTTTTTTTTTTTTTTTTTTTTTTTAATAAACGTTTTCAAACCTCTTTATTTATTTATTTATTTATTTATATATTATTATTATTGTAGGATATTTTTTTTTCATTCTACCTCTTTTAATTTCTTAATAAATTGCCCTTGTAAGGAATGTCATTCATATTGAATTTTAGGTAAGAGTTTGAAAATAATATGTTTTTTATCGTATCACCTTAAAATATCACAATTTACATATTTTAGGTTAAAAAATGGTAAACTAAACATTTTATTAGATTTTTTCTTCTTCAGATGTACTTAAATTATTTCTTAAAAATCGAAGTAAAATATCCTAATTAAATAAAAAAATTTAAAAATAGAAAATACGCAGATGATTAAATTTGTAAATATATAGTACAGTAGGGGTACTGCTTTGTTTGAAATTCCTTCATTTAACGTAAGGATATATATCAGTTTGTATAGTGTATAAGTGCCCAAAATATTACATGTAAGATGGACATAACGAACAACTACGTAGTCTCTAAGCTAATTAAAAGCACACCTTTTTTATATGAGATGAATTTTATGACAAATTATGATATTTGAATTTGGGAGTATATTACATGAAAAGTGGCGCTATTGCTATTTAATTACTGCAATTTTTCAGATAATTGATTGCAACATCTATTGTAACAAATTGCACCTAAATGAATGTGGAATATATATATATATATATATATATTTAATATTTGTAAAAGTTTACAGAAAGCGTGTCTGATATTATTATTATATTTTTTTTTGATAGCTCAAGATGAGGAATTGATGTACAAAATGTCATAAAATTTATAAGATAGGTGAGCCAGAATTTACCAGTATTCCTAAGGTAGCCCATCCTACTGAAAAAGGACTAATTTAATTTTTAATCGCGAAATGGTGCTACTCAATCGTAAATCATATATATCCAGGTCATGTGAGTGAATTTGAAGAGAATATCTTGATCGACCGCCATTATATGCAGTGATTTCACTTTAGAGGAGTAGTCATTCTACTTTCCAGGTAAGAAGATATTTTAATTTACATGTGTTTAAGTTCTTAGAAATTTGATCTGTCATATGTTTTATAAAAATTAATTTATTTTTTTTTTAACCGTTTTAACTTCATTTCTAATAAATATATCAGATTAAAAGTTTAATGTCATGCAAAATGCGGTCATATGCATGTTCTCAAGGTCGTCCAGATGGCCGGTAACCTTGGAATACGTGACCCAACTTTGTACACATATTATTTTAATAAAGGTAACTTTCAAAATTTCTGCTTACACATCTGGAAAAAACTTATTATTGTGCATTCACCAACGATTTCTACACGATTGAGAATACCAGAGATTCCCCGAAGGAAGTCAATGGATTCCAGAATAAAAATCCCGAGCTGCTTTGCCCGAATGGTGGTTTCTAAAGTATTTTTGCTTCAAAAGATAAGTTGACTATGTAGAAAAGATAAACAAAAATAACAAAAGAGCGTGTTAAACACATTTTAAAGGTTGTTTCAATGTGTGGGTGACCTTCGGAACATCCAAAGTTGGCCCACAATGTACAATTTTGAAATGGATTTATAAAAAATATCTAAATTACATTTTACAATGAAAATTATACTTGATATGAGTAAGAGATAAACAGATCATTTTACGAGAAAAAGCCCAGCTACATACATCTAACCAAAAATTTATAAAAAAATTCTCAAATTTTAACTTTTGACATCATTGGCTCACTGCCTTATTTAGTTGTGTTAAAACGTAGATTCTTGAGTATCAACTTTTGGTAGATATTACCCAACAGATAGCGCTTCTATATTCATATTTTCTCTTTTTTATGTTAATGCTATATACAAACATCTTGAGTGTATTCTTTCACAAAAATGTCTGTGTGGCTGGGCAATTATAAAATATTATATTTATATATTTCAGGGGCTGTCAACCGATAGGTGGAGCTGTTGCGTTACAGTATTGCTTGTGAGTAGGAAGGCTACAATTTGGCATCTACAGGGTATAAATAAATGAAACTTGATAAAAATTATGGTCATCATGTTAAAAAAAAAAAAAAAAAAAAAAAAAAAAAACGGCACGCGTTAGAATTATAACAGTCGAAAGTGTTGATACTATTACTTATTTAACACTATATTCCATAGAGTTACATTTAAGCACAAATACAGTAGAATTATATAAAACTGCATACATTATGCAGATTCCTGTCTTTAATGTGAGATTCGTCAGATAAACGAGTAGTTATTGTTCAGGCCTGCACTTGACGTGCTCCAGATACGAATCTTCTATACGTTTGTACTATTTTAGAACTTACTTTATGCAGTAAGCACCAATCTAATGATGTTTAATACGGAAAAATTGACTAATGGGAAACACTCCAAACCCACTCAATACCCAAACACTTCATTTTAAGATATGATTATATTTCTAGTGACGATGTCGTTGTTATAAATGTTAATGTAGAATAAAATTTTGTAATGACAACAACACAGTAGCTTAAAATGTTGAAGAATATTAAAAATGAATGACACAACTAAAAATGAACAGCGAAGATGTCCAGTTATATACACTAATACATTTTAAAACTTTCTGTACCCTGTAAATCTGAATTCTATCATAGAATTTTTTAATGAAAACCCAGTCATAAGCAGAGAAATAGTATATGGTTATTTCTTTTCCTTTTGAGAATTTAAAACAAAAGACATTAAAAGGAGCAGAAATGCAATTTCTCTCACATACCTTAATACTTTAAAACTGTTTTGTGCGTTTCTGTACAGAAATTATTACTTGTATACATACACATATTTAAAATAGGAAAATACAAAAATCTATAAGGCTTTCAAAAATATTTGTAAAAACTAAAGTGGAATCAAACACAATGATAGAAAGGCAGGCAAATCAAAATTCAGTTTCTAACTGCATTAGAAAGTATTTCTCATTTCATAGTATAATATCGTTTCACAGTTGTTTTGAACGAAAAAAAACTATTTTTACGAAATAACTTACTATTAAATGAAATTTCTTATTATTACTATTATTATTATTATTATTATTATTATTATTATTATCATTGTTATTAGACAATAGAGGTAGTATCAATTTTAGTAGTATTATTGTTATGATTGTTATTATTTTTACTCATTAAGAGTGGACGATACCGAACCTTGCCGATAGACGTGTCCCACCTTATTCTACGGGAAAATTTGTTTCCTCACTGTTTTTACATTGAGAAATTTCACAACTGTTAAATTATTACTCATTCCCCTAAAATATATTTTAAAAACATTTAGTATTTCATTTTGAGGCTGAAAAATGAGAACAATGCTTTATGTAAAAATTCGCATTTTTGAACTGAAAATTAAAACAAATAAAAAATAAATAAATAAATACTTTTTTGGGAAAATGAGTACTTATTTAACACGTGATTGTTTTAATGTGAAAACGGAATTTAGACACATTAGTTAATGAGTGATTATGGAAAGAAATTTTCCCATAACATGGGCCACAACTTTCGGTGAGAATTGGTATTGTCCACTCTTAAGATGCCACTTTAGATACAGAAAAAAATACATTAATTTTTATTATTATTATTTTAAGTAACAAGGCATTTTTTAAAATTTAGTTATATACATACTTTTACACTACATATTTTTTATACTACATACTTTTTACACAAGTGTTGTTTATTTCATTATTCGATTGTTTAAATCAGAATAAACACTAGACAGTAAAGCGATAATTGCTAAAACACATAACTTTGGCGATGTCTTTGCCTGATTACTTGTTTCATCATTGACACAATTTCTACATTTTCTCAAATATAATGATATATAATATCTATTTCTCTCTAATAATTTGGCATTCGTTGTTTTTTAACAATATACTGAAAGTATAAAAAATTATTTTAATAATATACTAATAGGCAACATGGAACAAAACGAAAGCAAAAATGACTCTATCTATCCTTATTAAAATCGCCAATAAAATAATTTAAAGATTTTTTTTTTTTTTTTTTTAAGTATGAATGTTAATTTAGTATCTAATTTTATCACCAACTAATAAAAATTTCATTCAATAATTTTAACACATCCAAGTTTCATATTTTTAAGCATATAATTCTTAAAAGTATTATTAACATAAAAATTAAGAAAAAGAATATTAAAGAAATAAGACAAAACGGGTTTGCATTATTTTTTTAATGTTTAATACATAATTTAGTATCTCTCATGCTACTTATAATGCATTTGTAAGGCACTTTTTTATTCATATTAATTTTCTGAACCTTTTTTTTTTCGCTATTTTTCAGAAATGTATTTACTTTGAGAAAATATATATGTATATCAGTTTAAAAATATATTCCGATATTAATGTAACATAAAGTTTGATTTATTAATTGGTAGTAAACATGTCTTTCGAATTTCATGTTCATACCTTCAATTGATTAAAAGTTTTGAGCAAAAAGGAAAAAACAAAGAAACAAGTTATTACATAGATATTTAGAAATTATGGGGAGGGGGGGCGATCAGTGTGCGTAGGGATCAGTGTGTCCCTTAGCTTAAAGCTTCCTTTAGAAATTCACATAAAACAGCTCTTTCTATGGATGATAATGTTTTAAGTTTTCGAGATAGCAATTTGCATACTTTTTATAAGAGCTATTTTGGAGATAGCTGTTTCCATACCTTTAATTTTAATTAGTTTCCTTTTGATGATCTTGCAAAATCCATCCCAAATTCCTTTAGGTAGGTTTTTATACATCTAAATAATAATAATAATAATAATAAGTGTTTTCTTAAATATCTATTAGAGTTTTATCATTTTAAAAATTATGAATTCATGAAAAATATGCAAACTGATATAACATAATTTAAAGATTTCAAATCCGTAAAAAAAGTATCAAAAATGATAAGAATTTTTGCCTTAGTATAAAGCTTTTTAGACAGACCTAATACAGATCTATTTATAAATATTAAGTAAAAATATAAGCTTTTATATAAAACCAACTTCAATGGTGCCAAATGAAAAATCCCAAGTTCCCATAATACTAAAAAAATTAAAAATATATTTTCATAATTTAATTTATTTAATTTATTTGGTAATTCCTAATTATTTTCTGTACTTTAAATTTCCATATGCTGCATTTTATACAAAACATACGTTTCACAGATGCTTTAACTTTTAACTAATTGTTTAATTAGATAATTAAACAACTATTCAGAATTCTTAAATTTTTTTAATCTTGTAAATGAATAAACGGAATTTCTGAAAAGAGCAATAAAACTGTAATCTTTTCAGCATTAAGTTTAAACAAGTTGAGCCCTCATTATTTGTTAAAATTAGACTTAATTGAATAGCAGGTTTGTTATTATTCTTTGGGAGTTTTAAACGTCTTTAAACGCAATGCTCTTTTTCTATTAGGATATAAGATTACCGTGGTTAGAAATAATTCGCAATTTCTTCGTATTTGTGAATTAGTTCAATGATAATTTAATCTTTTGATGTTAAGTTTTCAATTTTTGTAATGAAATTTTATTATTACGCATATATATATTTATATAGTTTTTAGAGTATTAAGAAAAAACTATTGTTTAAGTTTAATTCTATTCGTTGTGTAAATACTCGAAAAATTGTTTTAGAGAAATGCTTTGCGTGTATAATTAAGACGTACATTCTTGAAAAAAGATATCATTAAAATGCTAAGTTAATATTTTTTTTGCGAAATTTAAAAAATGATTGCATGAATGCAAGAAATAAATAGTTCTAAAACCACAAAATTTCATTTAAAAATTATCATACAAATTCAAATTTTTGAAATTTTTATTTCTTTAAAATCGATTCTTCAAATTAGTTAAAAAAAAAAAAAAAAAAAAAAAAAAAAAAAAAAGTAAAATATATATCTTTATTTCGATTAGTAAATTGTCTATCATATTTACTTTTTTAAATAAACTATTATATACTAGCAGGCTTTCGTCGCTTCGCTGGTCATTATATTAAAATGAATTCTTAAAATACCTTATGATTAATGATAAAAAAAATCTATAAAAAAATAAATCTGTCAAAACTTAAGTTAAAGTTTTCGCTATCTTTTGTAGCGGTTTTCCTGCTCGCCACACGTCAGATCTGGAGCCCAAATACCATTGGCAGCGCCTTACCTGCTTTTTTACTTCCCCTCCCTTGCAGGTGAAGTTTAAAGTTCAACACCCGCACACCAAATTCATCATTCTAAGGAAATTAGAGCAGATTAAATTCGAAAACGTGTTTTTTTGCCCCACCGGCCCCAAAAAGAAGAGAATGGGTAATTTCTCAAAATCCCTTTATAGTGCATGTTTCATACACATAACTATCCAACATATAGAAAAAACGAGATCCTGAGATTAGCTGGAACAGAGTTATGTTTTGAAATCTGTTTTTTAGCCCACCCCCTTGTTTTTAAAGAGAGGAAAGAGATTGATTATTTTGAAAAATCCCTTTATACTATAAATTAGATAAATATAACTGACACACACATCAAAAATAGCTTTCTTAAGTTAATTTAGAGCAGAGTTACACATGGATACATACTTTTTGCCCCATCCCCCCTCCAAGCGGCGGTAGAGGGTAATTTCACAAAATACTTTTGTAGTGTGTGTTGAGTACGGATAAGAAGCCCAATCATCAAACATTGCCATTCTAAGATAATTTAGAACAGAGTTACGCATGGAAGCATTTCTTATATCCCCCCAACCCCCAAGGTGTGGGAAAGGACGGAATTTCAAAAAATCCCCTTGTAATGTGCGTGTTGAGTACGTATAATCAATTGACATATCAAAAAAGCGCTTTTCTGAGATAAAAAGGAGCAGAGTTACTCTTAAAAACATGCTTTTGTCCCTTCCTTGCGCCTTTGAATGGGAGAAAGGGGAAAATTTACAAAATCCCTTTAAAATAACTTTAATCCCTTTTAACTAATAAAAATTTCATTCAATAATTTTAAAACGAGCAACGCATCCAAATTCCACATTTTTAGATATATAACTCTTAAAAGTAGCTACTTGCATATTTTTAATAAGAGCTATTTTCGAGATAGCTGTTTGCATAGCTTTTATTTTTAATAGTTTTCTTTTAATGGTCTTGAAAAATCCATCGCAAATTCTTTTAGGTAGGTTATTATACATCCAAAATAATGATAATAATAATAAGTGTTTTCTTAAATATCTTTTGGAATTTTATCATTTTGAAAATTATGAATTCATGAAAAAAATGCAAACTAATATAACATAATTTAAAGATTTCAAATCCGTAAAATATGTATCAAAAACCATAAGAATTATTTCCTTAGCATATATGTTTTTGAACAGACCTAATATAGATCTATTTATAAGTATCAAGAGGGAATGTAAGCTTTTATATGAAACCAACTTCATTGGTGCCAGATCAAAAGTGCGAAGTTCCCTTAATACTGAAAAATTAAAACTATATTTTCCTAATATAAAATATTTTGTAATTTCTACTTTTTTCTGTGCTTTAAATTTTCATACGCTTTATTTTAAAACAAAATATACGTTTCGCAGATGATTTAACATTTATCTAGTGATCTAATTAGTTAAATAAACAACTATTCAGAAGTCTTTAATTTTGTAGATCTTGCAAAAGAATAAACAACAATTTCTGAAAAGAGCAATAAAACTTTAATATTTTCAACATTCTGTTTAAATAAGTTCAATCCTCATTATTCGGTAAAATTAGACCGTTAACTAAAGAGAAAGTTTGTTATTGTTCTTAGGGAGTTTTAAATACCTTTAAATGCAATGCTCTTTTTTAATTAGGATATAAGGTTACAGAAATTAGAAATAATTCACAATTTGTTCGTATTTGTGAATTAGTTTAATGACAATTTAATCTTTTAATGTTAAGTTCTTAATTGTTATACTGGAATTTTATTATTACGCATATACATTTGTCTTAGAGTATTAAGGAAAAATCTATCGTTTAGATTAATTTTTATTTTTTTCGTAAATACTCGATGAATTGTTTAAAAGTATTTCCTTTGTATATAAACTTAAAATGTAGATTTCTGAAAAAAGATGTCTTCCTTAAGATTCTATGTTAAATTTATTTTTACGAAATTTAAATAAAGATTGTCTGATTCTAACAAATGAATATTTTCGAAACATTTAAAATTTACTTAAAAACTATTATTCAACTTCAAATTTTTGAAATTTTTATTTCTTTATAATTGGTTCTTCAATTTACTTAAAAAAAATGAGTAAAATGGCTAATATATTTAATTTGATTAGTAAATTATATAACATATTTACTTTTATTAACAAATTATCTAAGATAAGCGGGGCATTTCCAAAACACGATTCCTCATGCTTCTTCATTTATAAGCCTTATTACAAATTGAAACATACAATGACAAGGCACAATACAATGTTATTTAAATGTTATTAGCCAAACTAAAAAAAAACTTTAATTTCTAATTTCTTTAGAGTTGACTCGTATGTTTATTTATTAGAAGGACAGTGCATAAAATCTAACACATTTATTTTGATTAATAAATTATCTAATATATATACTTGAAATAGTAAATTATCTAATATAACAGAAACATATTGAAAGTAAATTTCGTTACACTTTTACATATGTATGTTTTATTATAAATGTAAGAATATTAATGACAATGTGGAAACTTTTAATTATTTTCTCCATAGTCGTAGATTTTATGTATTTGTTATATCCTCTAAGTAATGTGTAAAAAAACATGCTGAAAAACATTACTAAGCGATTTTATGCTGTACTTTATAGCCTGATTCAATTTTTCATTCCTATCGATCTTACCTCAGTAAGCCTCAATAACATGGAATAATCTAAATTAATCTGTAGCGAAAAATATTCAAAATCTCGCGGTCTACATAAAGGACATAATAATCTTCTGGATCTCTTGAATATATTTCCTCTCGCCAGGAACAATCAGTGAGGTGTGGTACTGTCATAATTTTAACCAAATTAAAGTCCGCCGTTCAGTGTGAGAAACCAAGATAGTAGTTTAAAATTTTATTCTTGGACGATAATATAAGATCTTTCACAAGGTGCACAAAGAAACACATTAGTTGACTTGAACGGGGTTGATTTTATTATCAAATTTATAGCTCATGTTTTCTATACCATTTTTATACCTTTATTCTACATTGTAGTCCGCTTTAACGGAATAGAACTTCTGAAGCAATAAAAGTTTGCGTTAGTTTATGCAATACTAAATAAATGAACATCTTCTTTATACCGGATAGGTAAGTTGATTTTTACAGTACGACAACAGTATTCACGTCAGTTTCAACTGTGTGTTATAGTGTAGTTTTACAATTTTGTATCAAATCCATTGACTTATAATGAAAATAAGCTCATTCTGAATATGTCCTTAAAAAATCAATTTTAACTGAAAAATAGAGAAATCTTTCGCGTATTTTATGTAAAATCTAATGTTATTTCTCATGTATATTTATATGAACCTGTGTAAATAACTATCAATCTATAGAAAACAAAAATCTTACTATTCACACATAGGTATAATTTATTTTTTCTTTTTGCACATTAAAAAGGTTCTATAATATGATTTCAAGATTTTTGTCTTACTGTTATAAATTTTATATAAAGTCAACGTTCTTCTAATTTTATTTTGCTGCAGAAATGGCGAAAAATCACTGGAAATGTTTTTTTCATTCCCTATTGGCCAATTTATGGAAATCTATAGTATTCAATTTACTCTAGTTAAATTGCTCCCAAACATAGTTTCCTTGATACATTTAATAACAGATATATAAGAATTTCTGATCTATTTCTGCTTGCTATTTCCAGGTTATACTCTGAAACTGGAGAGAATACCGGCTAAAGTCTCTCAGAAAGACATTCGCTTATGATCTGTACTAGGTTAGAACCATCGTCTAGTCAACCGGTTGGCTGGATTTAACGTCGCACTACTACTGCGCAGTGGGCAATGTAATCAATCGGTCACACCAATACTTTGTTGTTCTGCATTAATGACGGTGGTACCGAAAGAGAAATCTACAATTTATTGTAAAGTTGATGTTCCTTTATTTATATTTCCACACTGTTTGAACCTGGTTAGTATTCGAATGGTAGGCATTCCGGATATCTGCAGATGTCTCTTTTAACTCCACTTCAGGGATGGATGATTTTATTTGTTCGAAATTCAGTTTTAGGCCGCAGAAGGTCAGGTTATTTAGCATTGCAAAATATATTGTATAGTGTGCACGTTTCAACAATGTTTAGCTATCATTAATTGCGTATTTAAATGGGTACAATAAATATAATTTAAGAGACCTAAATTTATTAAATTAAAATATATATTTAATTGTTATTCATAAATTCATTTTTGAAGGGACTTGGCATTTTTAACTTGGCTCCACTGAAAATTATATATAAAAGCTTATATTTCCATTTAATAATTATACGTTAACATAAGTTAGACTTCTTAAATAAAATACGTATTCAAGCAAGAATTCTTATGATTTTTGATACATTCTTTACATATTTTAACTTGTTTTTATTTATGTTTTATCAGTTTACATTTTTTAATGAATTAATGAATTCCGAAATGCTAAAGCATGAACGAATATTTAAGAAAATATTTAACTCTTTGTCTTTATGTATAATAGAATTAACTCGAAAGAATTAGGGATGTATTTCAAAATTCATTAATCCTTTTTTAGGAAAAAAATTAAAAAGCGCATGTTCACGTAGAAACTTTCGAAAAACGGGATTTTCGTTTTATTTTTATTTACTTTTATTTTTAATGTATTGCAAAATTCATCCTTAGTTCTTTTAAGTATGTTCTATTAAACATGTGTATTGTGATGCAAATTCATCATCTCTCCTTTAATTCCCATGCCAAAATACTTCGTTTTACAGGCATCTCATTGCAGCCGTTCGTTCCTGGCTCAACGCACCTGTAATGTTTGCATCCCATGGCACAAGAAAGAATCGCGGATTCTTCCATTGACAAGTGCATGGAAAGCAAACGTTACAGGGTGCGTTGAGACAGAAACGAGTGGCTGCAATGATATGCCTAGTGTTGGGCATAATTCGTTAAAAAGTAATTGAATTACAATTAAATTACAATTACATTTTTGTTTTGTCAATCGATTAACAAGTAATTGATTACAAATAAATTGAATTATTACAAATAAACTGAATAAGTAATTCAAATTATTTGTAATCAGTTATTTGTTAATTTATTGACAGTAAGATAATTATATTTGTAATTCAATTACTTTTTAATCAATTATGCCAAACACTGTAAAACGAAGTATTTTGGCATGGGAATTAAAGGAGAGGTGGTGAATTTACATCACACACGCACACACATATATAAATATAAATAAATAAATAAATATATATATATATATATATATATATATATTAAATCTTTCCTCAGTTCCCATAAAAAATTATAACTCTGGGGGTACCGGAACATGGGTCAAACTCGCTCTGATTCGGATCAAAATTCGAGTTTGGCTGGTGCTGCCATCTTTCACCAGCTTATGGAACTAGAAGTCGTACTTCCTCCCTATGAGGCGTTCCTAATAACGGAAGACGCAACCCTCTTGCCTTAAAAAAGTCCGGTAGTTCCACTACCGGGGCTCGGAATTTCCGAGTGGCACACGACAACAACAACAGCAACAAATCTTTCCTCAAACAATCTGTAGAAAATTTAGAATTTTTAAGTCAAAAACCATAAAAAATGTTGCTTGAATATACATTTATATATTTGAACAGACCTAATATACTAATATTCATAAATGTTAAATGGAATTAGGAAGTTTTATATGATATCTTGTGTTATGCCAAGTCAAAGGTACTAAATCCCCAAAAATAAATCTAATTTAAAGAAATATTAAAAGCATTTCAATATTTGGTATCATGAAATTCTCATTAAAATTTAAAGTTTTGTTCCTAAAAATTTCTAATCTGACAAAAAAAAAAAAAAAAAAAAAAAAAAGTTTTCAACTCTTTTCAAAGCACATTCTATTTTTAACTAAAGTGCGAATTTTGCGAAAGCTTTTAAGATGGACAATTTAAAAGATGAAGTAAAATATTCTGAAAAAAAAAAAATCTATTAGTTGGCTCATTGCAATCAAAATGCTTGAAATTCTATGCAATAAATAACTGTCAACTGTTTTAACATTCTAAAACATTCCCTCATTTAAAACTGTTGTTTTTACATTTTGTAGCATTAAGATAGTATAATGAACATTAATGAGGACACTGTGTTTGAAAATTAAGACGAAATAGAAAGAAAGCAATCTGGTATATGTATTCAGCGTATGTAAATATTTTGTTTTGTAGAATCTTTGAGTGTAACCCCTTGAATTATTTATGTAAAAATTTTCCTTTCAATCTACATTTTAATTACACTTACAGAGAGTTCACAATAGGCTAAGTTTAATTGCGACCAACTTGTACATAGACTATCATTTAATTTATTAATTGGTAAGTTTCACGAGCAGCTTCCTGGTATTATCTTAATATCTATTATCGACTGAGAATTTCCCATCTAAAGGAGTTTCCAAATGTAGGCAATCAGATTCATTAAAATTACTATATATATATATATGTATATATATTTGGCTCTTACATTTTTTTGTAACACTTTCCGGCACACTACCTTTAAAAGTTAGAATACCGACGAAAAATTTTGTAGGCACTCTAATCAGCTCTAGGAAAGTTAATATGTACCTTTTTGTAAATACTGAAGCAACCATTTGAACTTTGTGGGTGTGGTCAAAGAGGGCCCACTGCTCAGATGAACTTAGAAAAACAAACACTTAAACTTGAAATTTCCCCAAATGAAATTGTAAGTTGTCTAATAATGTCAAAAAGAGTTCATATGCATCATTTACAGTTGTTCTTTCCATTTCATGAGTACGCCCACTGCTTCAGATGATCAATTGGAATGTGAACATTGCAGTGAAGCGCGCAATAAAAGCTTTAAATGAATAACTGCAGTCAAAATGTGTGGATCGAATTTTGTAATGCAGATGCATATTACTGACAAAGACGGTTAAAAGTGAATTTTGACTTATTTTTTATTTCGCTTACTGTATATTTTCAGCACTTAAAATGAGAGTGCTTAGGTGATCCCTGACCGGGCTGAATGGGTCCACCAGGGGCCGCGCGATTCTTTGCTCAAAGCTGGAAGAAGTGAGGTGCCGAGTTCGATCCTAGGTCTCTGTTGTCAACCTAGCCGTTCGAAGATATGGACTAGGACCCCATGTACTGCACTCCCTTTGAAGCCTAGAAACCTAGCGCAGCCAATCAGTTTTAATTCTCACAACCATACCCAATACGGATTCACAGAGCTAGAAAGGGTTAATTGAAAAGAAACATTATTTATTGTAAACCAAAAAGTATAATTAAAAATATTCTCAAATAAATGTAGACACAATGAGATAATAATAATTTCATAATCCATATTTATTTCAAATTAAACATTAAAGCGAATTTATTTCATTATAAGAGCTGCAGAAAAACAATTTTGTTTATGAATCTGTTCTTTATGAGCTTTTTTAATGATACTAATATAAAAAATATTCACTTATTTATTACAGTAGTTTTTTGTTTTATTTTTTCATCATAGAAAAGTAAGAAAATAATGTCTGGAATCTGTCGAATATTTGTGAATATTTATTGTATGTGGGCGGTAAAGGATTCTTCTTTCGAGCAAAAATAATTGCATCCTAATTGTAATTGATTTTTCTGAAAATTGTAGTATTTATATTAAATTTAATTAAATAATAAATAATATTTTTTTTTATTAATGTATAGTAGTTTTAAAAGCAAACACGTTTTATTTATGAGACAAAAAATTTTTAAGTTAAAATACACTTAAAAAACAAAAATTACATATAAAAACAATTAAAATCAGACGTTTCGAAACCCGTCCGGGTTTCCTCATCAGTAATACAACACAATATGCAAACAGGACATGAACACTCAAGGAATTTAAAGGAGTACGGAATATTGAGGAGCCAGTGCGCATGCTTCATTGATAGTGTGGAGATGCTTGGCAGTGTGCCAGCTTTCAAGGAAAATACGCGATTTATAATTATGAACACCAGAATTTAAAATTTTTATATTATCGAAGTCAGGAATATGATCGGTTTCTATTGAATGGATTACAATTTTAGAATTTTGGTTGCAATTTTTAAAAGATCGTCTGTGTTCTTGTAGTCTAATTTTTGCTGTACGGCCAGTTTCACCTATATAAACAGATTTGCAATTTTTACAAGGAATTAAATATATTACACCAGTTAAATCCAGAGAAGGGGTTATGGGTTTAAAGTTGAAAAGGACGTTTTTTAATTGTTTAATTGGCCGGAAAGCAGTATAAATGTTATGTTGTTTAAGTAATTTAGAAATAAATTCTGAAGGAAAACCAAAATATGGCATCGAAATATAACTGTTTTTATTAATAAGTGAATTTTTCATTTTCATTGGAGTAGAGGGGGAATTTGCAGGAGGAAAAAAATTGCAACCAAAATTCTAAAATTGTAATCCATTCAATAGAAACCGATCATATTCCTGACTTCGATAATATAAAAATTTTAAATTCTGGTGTTCATAATTATAAATCGCGTATTTTCCTTGAAAGCTGGCACACTGCCAAGCATCTCCACACTATCAATGAAGCATGCGCACTGGCTCCTCAATATTCCGTACTCCTTTAAATTCCTTGAGTGTTCATGTCCTGTTTGCATATTGTGTTGTATTACTGATGAGGAAACCCGGACGGGTTTCGAAACGTCTGATTTTAATTGTTTTTATATGTAATTTTTGTTTTTTAAGTGTATTTTAACTTAAAAATTTTTTGTCTCATAAATAAAACGTGTTTGCTTTTAATATATATAATTGAGACGGTTTGATGTTTGTGTACGTTATAGTAGTTTTGTTTTATTGTATAGAAATACAAAACTATGTATTGTATGTATACATATAAAGAAAGAAAAATGGTGGTTAAAGATAATAGATTTCTCAACGGACTGTTTCTTACTTTCTATTACCCATATAAGGCCCTGGATAAAAGTATAAGAATGCAAAATATATTAACAAAAAAAAAGTATAAAACATAGTTCCACGCGAAAAATTAAATGTCACTCTTTTTTTAGAAATAAAATTAAAAACATAAACATACGTTATGAACGTATGTAATGTATAATCGAAGCATTAAATGACGATTTAGAAATCTCATGGCACTTCCTCTTGGAAAAAAAATATAAAGTCGAGGAGATGTGAATGAAAATATCAAGTCAATATCCTAAAAATTGGCCTCCCCCCCCCCAATGACTTTTATCAGTAAATCAGTCATCATTGAATCAAGTCGAGATGAAGTTCCTTTTTTGACATTTTCCCATGGATACCTTATCACATTGATTAGTTCGCCTTTCCCTCGATACCATTATATGTCCTTATAAACAGATTGCGCAAGTATGCACCAGATATTTTTTAACAGATAAAAATGCGGAAAATAAATAATGCAGACGGGACGCAATTGCTTCAAAGCAAGCTTTTGTTGAATAAACAGCATGTATGTTGGCAATATCCTGGCTGAAATATCCTAACTGCGTTAATAGCTAGACGGACATTTGAGAACAAATTATCACCCAGCATATTTTGATACTTTTTGCATTCATTTTGTTATAAATTACCACAATTGCAAACGTGCATTAGCAGCAAATGCTTCCCATACCATTACTAAACCCCCTCCATATTACCGCTTGTAAAAGTAAGGTTTTATTTATTTAATATCATGCCATTATTTTTTAAAGCCGTCTGATTCATCATTTTTTTTTTCATTCGAAAAAAAAAATATTTTTCTATTTATTTCCAAGCGAAACATTTTTTTTTTTTTTTTTTTTTTTTTTTTTTTTTTTTTTTAAGCAAACTCTAAGCGAGTTATTCATGGTTCTTTGTCAAGTGTTGTCGAGGTTGTAATTTTACGAACTGTGCTCTAGGGTTGAAACTTAAAATACTCCCGACAGTTCGCCTAGTACATGGTAATTTAAACCATGAACTATTTCAAAAGAAAGCTTTTTTGTATCGCACGTCCATCGAAAAGCGATCGATATTTGGCGCCTTGAAAGTGCACTTGGTCTTCTCATGCGCTTGAGATTACTATATTTTAAAAGAGATTTTAAAAAAAAATTGACTGTCGTTTTATACTAACCAATAGACTCTGAAATAGGTGCACCACACATTCCACTCGTTTTCATTCCAATGATTTTACCGCGTTCTGCATCGGGAAATTATTCCTGCCTCATCATCGTCGACAATGGCACAGAGATTGACTTAAGTGACCCTGTTTGCTTTCTTTGGTTACTTTTCTATTTCTTGCAAACTCAGGCGGCAGAAAATTTGCATGTCCCTTTAAAAAATTCAATGACGCTATAATTTTTTCAATCAGCAAATAAGATTAATATCCAATATGGTAATTAGTTCGTTTAAATGAAATTAGATTTTAATCAATGTGTAATATAATTAACAGATCATTTGCATACTTTGTAATTTTGTTGCTTTTCCATCCAAAAAAAATTTGCACAAATCCTAGTTCAACTGGCTATTTAATTGACCTTATAGTTTTTTTCAGGACCTTATATGGCAGAGAAAATATTTTTTTTGTGTCAAATTTTCGAAAGTGAGTTTTTGTGAAATTTCTATTTTTAAAGCCCCCTGAATACAAAAAGCATGTTTTTAGCGGTTGGGCCGGTCTGTGTGCTGTGTGCTTGTTATCACAATATCTCACGAATAAATTACAGTAGGGACTTCAAACTCTATATC
This sequence comes from Salticus scenicus, assembly GCA_963930645.1. NCBI lineage: Eukaryota > Metazoa > Arthropoda > Arachnida > Araneae > Salticidae > Salticus > Salticus scenicus. Next base: position 53,180,708 of record OZ005656.1, on the reverse strand, counting down.
CTATCATATCTGTATCATATAGGGATGCTACATAAAACTGTTCGTTGAATTTTAATAAAATAGTTCGTGTACAGTTACACCTAAGATAATATAAATACATTGAGTCTACAGGAGAAATTGCAGGTAATTAGAGTTTAATATCAGTAGTATAATATGTATGGAAGTGTATCCCAGATTGTGCTGTGTTTTATTAATAGAGGAGTATATATGTGTTCACCATGTGGTGTGAACACAAGTTTTAGAAGATATACAGGACTTCCAATGATTGCGAAATCATTCTTTTTCACTAAATGTTATTAGTTAAACGGCTTTATTATAGCATTTTACCATATCCAGGCAAACTGCTCAGGAATTCAAATAAATTCTTCATATCCATACGATATTTAAAGTATTTTTTAAAGCTAAATATTCGTCGCTTGCGTTTTTGAATATTTACATGTTTAGAGATTTTCTGAATACCGAAGTCAAATTTTTAATGTTTGATATCTGTCTCTGACTCGCATTAAAGTAACTTAAAACAAAATGACTTCAGACAATTGAAATGTTGCATACTGCAGTGAATATAAGTTTTTTTACCTAAAATGTTTGATCAAGATCGATAAGTTTGCGTGTGAATTTTTTCCGAATAATTTTCAATGAGCTTTTAAATTCAATAACATATTTGAATTCTGTATAAATGTAAGTACAATAATCGTATGATGGGTACAGGAATGCGGACGCCCATCTGAAACAGAAGTATTTGTCAAATAAAGTTGTTTCGGAGTCTAATTTGGATTGTTTTTAACGTAAGTTTATTTAGGAGTACTCGTTACCTTACTCCTTAATTTCCAATATGTATTTATAGTACTAAATATCAAAGCAAGATAAATTCGTGTGAGTGTCGCACCAAATTATTATTATTATTATTTATATAGACGTAAGAAATTAAGAAGAAAAATGCGTTACTGCTAATAAATTAATTTAAATGTAAAAAAAAAAAAAAAAAAAAAAAAAAAAAAAAAAAAGATATGGTAAAAAATCTGGTGTGAAACAACCACACGACTTCCATTACTCACTATTACACGTATTATATGTATTTTTTGGGGAGATATTATATGCATTTGTTGGAATTTTCTAGTAACAGAAACTTGATACACGTATAAAGACATATAAAACAGAGTTTACATAGTGAATTATGAGAAAGGGTATGTAAAATGGAATAATGAAACAATTTTCAAGAAAATCGTTAGAGCCGTTTTTGTGATAGCAACCTTTACCAAAACTTGTTCTTCTGAATTATTGGACGGAAAACAATAATTAGATACAAGAGGATATTTAAAATAGATTAAATATGGGGAGTTAGAAAAAGAAAATCTGTACAGCCGTTTTTAAAGGAACGCACTTGCGAGACCTGAAATTGAGGTATTTATACAGGACGCCTATCAATTTTTTTAAACTAACCAACTATAAAGTTCGAAAGGGCATATAATAGAGTGTTTATATAGCAAACTGAAGAAAATCGTTTGAGTCGTTTTTGAGATACAGACTCACGGTCCCATTTCCGGTTTCCGATGACCCACTTCCAGTTTTCAAATTTTCACTAAAAATTGGAACATTCATCTGTACACCAGAGCTGTATCCGTTGTGAAGTTTTGTACAGTACTTATTAGTTTCGGTGATATGACAGCCAAAAGATTCCACACATACACACACACACACACTGACCAATTGCAAACAGTACTTTTTTGGACTCAGGAGGACTTAAAACGTGTAAAGCAGGTGAAAACTCGATACCGAATTTTTGGACAGAATACGTTACTTTCATTACCTACGGTAGTAAGGTTGTAGTAAAAGTAGTAGAAATAAAAATTTAATAACTATTGAATATATTTTTATTAATAAGCTTACATTTATTAAAAATAAATAAATAAATAAATAAATAAAAAATTGTAAAGAGTGTAAGTGCACCGTTTGATCGCAGACTGATTGGGCTATAAAAACCGGTTAGAATATGCCTTTTAAGTTCCTACAAAAAGTGGGAAGAAAAATATTTTTTCAGGAACAAACTGTTTTATTGCTTTTCAAATTATTCGCCTTTAAGATTTATACACTTTTCCATCCGTTCAAACCAAATCTTGAACAATTTTTATACACTGAAGTAGATATCTCAGAAACAGGGTTTTGGAAGTCATTAACAGCTTCTTGAGGTGATGAAAATATTTGCGCACGCATTTTTTGTTTGGTATAATGGAACAAGAAAAAGTCGTTAAGCGAAAAGTCAGGAGAATATGGGTAATGACACATTAAATCTATATGTTTTCCTATTAAATAAGCAATTGTTTCACGTGGTATGTGGTAGCTGGCGTTATCATGATGAAGAATGGTGCGGCGATTTTTGTTGTTTTTCCTGATTTCGCTAATGACTGTAGGCAAAGAAATTTATGTATACAATTTAGCATTAACAGTTTTTCGATCCTCTAAAAGAAGGGTTGTGATATGGCCTGTAAGACTGAATAAACAAGAAATCACTTTCTTAGAAGTGTTTTTTTCGCAAACAAAGTTCGTATTATTCGGTTTCTCCGAAAACACCCAAACAGTGGATTGTTACTTAGTTTCCGGCTCATACGAATATATTCAAATTTCGTCACCTGTAACGATGTTCTATACGGATTTTGCTGTTCCCAATTTGAAATTTTTTAGCATTTCCTTACACCAATTTGCACTAGCCTCTTTTTTAGCTTCTGCCAAATTGTGCGAAATCCATCTGGAACAAATTATTTAACAGCTAAATGTTCATGCAAAATTTAATGTATTCCAGTCTGTGATATGCCAAGGGATGCTTCTATCTCACGAAACGTGACATGTCGATCTTCTTCAATCATCTAGCGCACAGCATCGACGTTGTTTGGGATCACTACCAATCACTTACCAATTTTCTTCACGAGATTCATCGCTTCGCTGACGGACGCACGACCACGACGAAATTCTGCAATCCAATTGTAAACAGTTTTTTCTGATGGTGCTTCATTACAAAAAGTTTCATGAAGCGATACTTTGCATTCTTAACAAGTTAGGCCTTTTTTAAAATCATAAAAAATCATCCTACGGAAACCTTCACGAGCTACTTCCATTATTTTCACTCACTAGCTTCTTTTAACCATTTGCCGTTCAGTGTTCCACTACATGAAACACCTAACTTCGCTAGCCTCTCCAACCGTTAAATTCAATTACAAATGCATAAAAATAGGTTTATTTTTTACTTTGAACTTTCCTTTTCATCCATAGATGGCACCACTACACAAGACAATTCATGATATTTAGATGGTACGCGTTATTTTAAATCCACGTATTTACAAGAAATTTTGTATATTTTCATTGTGATGCATAAAAAAATTCCTTGAAAAAAGATTTCTATGTTATATCGTTGGCTGTACTCTAAATTGTTTATTCTATATTATTTTTAATTTTTTATACAGGAAACATACGAGTAATCGTTGAATAAAATAAGGTGTTCCATCAACTGGAACACTGCGACACTAGCGTTTTTCCTATTATGCAACCGAAAACAATGATGAGAGAAGATAGCTGTGTTTACGTACTTTGTTTTCCTCTGGAGGGAATGACGTCAAGCTGTCAGATATTCCGAGGGAGGGTTGGTTGTTTATTAAAAAAAAAAAAAAAAAAAACGCACAAAACTAGTTGCATGCGCAAAACCTGCAATATTGGTTTGTGCTTCTACCAAAAGAGTGTGACGTGCTTCCAAAAATGTCATGAAGCTAAAAAATAGACTAATTGTAAATATTTTTACACATAGGACTTGTATATATGTATACTAACTGTAAATATCAAATTATTTCATAAAAAATCATATAACCAAGAATTTTTTAGGGGGGGGAGGGGGTGTAGAGTAGCAGGCCTCCCACCATGGGTCATGCTAAATCTACTACACAGGTATAATACAGTGTTTTTTAATTCATATGCAAAATCTTCTACTCATTTACGCGCATCACTGCGATGCTCTTAGACGCACTTTTCAGAGCTCTAGTGGCGCAATGTTCCCGCTGATGGAACATCCACAGATTCAGAACGGTAAATACTATCTTTACAAAATTTTGCATGTGTACTCATTTAGACCTAAGTAGATATCCTACAACTTGTATTGTTGAAATTCCAACTTTAAAGGTAGTGTGCTGTAAAGGGTTAAACAATCACTGTAAACAAAATACGCAGACGATTTCTAAGATGCCACTGATTCCAAGAAAAAAAAAAAAAAAAAAAAATGTGACTTTTACAAAACGTGGTTTTACATACTCCTATATATCTCAAACAAACAAAAACAAAAACAAAAAGATATACGTGAAATTTTTGCTCTAATATATAGCTAATAGAAATACCTAAAAACCAGTTTCTGGAATTTTAGAAATTCAGCCCCCAAGAGGGGGGAGTGTGGGCAAAACATGATTTGAAATATTCCTTTATATCGCAAACAGAAAAAAAGATACATGTGAAGTTTTTGCTCTAAAATATAGCCCCCACAAATAGATAAAAACTAACTTCATTAATTTTAGAAATTCGTCCCATGTGGAGCGGGAAAGGGAAATGGGTCTATGGGGCAAAAAAATAGAAATGCAGTTAGACCGTTCAAAATTGGTACAGATAGCTTTTAGAGGCCTGTGAGTCGGATGAGGATATTTTCGAAAGTGGAGGAGGGTCAGAAAGAGGGGGTGGGGGAGGAGGCACAAAAAAAAAAAAATAGTTAGATCGTTCAAAATTCCCAAGCAGCACAGAAACGTTCTCTGAACGTTCAAAAATTGTTCTGCAAACACGTTCTAAGAACGTTCACTTTTTGAACGTGTTATAGACGTCTATTTGTCCATCTTGAAGACGTACAATAGTACGGTTCAGAGAACGTTCAATGAACGTGTAGCAATCACCATCGATGTTATAGAAACGTTTTGAGAACGTTCTATGTATACGGTCTCAGAACGTTCTAAACGTTTTTAGAACGTTTTCAAACCGTTATACACATTTTCAGAACGTTCTAGAAAACGTACTGTAAACGTTCTAAAATAGTGTAGTTAAAAAAAAAAAAAAAAAAAAAAAAAAAAAAAAAAATGTGACGTCATTATAAAAAATCACCTCAGTACGGGCGTTTAGAAGTAAAAAGTACATAGCTGATGACGAATAATGATACAACACATGAACAGGGATATGAATTACTTTTTTTTTTCAATTCAAATAATGTTTGAGAAATTTTAACATACTTGATATTCCTTTAATTTTAACGTATATGCATGAAAAATTCTATATTCTATGACAGTTTTCCCCAAAAAGTGTCATAACGTCTTTTTATCCCTTAAAATTTTTTTTAAATCTTTGCATTTTTTAAAAATTTCTTTTTTTCCCCTAATCTGAACATAATGAAGTTATAGTATTAATTACAAAACTTTGAATAAACATAATGAAATGCAAGAACTCGCACCAACTGTTTCGCGTCAAAAGAAGACACAACCCTTCATCAGGAGAACAATGTAGGCGCGAGAACTGCAAATAAGCACGTTGAGTGTGTTGAATGCGTTGCCGCTTTGTTTGTAGCAGCCGTGCTTTGTTTGTAGCAGTCGCGAGTTCTTGCATTTTATGGTGTTTATTCAAAGTTTCGTAATTAATACTATAACGTCATTATCTTCAGATTAGGGGAAAAAGGAAATTCTTTAAAAATGCAAAAAATTAAGGAATTTTTTAAGGGATATAGAGACGTTATGACACTTTTTGGGAATTACTGTCATAAAATATGGAATTTTTCATACATATACGTTGAAACTAAAGGAATAGTAAGTATGTTAAATTTTCTCAAATATTATTTGAATTTAAAAAAAAGTAATTTATATCCCTGTTGCTGTATTGTATCATTATTCTCCATCTGCTATGTACGACTAAACTCTTGAATTATTTTGCTTGTTTTAAGTGATTCCGAATGCGTCATCCTATGATTAATGTTTGTTTTTCATGGTTGTTTTCTGTTTGATTCTCTGATTTCTTGAACTAAATAATTTATTCCAATTTATTCTTCATTTTTAACTTCAATTAATTTCTTGTACGATAGGGTACCCGCTAGCAATTTGCTATTACAGCTGCTAACGAACGAAATCGTACATTGGTGCTCAACGACGAAAAAGGTCACCGTTTTTTCTACCGTTCTAAGCTTTTCCTTAAAAAAAAAATGTTTAAAATGATGTCTTAATTTTTTATTTCCTTGTTGCTTGTTTGTATCTTTTGATTTGAGTTTCATGTTGTTTTTACGCACCGGCAAAATTAATAAAATTGCAACTAACAATATAGGAATAAATTTATGATTAGACTGGAGTTAAATAAAAAAAAAATAAATAAATAAAAAAAAAAAATGTTTCAATAAATCACAACCAGTCTCCCCAGGTTATTTAAATTTCTTCTAATTTCCTTCTCATTGTTCTATGTGGTTTCAGTGACCTTATATCTGCTGCTTGGCTTTAACTAAGATTAAAAATTCATTTATACATACATATATATATATATATATATATATATATATATATATATATATATATATATATATATATATATATATATTATCTTTTTTAAATACAGGGTTCAAAGCATAGTCACGAGAATACCTTTATCTCCGCAACTATTGGTCGCAAATATATAGTTTCAGTTACAAAATGTTTTAAAAAATATGAGCACTTACTTTTTGCTTACTTTTTTTTTTTTTTTTTTTTGTAAATACATTTTCTTATTGGAGAACATCTGAGACCAATTGTTGCGCAAATAAAGGCCTGCTCTCGACTTTGCACCCTGTATATTCTAAACATTTCTGGGTACTACTTTGTAAGTCCATGGATAGTTTATAAATATATTTGTATGCTGAAGTTCATAGAAAGTTTTAATATTCCAACATAAAAAATAATTTCGAAAATTAATGTACCAATACACCGCTAAAATAATATATAATTGAGTTTAGAATATATTGTTCATTTATAATAATAAGAAATTGAAACGAAAAATTAAAAATTAGTTAGAAGGAAGAAATTTAAAAAATTTCCAAATACTTAAATATATAAATATTTTTTTTATCAAAACATTTTTCTAAAATATTTAACATACTTCATATTTTTAAATTTCAGTGCAAGTGTGTATACATATTTTCAGTTTACAGCAGCAGTTTACAAAAATGATGTTTGCAGGTATTTAAATTTATTCCACATGGCAATGTAATTGGTATTCTTTAAATGTTTAAATTTCTTTAAATTGAATCAACGCAATTTTTACTCATTTGATGTAATTATGCTATCATGGCATATTAAATAATTAATAAATGTAAATATTAATAATAATAATAAATAATATAGTAAATACATTATTTATAATTAATATATCATTTATTTACTTATTAATATCGTCTTTTTTTTTTTTTTTTTTTTTTTTTTTTTTTTTAAGCAGAATATGTTTTTTTTTTTTTTTTTTTTTTTTTTTTATAAAGATGTGAAATAAAATTGAATTGAATCTTTGTTTTATTATGCAGTTATACAAGTTCATATATTTTATTTAATAAATAACAGTAAAGAGATATTTAAAATTATAAGTCGGTGAAACTTAGGATATTATTTTAAAAATATGCAATTTGCATAACCTAGATTATATATATAATCATATAAACATTAATTAAATACTTCAGAATTTAAAAAGAAAAGAAAAAAAAAGAATTACAAACCTTCTTAATTTTCTTCATAAACCTTACAAACCTTTCTTCAAACCTTCTTAATTTTCTTAATTTTCTTTTTCAAGAAAACTCCCTTGCAACTAGCATTTTAAAATACACAATGACCAGTCTGCAAGGGCATTCACTTAAAATTAGGTCTCATCTTTTAAACTCTTTATGTTTCTTCATTCAGAAACATAATAACCAAAAATATTCATTTTAACAATTTCCATCTCAGAAGACTGAATTAATAAAATGAATCCATAATTTCTAAGCGGTTTTCTGTAACAGGAGCAGTTTTTTCTGCGATAAAACGCTGCTTACAAGTATCAAAAGTTAGTCTTAAGAACTTACGCAGGTATGAAAATGATTGTTTAATTGATATTAAGATAAGATTTTAATAAATAGAACATAGAGAATATTACAGGTTAAAAATATTACATTTTTACCTTTTCTAAAGCTTATCCAAGTCATTATAACGCGAAAACTGAACAAAACAGATTATATGTTTTAAAATTACCGCTTCACATAACGGCACGGCAGACCTGGCGCTGACGTGGCGTTTGACTTTGCAGGGTCAGCGAGAATTAAATAATTGCAATCCACAGATGTCAATTTCATCTGCTCTTCCCTTCTTACATCCGGAATGATCGTGTTTCAAAGTTCAACATTTGAAACAGAAATTTATTAAGCATTTATAGCTGTAGAAAACACATAGTCAATATTTTAAGGAAAAATGGAGCTGAGTTAAACAATTATTTATTTATTTATTTATTTTTTTGAAGTGTTTGAAAAACTTATGAGATCACTTTATTTTTCCATTTTAAAATCTCGAATTAAACGGAAAAGCAAATTTTGTTTTAGTGTATATTTCAGTATTGAATATTTCAATATTTTTAGAACTTGTTTGCGCATCTTAATAAAATTTTGTGGAAATTGCATCTGAAGAATCAGTGGACAGAATTTAACCTAACTTGATATTTAGTCGAACTTTTATTTAAACCAGCCCTGATTAATTTTTGGAATATATGACCTAATAGGTGCTCAGCTATTATGTAATGCCCCACCCCCTCTATGTAACGGAGGGCAGTATCTCAGTTTCTATTGAATAAAACTGCACCAAACTTGATATGTAAGATAGATATTATGTTAAAATATGGTGATCTAATTTGAGCATATATTGATGGAGAGGTGGCACTAATGTGCTGCAACTCAATCCCGTTTAAAGGAAAGCAATATCTCAGATTATTATTATTATTATTATTATTATTATTATTAAAAATTTACTAACATGAGTATGTGAAATATATATTATGAAAAACTATGATAATTCAGTTTGGGTATATGTCGGCCGATATAGTACTCTTTATTATGCAATTTTTCCAGATAGCTATACCTCAGCATGTGTTAGTGAAATCTGCAACAAATTGAATATGTAAAATTTTAATTTTGAGATACAGTGTTTATTAAATTTTTGTTCATGTTAACTGGTTAAGTGGCGCTGTTATATAGAATGCTACATAATAAAGTAGTGCGATGGGTAGAAGATTTCTTTTAAACAGTTTAATTAAAAGATAATGGCTACGTAAAATTTTCATCTATTAAGAAAATAATTTTTGAAATATATATTAAATAATTTTCTTTTATTAAAATTTATTAAATAAAATTTGGATTTAAAAAATAAATAAATAAATAAATAAAGAACGAGCAATCATATAGAGTAATGATTTAAAAACATTATCAATATTGATAATTTACCAGTAACATTCAAACTTAAATAGAATCATAAATAAAATATAATAAAAGTTTAAAATTTTGCTTAAAGAAAGAAAAAAAAAACTCATTTCTGTAACTTCCCGATGAGTATTAGTGACCGCGAGGTTCTACTCTCGAACCTTACAGACGAGAAGTGTTGGTTTCGATTCCTGGTCGCACTCGTCGACTTAGGTTTTCAGAGTTTTCCGTGATTTTCTTTGAAACTCGCATAAATAAGGGTTAGGCATTCTTAGAATGATTTCCACGGATGGCACACCATCCAGACCTAGGACCCTCGTGTAGTTAGTTTGTTTTAATCTTAACACCAACATTCAATGAATATTACGAAATCAAAACTGAATCTGTGCATTTTGTCCTATTCGTAATAATCTCACTGAGACAGAACAATTTATGACGGTGTTACATATAAACGTTTTGTATAGAACTGAAATTGTACGTTTTATGGAAGGTACAATGCACACTTTTTTTGAACTTTCTAAATAATACAATTTTTGAACGTCTAATGGAATGTTCTTTTGACATGAAACACGGTGTTTGAACTATTGTAACCGTTATTAGACGTACAAAGAACGTTCCGGTGCTACTTGGGTTGGTACATAGAGGTTTTTGATAATTACAAATCGATTGTGGATATTTTCGAATTTGTAAAGTTAATTGGAGGGGTGGTAAGGGGGTGGAGGGACAGAAATATATAAATAAGTGTTAGAGCGCTAAAGATTAGTGTTGTTAGGTTTTTGAGGACTGATAAATCGATTGCGAAAATTTTGAAAGTACATAATTATTACAAGGGGTGGGAAGGGGGCGGGTGCAGGGGTAAAAATAAAGACATTCAGATAGAATGATGGAAATTAGTATTATTTGGTTTAAAAGCCCGATAGAATGATTGCGAGTATTTTTCAAAGTCTAAAATAATTACAAGGGCGGGAACGGTAGGTGAAGGAACAATCACGGCGTGCGCGCCTGTATACGCCGCAGCAGGCAGTGGGCGCCCGGACCAATCATTCCACCAATGGGAGGAGATTTTTTTTCCCCTTACGATAATATAGTGATTCATTAAGAGTGTCGAATATAAATGCGCGCGCGTAGCGCAAAATGGCATGCGCTGCCGAAGGCAGCAGGGACCCGGTGCGACATTTTTTTGCAATCAGAACTTTTCTTCTCTCTTTTTTTTTCGCATGATAAAAATTAATGCAGTTTTGAGAATTCATTAACTATAGTAATTCATTTAAAAATGTTGACCAGCGAAGCCGGCGGAGCTTGCTAGTATGAGCAATAAAATATGAGAGTTAGCTATTTGAAGCATGTATAAATATTTATTTGATTACACGTGTTTACTGTGCATTTGTCTGCATTAAAAGGTTTGTATGTGTAGAACGGGAATTTAGTGGCAAATCTGTTAATGTTATTTATTGGTTCGAAAATGTTCAATATTAATACTGTAAAGAGGATGAAAAAAAATCGCATTTCTGTAACTTGCATATTAAAGAACGTTTTAAACTTTTAGTAACATGTTTTTCAATTTAAATGTATATATACTTAAAAAAAAAAACCTTCATTTACCCGCATACAGTTATTAAAATTATTTATATGCATAAATTTGAATGTGTAAAAAAAAATGGATAATTATTCAATAGTTCTGCATAATACTTTTCCTTAAATTTAGTAATGTTAATGCCCATTAATAACTTAGAATATAAGAAAAAGCATGTGTAATAACAATTATATTAACAGAACATTCCTTTAGTGTTATATTATTTTTAAAAATAATGCTGAATTTAATTTGGCATCCAACATATAAATGTATAATTATTTGGTAACGTTGTTTGTAACTGATAATCCCATTGACACGCAAAAAAGTTTCTAACGCATGCTTTCAAAGAGTGAAATCATATGAAGTGAAAATATAAAATTAATCTCTTACGCCCCGAAGATTAATTTCTTAACTAGAAGTTTAATTACACTTAATCTCATTATCACGGGTGAATTACAGTTTTCTGAATTGAATGGAATGACTTTAACGTATGAAATTCTAATTTTAGCGTACACAATTCTTGTTACACGCGACATGCAGTAGTAATTATTTTTTAGAGTAACGCTTAATATTATTTGAGTTAATTAAAAAAAAAAAAAAAAAACATTATACATCGAAACAGTTTATAGATCATTCTCTACTTATTTTTACTTCCATTATCCAACTACCGTAGTATTGTATAGAAGTATTGTATTCTATCCAAAACTTTGATATCAAGCTTTCTCCTGATTTACACTTTTTAAGGTCTCCTGAGTCCAATAATATAGTGTTTTGCGATTGGTCAGTATGTGTGTATATATGGTAGGATACTTCTGGCTATCATATCTCCGAAACTAACAAAGATAAAACAATGAAACTTCAGAATTGAGACAGGTTTTGAGTACAGAAGAATTTTCCAAATTTTGGTGAAAATTGGAAAAGCGGAAGTGGGACCTCGGAAACCGGTCCATATTTCAAAAATGGCTCTAACGATTTTCTTGAAAGTTGCTATATAAAAATTATGTTAGATGATAAACAATACAAATAGCAACGTATAGAATGATACAGATAAATAACAGGCGTTCTAGACGTTGTTACTTGCCTTGTGTATAATCCCACACCAAGTCTTCCATCAATACTCTATTAGATGACCTTTCGTATGATACAGTTGGTTACTTAAGGCAAATTGATAGGCGTCTTGTATAAATAGCTCAATTTCAGGCCTCGTAAGTGCATTCCTTTAAAAACGGCTGTACGGATTTGCTTAAACTCACCATATTAACTCCCTCATAAATAACCTTTTGTATGTGATTATTGTTTTCCTGTCAGTAATTGAGCACAAAAAGTTTTGGTAAATGTTGGTATCTCAAAGATGGATCTAACGATATATATATATATATATATATATTTTTTTTTTAAATTAATCCCTTTTAGATATCCTTTCTCATGTATTACGGGGTTATTACAGGAAAAGTAACAGCCATCCGTCTTAGGTAGGTCAGATTTAGATCTCGGAAATGGATTTTTCAAAAAGATAATTCTACCATTTCATTATTTTTCTTTTTTCTTAATTTTTAACTGGCTGTGTAAACTTTGTTTTATATGTCTTTACGAGGTTGATTAAGTTTCTCTTAGTGGAAATATTTTCGGTTACTAATTGGTTAGATCAATTGTATATCTTCTGATCACATTATCTTTTCTGATCACATCTCCAAAAACAAAATTCATATAATACGTGTAATATTGGGTAATGGATGTCATGGGGTTGTTTTACTCAAGATTTTTTTATTTATTGTATATAAATAAAATTTTATATATATATATATATATATATATATATATATATATATATATATATATATATATATATATAATTTTTTTCCATATGTCTCGATCCGTAACTTTTTACGTATTACATGGTGAAAACAAGAGCAAAACATTTCCGTTAAATAAAAGATTAAAAAATATGTGGTATTTAAGTAAATATTTACACTACATTAAAGAATATTTTAATATTTTTCTTTTTCTCTTTATATTTAATGGTAAATTTATTTTAATTTATTTTATGATATTTTATTGTTATTATTATTCTTATTTTGCAAAATTTAAATAAGCTAAGAGTTTTTTAAAACGTTATGTAGTCATAGTACAGAAAGTTTATTTTATATTTGCTTTATTTAAAGTTATTCACAAAAAATAAATAAATAAATAAAAATAAATAAATAAATAAATAAAAGTATGTGATAGGGTTTTTATTAATATTTATTTGCAATCAGCGAACCTTGTATTACCATTGGACATTGATTAAGTCAAAATAAAAGTGTGAGTATTACCCAATAGTTTAACTTTTTTTTTTCTTTTTGAAAGAAAAAGAAATTCTGCTCGTTCCTATAAGTTTATCATTATTTTGGCTATTAAATTAAGCGAATAAAGTTTTTTAAAAGCTAGCACATGCGTATTTAAAATTTATTAAAATTAAAAAATTTATTTAAAATTTATTTGTTCATTTTTCTTTTTGAATAAAGATATTTAACATTTTTGCATCCTGATTGCAGTATGCTGTGTCTATTGTGGTATACTAAGTTTTCTAAAAATTGCTTTGCACTGGGTTCAATACCCTACGTGTTACAATTTAAAAATGGGCTTTTTCTTTATTATTACATACCGAGCATTATTTTTTACAATGTGATGCAAAACAATTTGATTTTTCTTTATTTTTTTACTGGTTCTCTTTTCCTCCACGGAAAAAAATTATCCGTAGGATATGGGACATTTTTTTTTTTCCCACTCCCAGACTTTCAGGGTGAATCAAGAATTTTTCAGGATATCTGACAAAACGTCTAATTTGAAAGTGTAAAAATACGTATTGGAAAATAGTGTATAGTTTTTAAAACAAAAACGGAACAAATGACATTTTTCAACATAAATTAAAATTAATTGAGTTTTAAAATTCATTTATAAAATGTAACTTAACTTATGAAATAATTTACACTATTGTTTTAAAAACCAATGTATAACATAAAAATTTATCTTCGAAACGCAAATGTGTAAAATGTGACATTAGTATTTTTTTTTTTTTTTTTTAATTTTTATATCAAACAGCGTTCAATAATTTTTATCAAATAATCATGATTATTCAAATTATTAAGATGCATGTATAATTTTCTTACAAATAAGAATTAAAACAAAAATAATATTTTATATATATATGTATATATATATATATATATATATATTACATTAAGCAGTATTCAAGAGTATAAAATAATATATTCGAAAATTTTAAATTAGTAAAATTAATTCGATATTAGACTTTCGAAGAAATACTATTATATATCTTTAATTGCTTTACTGTTTATTCATTTATTATTTTTTGAAAAAAAAAAAAAAAAAAAAAAAAAAAAAAAAGGAATTTACCCTAGTCTATCTGCAGAGATTTTTTCTATTAAATTTTGAATAAATTTATTTATTATGTGATTTTCATAATTACAAATTTTGGGAAATATTTATTACCAGTGTAAATTTTTTTTGAGAAAATATCCGTTTTCTGCCATGTAAGTTTGATATTGAAATTACTGAAGCTACATTTTTAGAATTTCAATAATCGAATATTTCATATTATTTTAAACTAGCAGGCTACGCCCGCTTCGCTGGTCACTATATTTAAATGAATTTTAGAAAGAATTATCAATATTTATTTTTTTACACCACATTATACACAAAAACTAAAAAAAAAGTAACTAAAATTGCTTCAAACCTCGCTTCGGGTACTCGCTGTCTACGGCAGCTCTTTTCCCTCCCGCACTGCATCAGGTCTAGTTTTCCCATGCCTGCAGAAAGATCTTTCCCAGGCACTTTAATCTGGATATTTATCGACGACAGGAAAGATCTGCTACTATTTAAGAACTACGATTTTAAAGATGACTGTATCTCAGCATCTATTAAATATTTTAGTTTTGAACCATGTATTTTATAGCCCATGCTATTTACACTATATTACGATTTGATTTCGACCAATGTAATAAAATAAATAAAAATAAAAAGTAGATTAATATATATATATATAAACAAATAAATTTTAATCAATTTAATCCTTTTTCCTATGTATGTACTTCCATTTTTCCCGATAAATACTGTAAATAATAATAATAATTAAAAAAAAAAAAAAAAAAAAAAAAAGTTTTTTTCTTTTAAAAGAAGTAATTAAAAAAATGAAAAATAAGAAGTTGGTCTACTATAAAAACTTAAACGTAACTGTTATAAAAACGTTTTTAAAATTAAAACTATTAATTATACTTAAATTTTTCTACTGCATTACAATTTTGTTTCCAAAAAAAAAAAAAAAAAAAAAAAAAAATCGCCTTTAAATGAATGTATTAAATAAAAATAAGTTGCGTAATAGCCGTTGCTAAGATACGCAGACGATTGAAGCAAAATATTAAATTTATGAAAAATGAAACAAAGAAGCCAATATTTAAAATCGGAAAAACATTAATTTAATAAATTCAAATTCGAAATTCGAAAAAATCTCGATTAGGTGCACACTTGCAGGGACCCAGGTACCTGTACGCCAAAATCTAAAAATTTAATATGTTTAATTTTTTCTACTGTATGTGTATAACAATTTGATTTCAATAAATGTAATAAAAAAGATTTCTTCCTCAAATGAATTCAAATAAATAAATATTTTAATAGCCGTTGCTAAGATACGCAGACTTTTGAACGAAACAAATTTCTGAAAAATGAAGCATTGAAGCCAATATTTAAATTCGAAAAAACATTAATTTAAAAAATTCAAATTCAAAATTCGAAAAAATCTCGATGAGGTGCACACCTGCAGGGTCCCAGGTACCTATATGCCAAATTTGGAGGCTCTGCGATTAGTAGTGTGAGCACCAGAGCGCAGATACACACACAGACACACACACAGACACTTCTCTTTATTTATATAGAAAATTGTTAATTTCCTTAGACTGCATTTTTATTAACAAAACAGAGATTTTTAACAAAAGAGATTGTGTAATGTTTCTCTAATTGTTTAATTAGATAATTAAACAAGTAAACAAGTTTTAAATTTTGTAGATCTTGAAAAAAAAAAAAAATAATAATAATAAAAAAAAATAAATAAATAAATAAAATAAACTGTGATATTTAAACAGAGCATAAACTTTAATCCTTTCGGCATTATTTTTAAAAAGGGGCAGTTCTCATTATTCATTAAATTTCGATTGTCATTTTTTTTTTCGTAAATTTCTTAAAAAAAAAAAAAAAAAAAAAAAAAAAAAAGAAAAAACACGATATTAAGACAATAAAGAGTAATTCAAAATTTATTCATTTTTATCAATTAGTATAACAATAATTTAATCGCTTATGGGGTTAGGTACGTTTAAAATTTTAGAAAGAAATTTTCTTTAATCAAAAATGTAAGGTTCTACGCAATATTAAAAATATATTTTTCATAAAATTCAGATTTTATTTATATATTTATTTTTTATTATTCGTTAAATTCTTTTAAAAATTACTATTTCGTATAAAGTTAGAAATAAATTTTGAAAAATTTTGTTTTTTTAAGCTAAAGTTTTTCGTGATATTTATTATTAGTAAACTTAGATATTTATTGTTTGAAAGCAATAAATATATATTCCATAAAATTTAAACACTTTTAGTATATGTAAATTTTAATTTCTATAAAGGTATTTCTTATACTTACATTCACTTGATGGATGAAATAAATTATCTATAATATTTACTTTGATTAGTCATTTTTTAAGGTAAAGAAATGTTTCGAAATTACACTTTTACATGTTTTCCACTGGTAAATTTTATTAAAACAAATGCTGACAGTCTTAAAATAGAAATGTTTAGTCATTTATATGTCGGTACTTTTTTAAATACTTACGAAGATAGTTTACAATATGGATAATTCAGTTCAGAATGAACTTGCACAGAAATATATTATATTATGAACATAACAATATATTAAAGCAGTATCGGTCACTAGCCACCCAATCTCGAGAAAAAAACCGTAAAATTTTCAGTAATTGCTTAAATACAACTTACTTCGAGAAAGAAGCAACATTCTAGTAATATATGTGGAGTGCCGCGGTTGCAGTCTGGATTGTTTCAGTTCGTTACTACTTAAGGATCACTATATATATATATATATATATATATATATATATATATATATATATATATATATATATATATATATATATATATATATATATATATATATATATATATATATAAATGTAATATTCATCTAATTTTTTTTTTTATTTTTAAATTTATTTATTATTAAAAGAAACCTAATATATATATATATATATATACATATATATTAAGTTAGAAAATACTATAAATAATACAAATAGTATAAAATAACAGTAATAAAATTCTGTTTCGTATACCAGCCTTCCAGGAAAATTCTTGAATGATAATTTGAACAGTTAAATATGATTATTTTAGTATTGCTAAAATCATGTAGATGGTCGGTTTCTATGACTTACTGCACTATTTTAGAACGTATATCGTGCTTTTTGAAATTCCTTTTATGTTCAAGAATTTGAAATTCGAGTTTGAAGGGAGCGGCAAGTTTCACCAGTATAAACAAACCTGCAAGATTTAAAAAAAGAATATTATAAATACCCCCTGTAAATGAAAAAAGGGGGGGGGGGGATAACAGATTAAAAATTAGAAAGAAAATTGAGAATCAGAAATTGAGGTTTATAGAATACAGATATATTAACAGTAGATTCAGAAATTTTTCTATAGTTTGGAATAGTAACGAAATATTTAGGTGATTTGGTGGAATTAATATCGTAATTACCAATGTTAAAATAGTATTTATTCAATTTTCTTTTAGCGAAGGGGATAATTGTTAGGTGTAATTCAGTGAAACCCTCTTCACATAAGTCTGCTCTTTTAATTACTTTACTTCCCTGCGCTAAATCATATTGTTGTACTGAAGATCTTTTCCAGTTAGTATTAAAACGATTCTTTTTTTTTTTACTTAAAACTGAATAATTATTCTCCTCTCTGGCTTAAAAGAAAATTAAATGAATACGACTTTAACATTGATAATCCCGATATTAATTCCTCCAAATTACCTGCATCATTCATTACTATTCCATACTATAGAAAAAATTCTAAATATATAGCTACAGTTTTACGCGCTGTTAATATATCTGCATCCTATAAACCTCAATTTCTGATTCGTAATTCCTTTTCTAATTTTAAACTTATTATACCCCCATTTTCCCGTACAGGAGTTATATATAATAACCCTTGGAAATGATACAGCTCCAAATTGGTGAAAGTAGACATTCCCTTCATACTCGAATTCTCGAACGTAAAAGAAATTTCAAAAACTGCGAAGTTCATTCTAAAATAGTGCAGCATGCCATAGAAACCGACCATCTACTTGATTTTAACAATACTAAAATAACCATATCTAACTGTACAAATTATCACTCAAGAATTTTCCGAAACAGCATTTTACACCGCTTAATGAGGCACAGGCAGTTCTTTGCTGAATATGATGTACTTTCGAAAAGGAAATCTATTGTTCTTCTCAGCGTTTACTTTTACTTTTGATGTGTTTTACTGAGAGCGGAGCCTAAAATAAGGCTCGAACTGTTTAAATTTATGTTATTTGTAATTTAATAATTTAAATTAAATATTTTAATGTACATTGTCTCGATTTTTAATGTAAAAAAAAGTGTAATAAATTATAATAAAATTACAATATATGTCAAATTTGTCAATTTTTAAATTTTTTAAACCTCGGTAGCCACCCTTAAAACTTGTTTTAAAATTTTGAAATTTTTGTGGAAGTCATTATTTTTAACATAGAACAAAATAAGTGGGTGCATCATACAAAAAATTAAACGTTAATTTTTAAAGACCACACTAATACATACATACATATATATATATATATATATATATATATATATATATATATATATATATATATATATATATATATATATATATATATATACATATATTGGAATACACATATTTGAATAAACCAAAATTTATTAATTAACAACTTGCAAAACAAACGAAACAATAAAACAATAAACTAACTCAACAAAAACTTAAAAAAAAAAAAAAAAAAAAAAAAAAAAAAAAAAAAAAAAACTGAAACGAAATTTATGAAAATATAATTTAAGAAACTCAATAAAGGAACGAAGAAGGCACACGGCAAGACTTGTGACTTGCCTGTGGGGTTAAACTAGTTTAACGCCGGCAACACTTCCCCCGCCATTAAACCTTAAACACCAGTTGTCATTTTGAAACGCAATCTCCACCGGCTAGATAACTGGCATCACTTCACTTTGGTATTTTTAATTTTCTATAATACCAATGAGCAAAAATTTAACAGACTTAACCGGATAACTTTGATCAATCGCTAGCTTTTAAACACGCAAAATATCAGTTATTTTATCGGGAGTTTCAGAACTTAGCCTATGTACACGTCTAAATCCATTAATATATATATTTCTAAAAACTAAGAAACGTAAATTTGAAGAAAAAATGCAAAACCTTAATAGTATTAAAATTAAAATGATCTCTTTTATCGTAGATTATAGAAATTATTTTATTATCTTTCATATTTAGATTAATATCTAAATGGTCGACATTAATGCAGGGCTCCCAGCGTTCCTATATTTTTAAGATCACTTTATTATACTCGCACCACAATTTTCAAAAAGAAAATTTTCTTTCAGCCTTTGAAGCTATCTTGTTATGAAACATTGATGAACATTTTCTTTTTGAAAATTGTGGTACGAGTATAATAAAATGATTGTAAAAATATAGGAACGCTGGGAGCCCTGTTAATGGGACTGGTGGAATAAAGTTTTAATTTTAAAGTGTCTGGATATACACGTTAAAATAAAACATAAGGCAAAATTTGCTGTTTCCTCGATATCATTCAGTTTAACCAGCAATATATATATATATATATATATATATATACATACATACATACATATATATATATATATATATATATATATATATATATATATATATATATATATATATATATACTAAGGGGGCTAACACATTTTTATAAACTATTTTGCAATGATATATACATAGCCAAATATAATAGTTTTTTTTCTAATATCTTTAATCTCATAGTCCTTTTGTTAAACTATAATATTAAATGTTGAGTTCACAGATAACAAAAACATTTATTAAAACATCAAGGTTGATTTTATTCTACTCCTCCTTCAAAATCTTCCACAGTGCATCCAATATATTAGAATGCCGCATTTAAAGAGCTTGTTTTAAAAGCACAAATGTACAGTAATCCGCAAGAGACACATCAAGAGTTTTGATATATTTAAAGGGAATAGTTTCAGTTCTGTTTTTTTTTTTTTTTTTTTTTTTTTTCTAATCAAAAAAAAGGGAAAAAAAAAAAAGAAAAGAAAGAAAGAAATCAGTTTATTTAAGAGGTATGACTTGTAAAATTATCTTGATGGATCTCAACTCTATAGAATTTCTTCTTTGAAAATGTGCCTTAAAACAAATTTCAAATATTGTTTCCATTGTGACATTTTTTCGAGTTTCCTTATTACAAGTTTTCCGTTAGAAATGAATTCACAAATAAACATAAAACCATGAACAAAACTTTCCTTAACATTTCTGAGCCAACATTTTAAGCCTTTTTCTTTTCTTTTTCGCTAGTAAATAGATTTTTTTCTATTTAAAGCAGATAATAATATCCAAACTTCATCAGTATTTACTACTTTATTATTATTTTTTTTTTCATTGTTCCCCTGTCAAATAATTTTCATACAAGAATGT
Organism: Salticus scenicus; assembly: GCA_963930645.1. Taxonomy (NCBI): domain Eukaryota; kingdom Metazoa; phylum Arthropoda; class Arachnida; order Araneae; family Salticidae; genus Salticus; species Salticus scenicus. The sequence goes on along the minus strand of OZ005656.1, from coordinate 53,159,880 downwards.
GAAAAACTTGTATTCATTCTTGCCAGTGTATCAAAATTGTCACGTTTGGATTGCTATACATTATATAAAAATTAGTATTTTTTTTTTCATTTTGTACATTATATTACACCATTTACTACAATTAAACGTAATATAAAAAAAAAAAAAATCAGTCAAAAATGGTTTAATATTCTGTATGCAAATATATGGGTATTCTATGTGTAAATATATACAAGTATGAGTTATATATGTACAAAACCACTTCTGACCTGAAACTATTAGAGAGTAGCTGAAATTTTATTTTGTATTTAGAAAGAGAGAGAGAAAAAAAATTAATGCCCTAATATTTTGCATATAATATTTCATTTCGTGCCCTAATTAAATAATAGTTTACATTTTTTAAGTAATAATCCATTAAAAATGCTTCAAATTGTTAAGGATATATTATTTTTTAAAACTTATATCTCTTTTAGTGCCTTTTATTTAATAGAAAGTAATATAGTACTACCAGAATATATCACATCTCTCATAAAACAAAATTTCTAAACTTCTTTTATTTATTTAAGGATGTTTTCTTAACATTTTCGAAATCGTTCAATGTAAATAAATATTTAATGTATTCTTTTTTCGTTTTCCATGTAGATACAGAAATATCCGACTGTATGAACTCTAAGGAAGAAAAATCGTAGTTCTCCTTGACAACCTAAAAGCCCTCTTGGGCAACATTAACGTTACGTATGAACGACTCCTCGATATTTGAACAGATAAACTATCTTTCACTAAGTGGGATCGTCTTTGCGGAACATTAGTTTTAACAACAAAAAAGTTTATGAAAAATTAATTTTTGATTGAAACATCTTAAACTAAATTGATTATAACTAAAAAAAAAAAAAGAACGTAAAAAAAACCCACTTTATTTTACATTTTGTATTATTATTTACCTCACAGCGAGATTAATAAAAAATATCCATCCCTATTTGTACATTTTATAGAATTTATGCAATACAAAATATTTTATTTAATTGAATTTTTATTCGAAAAGTTAAATTAATAAATTTTGTAAGTGGAAACTTGTTAATGAATTATCTAACTTAACTAAATATAATTTATTTCATATATTTTCTTAGTAATTTAATTTGGCTGACATTTAAAAAATATTTTTTTTATCTAAAAACACTTTAACTTAATATATATATATATATAAATATTCAGTAATAAAGTTTATATATTATTATATTATATAAATGTGTTAAAGTGTTTCTAATTCATATTTAATTATCTAGAATTTGCTCTTTTAATTAGTTTTATGTATTGTACCTTCAGCTAAAATTTTTACTTTCAAATAATATTCGACAATAATACGTATATAATTGAGTATTATATAAATTTACGATAACAAATTTATTCATTTCAATTATTTGCAATTTCTTTTAGTTCATGTCTTTTTTTTTTCTTTTTTCCATCTTCACTAGTCACTTTCAAGTTTTTATTTTGCGTTATTTAACTGACTATAATGCTTAAAGCATTTCATTCTTTATATTTCAGCTGCGAGTCATTCTTCTCTTCTCATAATTTTTAACTTTTGGCATCGTTGAGTTTTTCGTTTTAATACAATAGAGATATAAAGAGAGTATGAAAATGGCTTTAATAAAATAAATGAGGGTAATGTAATATATTGAAATAACACTATAAACTGATTGGGAAGAAAAGCATGTTTATTGAAATTTATTTTTCGGACTGAGTGAAAATAATGCCAGGACCGGGAGTCGAACCCCAGATTTTTGACTTACAAGGTCAAGGCTCTACCAATTGAGCTATCCAGGCCGACAATCGTTGGACATTACTCACTCATACAACCTATAGGCAGAATCATCTGGTCTATCATATAGATAGCTCGACAGAAAGTCAGGCAGGATAATATAGTCTGCAAGATAAAGAAATTTCACTGGGGGACATCAAGTTTCGAATCACGCTGAGAAGCAGAAAAGCTAAAGTTAGATTACCAGAAAGATAAATAAGAAACTTTTAAATTACAAGATTTTCAAATTTGTTGATTTCAGAAATAGACTAATAGGGTACACAGAATAGAGTAACTATGTGTAACAGGCACTGTTCGCCCCTGTAAATAGGTCACTAATTCACCCTTTAAAAAATTCCTAGTTTCATTACAAGATATATTAACATGCAATTAAAAAGTAATGATCTAACACAAACAGAACTGCTACACAACATTGTAATTATACGATAATGTTCAATTTATATATATATATATATATGTATATGCAGTGAGAGATCAAGAGAAGTAAGTGAATAGGGAATACTATTTCTATTTAAATTCAACTGAATAACTGAAATATTTTGGATCATTGTAGATTAGATGATTGTATTTTTCCAAGTGTCTCCAATGGGTTTTGATGGTTTTATATTACAAAAATATAGTTTAGATGCAAAATGTTTAATTAAGAAAAAGAAAGCTATTGTCAAATAAAATGAACCATGTAAATAACATGGAATAGTTCTAAAGGACAGTATGAAATATCAATTTCTTTATAGATCAATGCAGAATGGTCTAATACTTTTACAGATAATTATGAATAATTGCAGCAAAGTCGTTTCGTTTCGAAATTATTGAAAATAAACAGTACTGAAAAAAATATCAGCATCCAAGTTTTACAAAAATCGCAAATAACACAGAATAGTTGATACTCCATATTATCAGAAATGATATCTAGGAGAATAATCTCAAACAGCTGTTCGTAAATGTAAGTTCATAAAAATCAGGTTACTAACACTATCACCTAACACTGTCACCTCATTTTACTACTTAATACACACATTTTGCTACTTAATACTACACCTCATTTTACTACCTCATTTTACTTCCTAAATAAATTACAGAATTCATAATGCTTACCTCAAAAAAAAAAAAAAAAAAAAGCCACAGTCTTCATAAAACAAAGAAGTTGTATGACACTTTTTTGCCATTGACACAAGGTGAACTACCGTTAAATTGCGTGAAGATAATTGACGTGATTTTGATAGATTGCGGCAGTGTCCAAGTAAGTTATATAGATACCATTTTACTTGACTATTTCATTTTTCTTACAATTCTTCTCTATTTTTCTTTCTCTATATGCAAATGTATGACATAATGATATTCTAATCTTTAATGCGTGATAAAATTGTAAAAGGATATTTATAAATGCAAACATTTAAAAGCCAAATTTGAATTTTTTTACATCACTGATAATGCAAAATATTGAATTTCTATCATAATGCGTAGTTAAAAATAAATGCACATATTTTATAAAAAATATTAGTTTTTAATACGCTATCAATCATTCTGTTATACATATGATTACAGTATTATGTAGAAAATTAAGGAATTTAAACATCTAGATTTTCAGCTATCAAGAATGTTATATTTCTTTATTTCTTTATTTATTTTATAAATTGATTAGAAGGTATATATAATGTCCAATTGTATAAATGACACTTCTTGATATTCATCCAAATATTGAACAGGTAAGTATTTGTATGTAGGAGTAGGTAATTTAGATATGCGCTTATTCTTTAAAAGGTGAAAATTACGGCAATACAAATTGTTTTAAATTAGCGTGTTTAGAGTATTTTGAAAGATTTTTTTTTTTTTTTTAATTACAATATAATATTTTTTAAATTTAATAGTCATTTGAATTTTCTTAATTTCGAATTTCTCTCTCTCTCTCTCTCTCATTTCTTACATTCTTTATTTTTTTTTATGCGAAATAATGCGCATTATTTGAGAAGAAAAAAATAACTTTAATAAAACACAGGATTTTTTAACATTAAATTTCAAATATGAATTACAATTTGAAATCATTTCAGAATTGATGAACTTTTTATAATATTATTTGATATGTGATTTGTTTATAAATAATTACAATTAGAAAATGAATTTTATAAGTATAATTTTTAATGTTATTTCTAATTTGTTATAAAAAATACAAAGAACCTTCATTTGCTTTCGTATTATAATAACATTAAAAAACATGTATTTCGATTTTTCAAAATTTTTCAAGCATTATAATTAAAATTAAATTGTATTCCGATGCATTCTTACATATTAAATGCAAAGTTCTTTAGCAATATGAGAATCAACTTTAATTAAATGTTAATTCTGAAATTACATTTTTTAATTGCTTTTGACTAACATTTACAGCATTATACAATTTTTTATATGATAAATGAAATACAGTTTAAAACAAACAGAATAACACAATTAAAATTCAGCCGAATTTATTTAATATTTATTTACTTATTTCATCTACTTTTATATATATATATAAATAATTCATATTATTACTGTACTAAGATAAATTATAAAAATTAAAACATTGCTAAAAATAATATATGGGTGAGAATTTTATGTAAGAATGGGATTTTACTGAAAAATGTATAAATGACAGATAACGAAGGGTTACATTGAAGAAAATAGTAATTTTATTTTGAAATTATTTATTGCAAGTTACATAGAAGAGAATCAAATCTATATATTTAATAATTTTCTATTTAAAATATTTTGATATTTCAGTTTTATTTTAAAACAGTTTAGTTGTTCTACATATCGTCATTGCATTTTCAGTTATATTATGTAACAGCAATAATCTGTAAGTGATATATATGTGTGTATGCGTGTGTGTGAGATTACATTACATTTTATATTAATTGAATATTAGTGAATTCACTTCTTAGTCATTAACATAAAAATGATCTACAGTTCACAAAATATATCTAAACATAAATTTCAGATAATTAATTTTAATTGTCTGAAATACCAAGATTTGTTTTTAAATTTTATTTAGCGTTTCTACAAAATTTAAGCTATATTTACTCTAATGACATACGATATCAACAGTGTATATATGTATCTATACATGAGTGTCTGAGGAATTTCTTTCTTTTGTTAATAAAATAAAATAATAATATTGTATTTTAATCCATACATAAATGCACGGATTTTTATTTTTTTCTTTGGAATAATTATAAAATATTCAAATATTTTTTTACGATTACTTACTAAGGTTAATAGCAAATATCTAATTTATGTAATTATAATTGGTGACCCTAACTCAAATCAAATAAAAGAAGTAAATTATGAGACTAAAATAACGTAGAAAATAAGATGATAAAAATTTATTAAAAAATATATTCATTTAAATACAGATCATTAATATATATAAAAAATTAATAAAATAGATCATTATTAAAAAACTGTATCATTTCATACCAATTTCTCTTAATTATTATCAAAATATTTTCGCGTAAATTAACACATTTAAATATTTAGCATTAAAACTTCAAAAATATACATCAGAATGCTAATGGATTAATTAAGGGAATTAAAGTCTAATTTTTCAACACATAATATATAGAAGGATATTATAAAACAAGGTATTAATACCTTAAGGTATTAATACCTTAAAAATGACACGTTGAAAAAGTTAAATCAAATTTTTGTGATATAAACCACTAAAGTGGTATAAACAATCTCTTAGTAAAAAAAAAAAAAAAAAAAAAAAAAAAAAGGCTTTTATTTAAAAGCTGTCAATTTAATTAATTAGTATTTTAGAAAGAAAACACTTACGGTTATTAATGTTAAAAAAATAGATTTTTCTCCCTTTTTAATTATTATGTGTATTAATTATATGAATATTTTTATGCAAGTAACTGACTAAATTTTCCATTCAATAAATGTAAAATATATATATATATATATATATATATCTGCGAAAATTAAAATTAAAGTATTTAATACTAATTTAGATACATAAATTTGTAATTAGTTACATATGATAACTTTTTTATTATAAAAGTTTGTCTAAATTTCTTAAAAATTTACAATTGCAATAGGGGAAGAAAATTCTTCTGAGGGAAATTATTTATGTAAACCTAACTCTCTTAATGTAATTTTTAGTTATTTCTAATATTTTGAAGTAGGTATATATAATATTTGAGTAGATAAATATTATTAAATAACATATATCGTGATGAAAATTTGAGAGTTATTTTACATAATTCTATAATTTATAATTTAATTTAATGACATTATTCCTTAACTTGGCTTTTTTTTTATGCAGCTTATTTTTCTAAATGTTTATATATATATATATATATTAGATTATGAAGAATTTTATACTATATATCTAAAACTATAATTAACTCTTGTGGGGTATTAATAGTGAATCTATCATATGACGAAAGATTCACTGCACTGCTTAATACTATATCCTATTTTATATTTGTATTAAAGTCAGCATTCAACATTTTGTATGTAGCTACATAAAAGGCCGATTTAAAATTCAGATTTAGGAAAACAGAAATTATACTAATAAAATATTCGAAAACTTAAATAAATCTTTTTAATAGTAAAATATAAAAGAAGCGTTATCTTGCTGTCAGCAATACATTATTCTAATATTTTTAATGAGATAAGTAAATATTAAATTTTTAATGATGTCTGCTTTATAATGCATTAGAATATTGTGGTATAAAAAAATAATTTTCATTTCTTTTTCTCAGAAAATATACCTTCACAGAAAAGATACATTTTAGATTTAAGTTCTGCAACAAATGATTTTTCTTCATTACCAATATAATTATGATAATTTGGTAAAGGCGACCACATGCTTTAAATAAGAGTCAAATTTCGTTAGTACAATCCCTCTTAATTGTTAAATATTGAGTCATTATTAATTTTTTCTTAAAAAATCAATGTTTATTGTTTTTAAAAAAAAATATCCCTTTCTAACTAAAGAAATATGATTCTGAAATTTCTGTAGTTTAAAAAATGAAATATATATATATATATATATATATATATATATATATATATATATATATATATATATATTCAACATATTTGAATTAATTTATAATAATTACACTTAGCAGTGAAGATAGATAAATATTTGTTTATACATACACTAAACGCATTTCTAAACTGAGACAATTGTAAAGCTAAAAAATCTAAAATAACAAAAATAACAAACTGAAAAAGTGTGCCGAAAGAATCCAATATCCAATTCTAAAAGCATGAGGAAAGATAAAAAATCCTCGTTTTATCTCTTATCGTGATTTTTCTATTTTTATTGCTTCTAAGCAAACAACAGAACAAACTACTTTCCGATAGACTGTATCGGTTATTCTTCTTTTTCTGAAACATCCTGCTATTACTGGCTTGAAAAGATATCTTGAAAACTTCTTTCAAAGTTCATTATAATTCTCCTCACAGTATATAAAATACAATAGGTTTTTCAAATTATGAGGTAGAGATTTTTTTCCCCGTAAAATATATGATAATATGCAATATGGCAGGAAAATAAATGTGAAAAAATATTTCAAACAGAAAATTATCCAAGTTATATGCAATACTTTTTTTTATGCAAATTAGAAAAAAATGCAGAAAATCCGGAATTGGAAGGGATTTGGGAGAAATTATGAGACTAAAAATATTCTCAAGATAAGACGAAACCGTTTACTAATAAATATACTCTGTTAAATTGTGAAATTCCACAAGTATTAATAGCAACATACATTGGTGTAAAATATCATATTTAAATATTTATTTCTGTAAAAATATATCTCAGAATGCTAATGTACACTCAGGGACAAAAAAAAAAAAAAAAAAAAAAAAAAAAACGCACGAAGAAGGAGTAATGCAAACTGCACACAAATGGACATGCATACAGGTTTCTATGGCAAATACAAATTTTTAAAGTATGGTGAGGGCCAATGGTGCTACAGCGTATTTTAACTGCGCAATAGGCAGAATATTAAAGAGGAGAAATTTTCATTCCAGGTCATAATTTTTTTGAGAATTTTATTCCTGTCTACTCAGATAGACAGTAACTATGGCTGGCATACAGGTGCGAAAACGATATGCGAAGAGTTTGAGAGAGGAGTGTGGCTGAACTCAAAGAAGCTGGCTCGTGTAATCTGAGAATTATTTGACATTTGGATAGGAGCGATTACGAAGTATATGATGTTGGCAGAAATGGGTGAGCCATGGCCAAACATAGTGTTAAGAAGGAAGCGGTCGGCATAGAGATAGAACGGAATGTAAGAACAGATCAATCATCAGAGCGGTACTCAAAGCCCCAAATTCGACAGTATTATTAATCCTACATGCAATTTGTATTTCAGTGGCTTCCAATACCTCTAATAGGCGGTTCAGAGAAAAGAAAATGTGCTTACGGAGCCCATTGTGCCTACTGCTATTAAACTTTGTACGCTGACAAAAGCCTGTTTGCAGTGATATCCAGCACTTTCGATCTGGAATGTTACTGGATGGAGTAGAATTGTATTCAGTGATGAGTCCCACTCCAATTTGAGTCCCGATGACAAGCGAAGACGCGTCTAAAAAAACCCGAAAAAAGGGGGAATCCAACATGACTGTCATCAACCAGGTCTGACAACCAGGAGTGATGAACTTGGGTGCCATTTCATTCCATAGCAGGACCCCATTGGTTGATATCCGCAGCACCCTTAAGCAGAGTGGTACGTCGACGAAATTCTACGTCCCATTTTGTTGTCCTTCATATCACGAAATTTTAAACGCATATTTCAATATGATAATGCCCGCCCACGTACTAAGATAGTTTATACTGCTTGTTTTCTTCTTTGCCCAACATTACTTTGTCCAGCAAAGTCGCCGGATCTCTCTACCACTGAAGATGTTTGGAATATCATTAAAAGGGTTCTACAACCAGCTCAGGATATTGAAAATCAACACACCAATTACACAGAATTTGGAACGATATCTCACAGGAGTACATTGCCAACTCTATCAAGTAACACCAAGCCAAATAACTGCTTACATAAGGGCCAAAAGAGGCCCGACGCGTTATTGACTTGTTCACTTTGTGAGACTCTTTCTCTTGATTGAATCCTCCTAAATTTCTGAAACTGTAATAATTTGTTTTTCTCCATATTTACATCACATCTACCATTTTTTTTGTATGTATTAATTAAGTAAATTAAATTCTAATTTTCATTTACATGATAAGTGTTTACAACGATCTTATAAATTTTCTGTGTATATACCTTAAAAATGACATGTTAAAAAAAGTTAAATAAAACTATTCTGATAGAAACTACTCAAGTAGTATGGACATTTTCTTAGTTAGAAATAAAATTAAAGGCTTTCACTTAAATCTGTCGGTTTAGTTAATTAATATTTTTAAAAGAAAGTATCTGCGCATAGCTATGATAAACAAATAGTTTTTTTTTTTTTTTTTTTTTTTTTCATTTTGATTATAATTTGATTATATTTCGAATGTGAATATGAAACACATGCATTATATAAATATGTATTCATAAACATGGATTACCTTAGTACCTTAGTATTATAATTCACATAATATATATGCATTTGGCAAACATATTGTTGCGTATTCGGGGTTCGTGATTTGTCTCGTGAAAATTCTAGAAGTGTACATGTCTAAAACAAATTATCATCTTCACTCTTACCAGAAAACACAGCTTAAATAACAGCTCACAGCATCAAATTCGCAGCAGAAACTGTAGCATAGCACCGCAAAGGCTGAAATCAAAGAGGCTCAGAGAGTCTTTATGCAACAATCAATGCCTTAGCGGAACTCATTCATTTTGTGCGATTTGATTCCTTAAATATCCGCGTAGAAAATGGAAAAAAGTTCCATAAACTTCCCAGCCAATAAAATTAGAGCTTTGATATTTCGTATACCGTTAAAATATGGATTTTCTCGAAAGGTCGCCAAAAAAGTTGCCAAGTTCCAAAAAATTCACTAAATTTTGCACCAAATCCACTGCTTGCCTTAATAAAGATTTTTAACGGATTTAATATATACACTGCTTGAAAATGCAACACCAAGAAGGAATGATAATAACGGAATGAAATTTGTTGGACACATACATTATAGTAGGAAGAACAGCTGATAAAAATTTTAGGAAATTTGGAGTAACATGTACTGAGAAAACTGTACATAAAGCAGCGACCTCTGTGAGCAATAACAGCACATATCTGTCTAGGCATTGAATCAAACAGCGATTGGATGACATGTACGGGTAGAACACTTCATGAAGCTTCAACACGATGTCATAATTCATCGATCGAAGTTACTGGTGAGTGGTGGGGGGCCAGTCGCTTTTCAATGATTAAACAGCCATTTTCATTGGTGCGAGATCAGGAGAACGCGTTGGCCAGAGTAACAGTCGAGCACACTCGGTATCAATGGATGTACAGACAATATGGACAACTTGCGGTCGTGCATTGTCCTGCTTAAATGTTGCACTTCGGAGGTCTTGAACATAAGGCAGAACAATGGGCCTTACCTCGTCATAAATGTAATGGCTGGTATTCAGAGTGGCGGGAATGAAAACAAGAGGTGACCGGGACGTGTATCCAATGGTACAACATACCATCAATCCAGGTAGTGAATCAGCATGCGGCTACCAAAATTCTGATTACCCTCAAAACTGCATCACTTATATGGGCGCCATTAATGTGTGATCAACGATGAACCTGGACGCAGGAATGGCGTGAAGTCACTTTTCAGACAAATCACAATCCTGTTTACAGCATCAAGATTGACTTATCCGTATTTAACGGCATTATGAAACATGCACATTGCCAGCTGGGATTCGACATAATCATGCTGTCCATCATTTGCAATGATGTTATGCGTTCCCATTGGGTTACACGTCTCGATTACTTCATGTTCGTATTCCTGGCACTCTGAACAGCGGCCATTAAATTCCTGATGAGTTAAGGCCCGCCCCTCTGTCCTGTATTCGAGGCCGCCGTAGCGCAAGATTTAAGCAAGATAATGCACGACCGCATGTTGTTTGTATTTTCGGACCTTCTTTGATACAGAATGTGTTCGACTGTTGCTCTGGCCAGCGCGTTCTCCTGATCTCGCACCAATGAAAATGGCTGTTTAATCATTGAAAAGCGACTGGCCCCCCACCACTCACCAGTAACTTCGATCGATGAATTATGGCATCGTGTTGAAGCTTCATGAAGTGTTCTACCCGTCATCCAATCGCTGTTTGATTCAATGCCTAGGCAGATATGTGCTGTTATTGCTCACAGAGGTCGCTGCTTTATGTACTGTTTTCTCACTACACATTACTCCAAATTTCCTGAAATTTTAATCAATTTCTCTTCCTACTATAATGTATGTGTCTAACAAATTTCATTCCGTTATTATTATTTCTTCTTGGTGTTGCATTTTCAACGTTGAGCAGTGTATATATATATTTCTATTTTAACGCAAAACAAGCTAGCAATACTGAATATTAACATTTAATAACCTGACTTTGACCTCTTTGAGTAAATTTGCGCAAAAATAACTACTCTTATTTACGAATTCGTAACAATATGTATATGTGTGTGTGTGTGTGTGTGTTTAAATAATTTATGATGAAACAATTAAAATTTCTCACTTTTGAAGCATGGAATTATATAAGCAAAAATATTACAAACATTTTTAACCTTTTAAATATTCACATAAATGCTATAACGGTAAGAATAAAATTGCAAAGAGTGTACAAAAGTAGATGCACAATTTAGAATTCCTTGGTAAACAAAATTTTCTTTATCTTTTTACTTGATATTTAGAGATAAGAAAACACATAAAAAATTGTTATTTCTTTTAATAATCATTATGCTTTATTAATTTATCTTTTTAAAAAAGTATTAAAATTAGCTATACGAAATTAAATATTTCCCTGTGATTTTTTTTTTTTTTTTCCTGGAAATGGAATTTCTAGCATAAAAAACAAATAATCAATAACTAATGGAATTTCTAGTGTACATAAAAAACGACTCACAAGATTTTAAGTTTCCCAAAAGAGCACTTTAGTTATTTAAAATACCGGAGAAATTCCATTGAAGGCAGATTCCTTAAAGTTTTCTAAAAATATATAACAGCTTCCTTCCAAAGTATTTTAAAAAAATAAAAATAAATTCTTTAAATTATAATAAAGAACTTTAAAATGTTTCTGCGTTATATTGCAAATATTTAAAAAATGTTTTGTAAATATATTAAAGTTAGTGCTTATGACTTTTTTTCTTTCAGTTTATATAATTTATCTCATGTTATTTTTACTATATTCTCCTTAATACATATTATAATCTAATAATCCTTTTTAAATTTTGTTAATAGAAAATAAAAACAGGAAGCAAATTCGGTGACACAAATTTATATTGTTTTATTAACTACTGCTATTTAACTCTTATACATCGGTTTTTCATTATTAACATTTATAATTTATTCAGATTATTTTATTTTGATTGTACTATATTCGACAGCAAAAGTATAATTTTGGTTCAAATTTTCAAAGCGGACTTTTGTCATATTTACATGTTTTGAGGTCTCCTAATCCTAAATATCGGGATTTTAACATTTAATCTGTGTGTATTATTATTTCTGAATATGTTATTAGCGTATATCAAGGAGAATTTGCTGCAGGACTCGGTATTCAAAACCCATTTAATATAGGAATGCTACACTAAACTTTTCGTTTTGAACAAGCAAAATGTTCGTATTCTGGAACATCCAACAACATTTGTAATATCTCTAGGTATTTATTTCTGGTAGACACAAACTGACATCTACCTTCTGAACTAAACGTAATAAGTACATATAGTTTCTATGCATAAAAATACACATTGTTTATTATATGGTATAAAATTCATTTATCATTTGGTTATAAGGCTGCCCAGAGTAATTTAGACATATCTGGTGCATACTTCTCAAAATCTGTTAATGCAATATTCGAGTTGTGTTATTTTATTTTACGTAATATATAGGCATATATAAAAATCGCCAAATGTATACGAAGTCTTTATTTTCAACTGAATGTAATTATTACAAGGGATTTGCTACATTTTATTATATCAATGAAGAATGATAAATGATAAAATTGATTTTTAATTAATTAACCATAACTTGACTACTTTTTTAAAGTATAATTTTCAGCGCTGATTTTTTGTGTAATTTAGCATATTGAGGTCTTCTGAACATGAAAGAGATATTTATTACGTTGATTTGTATGCGAGTCATTTATTCACGAGAATTAGAAGCTAATAATTGCAGAAAATTCAAAATTCAAATTTTAAATTTTGATATGAGTTAGTCAATTGAAAATTTCGATAAAGATTTGTAAATGTCAAGGTATTCTGAAAGATTAAAGTTTTCTAAATAATTTAAATAAAACTTTTAAATTTAATAACACCTAGAATTCATTATTATTATTTTTATTATTTTATAAATTTTGGTAGTATCTGTAAACGAGAGTATTGATGGGGGCAGTATGACTTCCTTCTTACCCAGAGATAGTTGCATGTCAGATAAAAGGGTTTCTTAACTAATTCGGAATTGTTTTTTAAAGTAGGTTCATATATAATATCGTTTCTTTGCTCGGTAATCTACAAATTGTCTTAATAGTATTGAAATGCATGGCGGCGCATTATGTTTTTATAGTTAATACACTTCATTTTAGTATAGTATTAATCTGTAATATTTATGAAAAGGCCACTTAATAGTCTTTGATAAATTTAGCATGTGAAGAAAAAGAAAGAAAGAAAAAATGTTTTTGAATATTATATAACAGTTAAAATTAATTAAAGAAAAAAAAAAAAAACATTAAATTTCTTTCAGAGCATTTATTTAAACTTTAATGAATAAATTTTGAAAATCCTAGAAACAATAAAGGTTTAGTTATTCTAAATATATTTGTTTTTGAATCGAAACCAATGACGCATGAATAAATTACTTAACTTTTTATTCACCAATCAAACAATCTACGGTGTTCTTAATTCTTGATTCTATTCCTTCAGATAATTCCCCCTTATTTCAAATAAAGAGTTCATTTGAAATGAAAGTTGGCTAATGTTGTAGAGTGGAATCATTCATGCATGACGCTAATCTTGCCCAAGAGAATCTTTATTGGTTTCAATGAATACTGAGATTCTTTTTCTGTACTTCATAGAGCAAGAGATGTAATATATTTCCATTAACGTGGAAAAGACTTGTTCAATATTTAAACATAAGCATTCATTTTATTTTTTCCTTTTAATGTCTATCACTGTTTAATTTTAGTAAGGAATTATTCTTAGCAAGTTATAAAAATAATAACAGGATAATTACAAAATTTATAATTACTAAAATAACTCTGAAATTCAAATATTTATTTAAGCTTTGCTCTAAAATTTATTAAGAAATATTCAATCGAGGTAATATATAGTTATATGGTATAAATTTGAAATCAAATAAAAACTTGAAAATTTAAGTAAAATCAATTAATGTTTGCTATCAGGTATTTAATCAGGTTAAGAATTAAAAATAATTTCACACAAAGGTAAATGTATCTCACACCAAATAAAAATAAAGTATTAAATTCAGTCAAGCTGGGATTTTAATTTGCCGTTGTTTCTACTGGGTTATCAAAGTGCTGTCCGCGAAACCACTGGTTATACTCCAGATCATATGCTGTTTGGATGGTGAACTTCGTCTCCCGTGTGGCATCTTCTTTGGTTTTCCTTTATGCGTCTTCATCGCCCGAGGAGTATATCCAAGATCTCCAGGCACGATTTGAAGATGTACGCAAATTTGCTCGGAAGCAGATTTACTTGGCAACGGAGAAAATGGAGACAAGGTATGATCTAAAGGTTACACAACATGAATTTAAGGAATGTGACAAATTTCGGTTCTGGACGATGGAAGGAAAAAGTAGAAATTTACATTTCCATGCTAAGATAACACCAAACAAAACCCTTCCTTAACTGTTCGAAAGATGACGTCGCTGCACGTGTATAATATGGAAAATAGTATGAAAATAAAGGTATTCTTTTCTTGCTTTTCTGTCCTCGTAAGAGATTTTTTTTTTTCATCCTGAAACCAAAATTAATCACATCTTTCGATTTATAATATTTTTGAATCCCTCTTTTTGTTAGTAACAGGCTAGAAACGTACGATAAATTTGATGTTTGCATATTAATATGTACATTTCTTTAAACTCTACAGTATGTTTCCGTATTATTGTTACTTATTTCTAATCTCCAACCATCTATCTGAATATAGAATAAGTTAATCAGACACTAAAATCTGATTTTCTCATTCTTTTTTTCATTTTTATATTTTTCTCCCTGTAATCGTAAAAACATAAAGAAAAAAGAGTAACCAAATTATCAAAGAATATCTGAAATTAATATATAGACTAGTGGTAGGTGTGTAACACTAAACATCTTGATTCCAATACAGAAACAATAAATAATGATTGTATTTTTATTTATTTATTTATTACATTATTAATTTTTTTTTAGAAATGGTGTTTATGTGTGCTTTTATAACACATATAATCATAGTATTAAAAAAAGTTTCCATAAACGGTTCTATTAAAAATTACAAAGCATTTAAAAAAACAATATGCTGCCGTAATTGTCAAAAATTTAAGCTTTTATGGTTATACTATCAACTGAAATAGTTTACATTTGTAATAAATAATTTATATTAGTAATAATATTTTTTTTCACTTTTTGCAAATTAATGTTATTAGCAAGCTAAAACCTTTCATTAAACAACTTTCATTTAACCAAACCAAAGTGTATATTAGTTTTCTTTCATGGCCTGTAAAAAATAGAAAGCCCTGTGTTTTTAACCGTTTACTTACAATGCAAATTTTTACAGATATGACAAAAATATAACAGCCAATAGGGTACAAATTCATTTATTAAGTCAATTTTTAATTGGTAATAACGATTTGTTAACAATAATTACAGGCGTTTTGAATATACAAATAGTTAAAAAAAAAAAAAAAAAAAAAAAAAAAAAGACAGTTTTATTGAAATTCAACTTATTAAAACTACTGAGATATTCCACCTTCCTTTCATAATCATTTAATTAGCTACATTTTATAAAATGAAATTGAAATAATCTGGTGTGTCACTCACACGACATTCTCTTACCCTGAAAATTAATACTATAAATGCAGGTTGGAGTTTAAGAGGTAAGATAACGAGTACTGCAATGCAAACTTATATTAAACAATTCAAATGAGGCTTCGGAAGAGTTTTATATGATAATTAGTTCTGTGTGAGGGGGGCTACCGCCCCCCTCAACCCTCCGTTTCATTAATACACCTACATTTATATAGAAATTTTATTATTTAAAAAAAATTATCTTTTATGATAATGCAGACGATTTCCATGTTAGAGAAGTCGTATAACTGTAAATATCCAAAAAAATCCATTTTATTCTCAATATTAAAAAAAAAAAAAAAAAAAAAAAAAAAAAAAAAAATTTTTTTTTTTTCGTTAAAAGTAGAAAAAATCCATAACTTTGTTTTAAATTATCGCAGATCGATGGTTCAACCATTCATTTTAAAGGTAGTGGCGAGCTCTTTTGAGAGATACCCATCTTGAAAATTCACTCCCCTCGAGGGGGGACTTCCCCCCCAAGGGGGGAGGTGAGGCTCCTGCATGCATATTTTTTTTTCCAGTTAACTATCTCTATTACAAAAAAATATATATTCGTTTCATTTGGTTTAGTGCAGTCTATAGACGTTAAACTTTACTTACCTGCAATTTCCCCCATAGACGTAATGTATTAGAATTCTCTTGAATGACCCTGTACACGAACCATTTGCTTGATCTTAACGAAAAGCTTACTGTAGCATCCGTATATGATACCCATTTAGAATACCAAGTTTGAACTTTCTGCCATAATTTGTTTTTGAGATATGCTGATAACAGACACACACACACACACACCCACACACACCCACACACACACACATACACACACATACACACACATACACACAGACCATTTGCTAAAAACATGATTTTCGAATTCAGGGGACATCAAAGCATGTAAATATAACAAAATCTCGCGTTCGAAAATTTGACCCAAAAAACAATACTTTCTCTACCTTATGGGTAAGAGAAAGTAAATAATCTGGTGTGTCACTCACAAAACTTTCTCTTACCCTGAAATTTAATACAAAAAATACAGGTTGCAGATTAATAGGTAAGACAACGAGTACTGTTATGTAAACCTAAGTTAAACAATTCATATTAGGCTTCTGAAGAGTTTTATATGATAATTAGTTCTGTATGAGGGGGACTACTGCCACACTCAACCCCCCGTTTCTTTAATGCACCTACATTTATATAGAATTTAATTCGGTTATTAAAAAATAAGTCTGTTTTTAAAAAATAATTTATTAAAATTATTATTTAAAAAAATTATCTTTCATGATAATGCAGACGATTTCCATATTAGAGAAGTAGTATAACACCAAATATTAAAAAAAATATCTCAAAAAAAAAAAAAAAAAGTGCGATTTTTTTAAAAGTTTTTTTTTCGTTAAAAGTAAAAAAAATCGATAAGTTTGTTTTAAATTATCGCAAATCGATGGTTCAACCATTCGTTTTAAAGGAATTGGCGAGCTCTTTTTGAAAGATACCCATCATGAAAATTCACTCCCCTTGAGGGGGGACTTCTCCCCAGGGGGGGGGGGGGAGGCGAGCCACCTACATACACAAAAAAAATTTCCAGTTAGCTATCACTATTACAATATATATATATTCGTTTCATTTGATTTAGTGCAGTCTATAGATGTTAAACTCTACTTTCCTGCAATTTCCCCCATAGACGTAATGTATTAGAATTCTCTTGATTGTCCCTGTACACAAACCATTAGCTTGATCTTAACGAAAAGCTTACTGTAGCATCCCTATATGATACACATTTAGAATACCAAGTTTGAACTTTCTGCCATAATTTGTTTTTGAGATATGCTGATAACAGACAGACACACAGACAAACACAAAGACATACAGACAGACACACAGACAGACACACAGACAGACAGACACACAGACATACACACAGACCATTCGCTAAAAACATGATTTTCGTATTCAGGGGACCTCAAAATGTGTAAATATGACAAAATCTCGCGTTCGAAAATTTGACCCAAAAACAATACTTTCTCTACCTTATGGGTAATTGAAAGTAAAAAAAGGTGTAATTAATTGATTTAATTATTCAAAAGTAATGAAACTGCAAGAAACAGTGACAAAATAATATGTAATTATGATTATATTTCCAAAAAATTAATTTTATTTTCAATCTGTGTGTCTCATTTTAGCTTTAAAGTTTATTTTATTTTTTCTTTCTGTCTCATAATTCTCATTCCATACGAATTTCATTAAATCATCAAATCCTTTTTAATATGGTAAAATACATACAAGAATATACGCCAGTCCAATGACAAATATTTAAATATTAACATTGGGAAGATAGGGAAAAAATGTTTATTTAATGGTTGCCAGGAAGAAATTTGAACTAATAGTGAGAAATATGCCAGATGAATCCCCCCCCCCCCCACTTTTCAATTGATACGCGAAACAGAGATGTTAAAGAATTAGATATAGTGTAAATTTAGATCACGCATGCCTACGTTTGGAAATGAATGCTTTGAAAAAAAATTGAACGATTGTTTCTGCGTATTTTTTTTTTCAAATAGGAAATGAAATATGTTATTTTAAACAAGCGATAAAATAAAAGAGTTTTATATGAATTACTGATGTAAAAAAAAGAAAAGAAAATAAAGAATGTTTAATCATCAAAAAACATGTGGGGTTAGTATGTAGGGTTTGAAATCAATGAAATGCAATTAAATGAAAGTGAAATACTAAAATGAGTATGAAAATATTCAATATCTAATAAAATATAAACATTTTCAATAACTGAATTGTACTTGCGCATGCGTTAGATTTAACAATGATTCCTTTGCCTAGTACATTAGAATAAAATTCACAGTTATTTAAAGAATATTCTAGCAAATATCATGAAATTCAGAAAGTTGTCGTCGAAAGAATGAGTTAAATTTCAAATATTCTAAAAGATTAGAGAAGATATAACGCGGTTTACAGGTATTTTTATTTCGAATAAACTACCGGTAATTCAATGTATGCGGATTTATACAAAGTAATACATAAAATTAAATGAAAAAATGGTAATAGCCTGCTACACTGTAAAAAAAAATCTCGTAAGATTACCGGAAAAGCCCGGCAGCAGAGATTCCAGACAATGCCCCCCCCCCCAAAAAAAAAAAAAAAAAAAACTAGTTTTACGGACGAAATGTTTTTTTACAGGCATGTAACGTAATTTAAGGTTATTGTATACTTAATTTACGGTCTAAACGTTTCTTTAAAAGGGCTTTGTCTGGAATCTCTGCAGCCGGCCTTGCCTCGTAAATCTTACGGGATTTTTTTTTTTTTTTTTTTTTTTTTTTTTTACAGTGTAGATAGACAACATTTCAAGCATTAATGTTTAAGAAATGATCACAAACATTATATATTTCCCTTTCTTTGTTATTTGTTTCTTTTTATGCATTTGTGGAGAAATGTTTAGTGTATTATATGAGGTGTAGCATATTCTTTATTCCCCCGATGTTCCAAGAAATATAAATGAGTACTTCTTAAAAAAAAAAAAAAAATAATAATAATAATACAATTAAAGTTGAGTCTGTGCAATATTATTTTATCATCCTTATGCACATAAATAAAATTATACCACTCCATCTGCCTTATGCCGTGGTGACCATTGCTCCTTTTCTTTGCTATAATCTTTTTTCTCCTATTTATTGTTCCTATTTGTTCACACATCTGACCTTATATATCAATATCTCAGAAAAACGTATATTATTTTTTTCAATATATTTTGCTTTAAATAAGGTTTCGCTTCCACGTGTAATTATCTTTTGTTTAATTCAAGTCTTCCTATTTGGTTTCTGATAATTGTAGCGAGGTATTTATATATATATATGATTAAAGATTGATCTATTTCTTTTTGTGTGTATCTATGTATATTTTTCTTATATGTTTGTCTAATGCCAGGGGATTTAATTTTAGCTGTATTACGCTTTAATCTGTGTTTTTCAAAAACCTATTTTTAAATAAATCTTAACGAGAAATTTCGTTCATATTTTTAAATATGATTCCAATTAATTTCATCAAATTTTTAAAGCGCATGATATAGTCAGTAGTTACTTTTTAAAATTATTTATGACTTTTTAAATTTACTTTGATCTACAGAGTTCATTTAATGAATGCTCTAAAAGGAAACATATTCGAACAGTTTTTATCAAAAAATCCTGAAAACAATTTCTTTGATGATGTTTTTGAAAAGATTATTTACCTATACATTTTTTTAAGTAATACGTTATCGCGTTTTTAGATTTAGAGATGCTTGATATTTAAGAAAAAAAATCATATTTATTTTAAAATATTTGCATATCTTTTTTTTTTTTTTTTTTTTTTTTTTTTCTGTTTTTAATACATTTCTGCAGTAATGCGTGATTTTAATGAAGTTTCAAAAGAATTTTCATTTAAAGAAAAATCTATTCAGAAGAAGTTAAAAAATAATAGTATAGCGACGAATCTTTACAGACAAGCTTTCTATATTTTAATTTAAAAAGTATGTATTAATATAAAGATAATTACTTTGTGAATTCATACGTATATTTCTATTTTTCTTTTCTGATTAAATAAATTTTAAAGTTTGTTTTATATATGTATTTAATACTATATTTGAAGTTTGCAGTAAACTCTTTTATATTTTTTCTTCAACAAATTTCCACAATTCTTGATATAAAAAACTTTATATATTTTCAGAACAAAGCTAAATGTTATAGATAAAATTTGCAAAAAAAATGTTAGTGGTAAAATGTTATTAGATGATTGTCTGTAAAACAGAAGTCAATTCATATTTTTAAGCATTGTTTATGGAAATTATAATTTAATCATAATTTACAAATATTTCCACGATATATTATTCTTCTATAGATCATGGGGAACGATTTTTATATGTTATTTTATTTATTTATTTTTATATATATAAACTGAAACATTAACACTTCTGTCTATCTGTCTCTCTATTTTTATATATACAAGGTGCTTCAGTGTTACGCATCGGAACCTGTAGGTGAGCCAGGGTACATACCGCCTGTGTGTACACAGAAATATCAGAAATAAAGAAGAAAGTAAGTAAAAATACGTTTTAAAATAAATGTATATGAATAAAAGGAACGTATATTAAAGATAATGTTTGAAATTTCATCTATCGATTTAAATGTAGGTGTAACTTCTACAGTGCACGAATTTCCGTAAATTCCTGTATAATCTGTGGTTATCTTACCTCCTCAGTAGCTACAGAGATTTCTTCAACTAGATAATTTGGAATCCTCATTTTTATGGATATGAGGCTTATATTGAAATGAATGTACGAAACTGGGAATGATATCTTTAAATTACATTCCTTTTGTTAATGTACATTAAATATTAAAACGAATATTTACCTACATAGTGTCTTTTTTATTTTTGAAGTTCCTGTGTAAACTTACTGGTTCACTAAAGCATTTACAATCCGGCATTAGTATATGATTCCGAATAATTGGGATGCGCCCTACTCTTTCTAGAAGTACAAGGACGTTAAAGAGATGGTAAGGGTGTAATCTTTCTGCATGGAATACATGCCATACGCCGGTAAGGCTGAATTCTTAGCCAACAGCTATTGTTTGCATGCTTCGATCAGTATAGCCATTCAATGCCTCTAGGATTTTCTGTATTTGATTTATTGATCTAAATCTCTCAGTTCGATCTGTATCATGTCTTTGGCCGTAGAATGGATCATCTTTAAGAGTTGCCTGGGAAAAAATTAATATATTTTCCAATCTGGCAGAGAAGAAATTTATTTCCTAATGTATGCGGAAAATTTTGGAATTAATGTAATAGAAAACTTCTCCTTTATATTCATTATTATCTGTTATTTTATTTTATTTTTAAGGACATATTATGTATTGCATCAAAAGCTTCCGAGCCTCGACCTCTGCATCCTGACCAACACTATGTGGCGAAAGTTGTTTAAATTACCATGTTTTCTCCCCCCCCCCCCGACACTTATGACCATTAGTTTTGCTATATCCTGTCTCTCTCTCACTCTGTATATATATATATATATATTGTATTATGCGTTCTCCGTTTTTTTTTTTTTTTTTTTTTTTTTTTTTTACTGATGTGTTGCATTTCATCGTTTTAATTTATTTTTTAGCTTTTTTACGTAACACACATATTAGAGAAAAGCTTAGACATATTTTCCATACATTGGATATGTCAGATCTTCTCTTAGAGAAATATTTAATTTAAAAAAAAAAATCTCATTGTTATATAGGAAGGAACAAATTAAAAATTGCTTTACCATACTTAATATAACAAAGTAATGATTATAGAAAGATTTCGATATTGTATAACATGAAAATATCTATATTAAAATTTTTTATACTGTATCTTCCGAAAAAAAGCTATTTCAACCAATTAAACTTTAAGTTATTTTCTTCGATTTGATTCCTAAATTTAAAGAAAAGGAATATTATTTATCAACAAAAATACCTGTTTGAAAGAGAATCATGATTAAAATATTTACAAAATATTAATTTGCGGCTTTTAAAAAGTATAGTAAAAATAAGTAAACAAATAAAATACAAAAAAAAAAAAAAAAAAAAAAAAAATAGCATTTCTTTACTTTTAAAGCTGAAACCAGCTTCTACGGAAGAAAATATTGTTGCTCTGTGTTTAAAAGAATGTTTGCTTCTTTGTTATTTAGATACAAACAAAAAGTACTGTAAATAAGTTTTTCGTAGTAATATAGACTGTTAGACTGTATAGTCAATTGAACTTAAAGAAGTTCTAAATTTGACGTTTTATAGAATATTAAAAGAAATATTTGATGTTTTATCTAGCAATATAAAAGTTATAAAGCGCTAACATAAAATTAAATGACGGATTTGTCCCGAAGAGGAAATAGTAGACCATTAAAAAAATTAAAACTATGTTTATTATCGCCCTGCATATGTAATACCGGTGAATGTGGACACAATCTCAAAATTCCAAGGAGGTTATTATTTGGATACATATTTTACATTCTGTTGATATAGGGCATATTTGTACACTATCTACCAATAGATAATTTGACACTTTTAACTTTAGACGTTTTGCCAAATATCTGGAGAAATATCTTTAATAATTATATTGAATCTTTTGGAGTATAAAGAATACCTGACAATAACGAAATTCTATTGTTTCTGTCTATCATAAATTTTGATTTTACACGTTAGTTTTTTGGGGCTTTGATATAGGTAGCTGAGTACTATTGGCTATTAAATTATGTAAAGGAATTTTTTTAAAAGCTTATGTATGCGTAGTTAAAAAATATTTAGTACAAATATTCATATTTCGTATGATATTTAATATGTTTAGATTCTGATTGCTGAATGTTGTGCCTAATATTACACACCAATTTGCTAAAAATGGCTTTTTACTGGGTCGAATACCTTACGCGTTATAACAAAAGAGTAAGTTTATTTTAATTAATTATTAATTAATTAATTAATTTTTGCAATTTTTTTAAATAAACTGTTATATCTCCATGAACATATGTGGTAGCCTCATAAAAAATTATACCGATAATAAAAAGAGTTGCCAAAATCACATACTGCTGCATAAATACTTTTCAAGCAATAGATTTTATAGGATGATACAAAATATTTAAATTTTTGTTTGTTTTTTAACTGGTCTCTTTTTCCTCTTTAGGGCAAAATTTTTGCTGAAATCTGTGAAGTATAACATGTCTTTTTACGCCTAAAGTTTCAAATACATAAAGATTTCTTCTAGATATTTCACAAAATGTACAAATATGATCGTGTCCAAATACGTATTGGTAGATTGCGCATATTGTTTATATGTTTGAAACAACAAACAGATAAACAATATGCGCAATAAACAGTATGCGCATAGATGATATAAACAAAATGAATATTTTAGAAAAATACTGTTATAACATATTAATCACCAGAAATATTCAACTGTTTTTAATTATTACTAAACAAATATTAATTATTAATAAATTTAACTAATAACTAACAAATATCTAATAAAATAACTAATTATTAATAAATTTATATATGTATTTAAAATAAACAATGATGATAATGTTCAATTGAAAAGAAATTTTAAAAGAATCCTATTCTTTAAAATGAAAAAAAAAAATAATAATGATATTTATAATGATGTTATAAAAATGTAATTAAAGCAACTTACGGATATGTGATTGTTTAATTTAATTTAATTAATTTAATTAATTTAATTAATTAATTATTATTATTATTATTATTATTCTTATTTTCTCCTTTTTTTAAGTATGCTATTAAATTGGTTTTGAGAAAATAGTTTCTGTTGGACTTTTTAATATGTGTAAAATGAAATTGAAAAAAAATATTTAAAGATATTCATAAAGTCTCTCTTTATGAAATGGTAAAAAATTTCTTAATAGTAAAGCAGTTTAGACATAAATATATTTTATCTTGTAATGGTTTCAATGTTAAGAATTTATTTTAAAACGATATATATATATATATATATATATATATATATATATATATATATATATATATATATATATATATATATATA
The DNA here is from genome assembly GCA_963930645.1 of Salticus scenicus. Taxonomy (NCBI): domain Eukaryota; kingdom Metazoa; phylum Arthropoda; class Arachnida; order Araneae; family Salticidae; genus Salticus; species Salticus scenicus. The sequence continues at coordinate 53,135,339 of OZ005656.1, read as the reverse complement.
TATATATATATATATATATATATATATATATATATATATATAAACTAATTAAATTTTAGAGCAAGTAATTTTTTATCCATATCATTTATTTAAAATATCACATATATGTTACCTTTAACAAAAAGTCCTTATAAATAAAACAACTGCGCAATTTAAAGTATTTTTTAATATAATTGGGTTGGGTTATAAAAATTAAGGACGATTGACTATCCTAGGGTCCTAAGCCTGAGGGGTACGGTCCGCCGTGGGGGTCTTTCTAAGGGGTCCTGGAATGCATTTAGGCAAGCTTCGGAGAAAAACACTGAAAACTCCAAACGGCTAGGTTGATGAGAGCGACTAGGGATCGAAGCGGGCACTTCACGTCTACCAGCTTGGCCGCTGGTGGGCCCATTCAGTTATGTATACACACACACACACACACACACACACACACACATATATATATATATATATATATATATATATATATATATATATATATATAAATGTGAGTTAAAAAAATTGTCTTGTAAAAAAACGCAATTTTTATCACCCAATGCTAATCATAAACTATTTTATTTTATTTACTATGGTAGACAGCTTGATTATAAAAAATGAAAAACATCAACAGTCAAGAACCTAATTTTCCCAACAATTTTCCTGTAGCAGCAATTTAAGACATATGTTATTCTAAAACACAGATAAGACATAATTTATATAGCGACATTAAAGAAAATTGTCAAGAGCATTAAAATTAAAATTAAAATTAAATTTAATGTATAAATTTAAATATAAGTGCCAAAATATTAAATATTTCATATGGGAGTAAGTTAATTTAAATAGTAATAATACAGTTTTAAAGTTTTCAAATATATAGTTCAAAAATAAATTTTAAATCCCTTTTTAATTTTTTTATGCAAAAATATTTCTTATTCGAGATTTTCAAAAAGACAGAAGTAAAATCATAGACAGTAATACGTGTAATTGAAAAAATAAATAAATAAATAAAATGAAATTTATCAAGTTTTTGAAAATTTATTACTCTCAAATGTTGCAAAATCTAACTAATTTGGCAATTAAAGTAAAAATACCATTTTTCGAAATTCGTTAAGACAAATGCAGTTTCCGTTGTTCACTTCCTCCTTTAGTAAAATATTTTTGCATATATATATATATATATATATATATTTTTTAATGTACTTATTTAAACTTTTATCTGAAAATTATAAATAACTGCAATACTTAAAAGGAATTAACAAAAATAAAACTAGTTTACATATTACATGTAGAAGTAACATAAAATGTTTTATGCTTTTTTTTTTATTTTTTTATTTATCGGAAATTATGAACGATAAGGGAAAATCAAGTAAAGTTTTGTTTCTCAAATTTCTATCAATGCCTTCCGCTTTACGGTTCCTCTGATAATAAGTTTACCAACAAATTTTGAACAAAATAATTATTTATTTATTTATTTTCGTAAAAGTTGTATCCTGCTTTCTAGATAATGTATCCGTATCTCACATTAGAAAAGTTTCAAACTGACAAAGATAAAATAGTTTGTCAAAGTGTATATATATTACTATTTTTTTTTCTACACGTATTAGTACTGAGTAATTTTAGAGTTTGAAAATCTTCTAAGATTTTACATTCCAATGTTCAGTAATCTGTACATTTATTTATGTGATTGTATTGTTTTCTTGTTTCTTTAATTATTTATTACATTTTGAGAAATAATTATTAAGAGACTTACAGGATAAACTGAACATTTTCTTTTTAAATATATACTCACTTTAAATTTGAAAGTTAATATTTTATACTCACTAAATATTTTCTACATTTATATATATATATATATATATATATATATACCGAGAGAGAAGGAGATATATATATATAGAGATATAGATATAGCAAAAATTATCAATTTACAGATTTTTTACAAATTTCACAAAATGATATTTATATATTAAGATGCTTTTAAGTTTTATATGCAAGGTTTTTGTATTTAATACCTAATATTTGAAGCGGGTGCTTCATTCAAATAAAATACAGCAAAAAAATATCAATTTTTTATTGAATCACGATTATTAACCAAAACCAAAATATGTGTAAATAAAGAAATACATATAAAATAAGATATTCCTCTTTAAGACCAAAATTAATTATAATCACTTTTTGTTTTTTGTATGCAAAAAGAGAATAGTCTCTGAATTCTTAATAATTTGTGAACATGCTTATGATTTACTATGATATATATATATATATATATATGTATCTGGAGTGACTGCACTCGATTTTTCGAACATTGAGTAATTAATGGTTTTATAGATAAAATAAAGTAAGAGGAGTTGTTAAATAAACAAAAGGAAAATTATTGTAGAGTGTTTGAGTATTTTTCTTCATGTAGTACACGATGTTTAATTTAACGCTATTGAACTTTGAGCCTATTAATCATAATGATAAAGAATTATTTGTTATGTACCTGTAAACACCTATAAATGATAGATTCACCGAAATGCTTATAGCTAGTGCAACAGTGACTTATAATATTTATATAAATTTTCAGCTCCATCGGATAAAGCATTTAGACGCTATCGCACTTTAAAATTTGAGCCCATATGCCACAATGATAAAAGAATTTGCATTGTGTCCCTGTAAAAAGCATCATAGGTGCTACATTCTCTAAAGTCCATAAAGTTCGTGTGACGGTGACCTAAAACATGTATGTCAATTATCAGTTCATTTGAAAAAGGCGTTTAATAGCTATCGCAATTTAAATATTTTGAGCCTATAGGCCATAATTTTAATTTTTGTCCCTGTAAAACTCTGTAAGTGCTAGAGTTGCCAAAATCTGTACAGATTGTGTGATAGTGACCTAAAACATGTATATAAATATTCAACTCAAACGGATAAGTCATGTATATGCTATCAAGCTTTAAATATTTTCACTCCATAGGCCATAATGATACAGAATTATTTGTTGTGTTCTTGTAAAAAATTATAAGCGCTAAGTTCACCACAACCTATACAGTATGTGAAAATGTGAGCTTTAATATGTGTATAGGTTTTTTTTTTTCTCAATTGAATAATGCGTTTAGACGGTGCCGCACTTTTAAAAATTTGGTCTCATAGGCCATAGTAATGAATAATTCTTTGTTTTCATATATATATATATATATATATATATATATATATATGATGGAGTCTCCAAAATCTATACAGTTTCTGCAACTATGACCTGTACCATGTGTGCAGATGATTTTCTCAGTTTAAAAAGGCGTTTAGACTCTATCCCACTTTTAAAAATTTGGCCCCATAGATAAAAAAAAAAAAATTCTTAGTGCCCCCGTAAAAAAAAAAAAAAAAAAAAAAAAAAAAAAAAGTGCTAGATTCACTAAAATCAATAGCGTTTATTCTACGGTAACTTACAACATATGTACTGACTTTCAGTTCATTCGAACAAAGCTTTTAGACGCTAGCGTTTTCACTCACACACATACACGCACACACATATGCATTATCTTAAAAAGAGTTAAATTTGACTCAGTGGACCTTAAAACGTATAGAAACATCAAAATCTCAAATTCAGATTTTTTACATGATTACAATACTTTCCTTATATATGTATGTTCGGAAATAAAAATACAATAAGATAATTATAACTTTTAACTTTTGTTTCTTAATGAATTTCGAGGTTTGAAGCATCCTGTTGAAAATTTCTTCGTGTTCAAATCTACCCGTTTGTCTGTCTCTAAAACTCTGTCAATAATACTTCCCCTCCAAAAAAAAAAAAAAAAAAAAAAAAGATGAATATTTACGAAATTGAAAATTTGAAATAAATAATAGTTGATCCTCAGATTTCTTTGGCTGAAGAAAAAGAAAAGAATGAATTTCGGCATAGTTTATGATGTTTTAACATTATTTTTCAAACAGCGATATCACTCGTGCATGTAATGATTCGGAAAACAGAACAACAGAAACAGACAATTTTTTTTTTTAACACATGTACCTTTTTCAGAGGTGATGCAGTTTATCTAACGATCAAACTTAAATGTAGACTTTTAAATGCATTATAGAAAAATACTAACAACTAAAAATAATTCATTAATTTCATTTTTAAATGAAGAAATAATTTCATATGCACGTTATTCAGCATTCTGCAAACATTTATAAGTGACGAAAATCTAACTAATAAAAAGTTGATGTAAAATAGGAAATATTCTATCACCGTGGGGGTATTCATATAATATATATGCTTGTAAAAAAACGCTTGCATAAAATTACATTATCTTTATATAAAAGAATTAAGAATTGTATTGAATTTGACTGAATGTATTTGGATTTTTCTCTCGAATTCAAATTATTTATATATTTATGGTTATTAGTATAAATAATGCTAAAATAATTTCGCTGTACCTAAATATCTAAATAATAAACCATATTTTTTTAAATCTTACTCTTAAATATTAAATTAATTGATTAATTAGTTATTTTTAAAATCCAAGTTTAGAAATCACATTAACACCAAATTTAGGATATGTAGGATATCTCTTTAAATTATTATACCTTTGAACTTAGTTACAGGCCGTAAAATCCTTCTAATAATAAGTTAAACTCTACTTAATAAGACTAAACATTTTTTTTCTGCTTCTTTGGGTTCCTCGCCCTTTTTTATAATTTATTATTAATATATATATGTATATACATACTAAGATTAGACAAAGAAATGCCGTGTTTCTAATCAACCACTTATTTTTGCATAGTCGTTTTCTTAATGGACGTTATAACTCAGTCTTATTCTGTACACAGAATTTTTGCGATTCAGAATTGCGCATTCCTGCTATACATTTTTAGATAGCGAATCACTATTTTAGACAAGTTAATATCTGTTTTTTTTCTGTTCTTTTAGTCATTTTACTAAAGGTGTTGGTGTTAGGGATTAAGGCCGATTGACAACACTGGGGTCCTAGGCCCGAGGGGGTGTGCCTTCCGTGGAGGTCTTTCTAAGCATTTTACTAAAGGACACATTAACTTATATGCGTAATTTTCCATCGTGTTGAAAATACTGAAATTTTTTTATATAAATGGTCAAATATTTCTTTATATGGGAAAAATAAGCTTCTTAGAAACAGAAAAAAAGTTAATGTAAACATTACATTAATTTTAAGTCTAAATATCTTAATTATATTTTATAGTATGTTTTCTTCTCATTATTCAATTATCTGTTTATTTATTTATTTTACTGTTATAGAATTGGAATGATTTTTAGTTTTCATTTCACAGTATAAAAATCTAAATGAACAATAATTTAATTTAAAATTATTTATTGTGCATACTTGTGCAAACTTTCGTTGTTTTAAGTTTTTTTTTTTTTTTTTTTTTTACGAAAAAAATATTTATTGATAGAATAAAAATATTCTTGCCCAGTAATACATACACATACAAACACATTTATATCATATATATATATATATATATATATATATATATATATATATATATATATATATATATATATATATATCCCTTAAATGCGTATCTACTTAAAAAGTTTGAATGTTTGCAGTGCGTGTAAGATGCAAATATCCCTACATGTTCTCTTTAAATTCGAATTCTGAGTGCCTTGCAGTACAAAACCTAATAAAGAAACTCGTGTATTATTCATTTTGTAAAGTTCAACTAAACATGGATTGATGTTCGTTTTGTTGAATGAAAATAAATAAATAAATAAATACAAATAAATAAATAAATAAAATAAAATACAAAATACAAAATACCATCGTTTTTATATTATTTTATTATACGACCAAAATTCTCCTGAAGCATAATGTATATGTCCAAGATTTTTTTTTTTTTTTTTTTTTCAAGATATTTTTTAGTTTTTCCACAAGCTGTATTTAATTTTTTAAATAAATTTTTTTTTTTATTATTATTAAATTTTGTGCTTATATTTGTCAAGTGTGTAAAGTATGTTAAATAACAATGGGGGCAAATTTTGCGTGTTCTGTTTTTAAGTGTAGAGTAGTTATTAATATTACTTGTATAATAATCTCTTTTAAATATTAATTCAAATTATTTGATGTCTTAAACTGTAGCTGAACAAAGACTGAAATATATAAGTAAATGTATTTATTATTATTATTATTATTGTGTGTGTGTAAAATAATTTTCGACATTTTATATATATATATATAGTTGAACGAATTAATATATATATATATATATATATCTATCTATCTATCTATCTATCTATCTATATATATATATATATATATATATATATATATATATATATATATATATATATATTTATTTATTTATTTAAGTATGAAACTACGTCGAAGAAATAAGTTTTCACGTACAGAAAAACATACCCAATTTACCAAAGCTAAAATTAAAGGTCACAGTTGAAAGTAAGGCGTGTACCGAAAGTTTCTCAGACGCTTGTAATTGTCTTTCTTCAGCACTTTTGATTAAGCAAGAAAATCATCGATACTCAACTCAAAAGATATATTTAATCCACTACTAACTAGGGTAAAAGATCTTCTGGATGTCTGATTTTCTCATTGTTATCAGCAAAAATATAAGAAATACGGTTAAATTCGGTGAATTAAGGACAAATCATGCGTCTGAAACTTCCGTTATACAGCTTAGGATATAACTAAAAACAGAGAGTGAGAATCTGAGACTGTAACTGAACGAACATTGAAATACATATAAATTTTTGCCATTTTTTTCTCTTTATATTTAACTAATTAATTAGAAGTAGAATTCCTATCATGACAGACGTGCACTAACTTTGAGTTTTGATCATATATAACACCTTTTTAAATCATAGAATATTTTTTGGTAAAAGTTAAATTATTTTAGTACACGAAAAAAAGTCATTTTTATAGCCTTTGAAATACCACTATTTCTTAATAAATAATTTTTGTCTAAAATTTCTGTAATTGCTATAATAATTTATAAAGTCTTAGTTTCTATAATTTAATACGACCTCAATAGTTATTTATAATAGTGGTCAAACAGTGGGAGAGCTGACAGATATGCGTATTTGGCATTTTTCGGTGCTGAAAGCACGTGTATATAATCCCGCACTCCCACCCACCCCCACCCCCACCCCCCGAAAAAAAAAAAAAAACTTGCTATTAATTACGTTATCGTAATTATTGTAAGCAATTCAGATTATAAATAAGATAACATAAAAAAGAGTAGAAAAATTCCACTTTTAAATCAATATTTACATTTTATGCTAAAATAAGAAGTACATACATTTAAAACTAGAAAGAACTTTTAGTATTTACTTAACTAGTATTTACTATTTTCTTTTAGTATCTACTATAGTCCAACGAATCCAACAACTTTTCTTTCACGCTTGGCAACAACTTTAAAGTATAAAAAATATAAATTTTATTTTATTTTATTTATTTATTGACATATTTATTTTAAATACAAAAAAGAATATTTAAAAAAGAATGTATTAGTGTCTTTAGAGTTAAAATTAATCAAAAAATTTCTTTACTTTTCTCTAAACAGAAGATAGATCTACTCCTTCCTTCCTTTAAATTTATTTATTTTTTCATTTGTGGACAATTCTTTTTCGAAATGCGTAGAACTCATCAAGGCTTTCGAGTTTAATGTCTAGATAGATTTTGATCTTTAAAGATTAACATTGTTTGTCTTTGAGTAATTGTTTTATTTAATTTGTCACACCTTCTGCATGCATTCATAATTTGTAATTACATACAGAAAACTTAATATGGCCTCAGCCCTGGATTTTTTTCCCTGTAATTATTTGTAACCACTGATAACGTTTGGAAATAGCAATAAAGTCTCTGTTTTAGGATATTAAATTAAAGGGGGTGATACTTAAAATCCGCCTTTCTTCCTTTTCCGTTGAAGATAATTCGTTGTATTTCAAAATGTTTGAATTACAAGGGTACAAATGTTTATTGATAGTTATTGCCATACATGTAGTAGCTACTTATATTTACATTTGACGGAAAATCTACCAATCTTGATAGCACGATTACTTCATAATTCTTTGTGCATACGTTAATCATCTGATCGCGGGTTGTTTTAGTGTTCAGGTTAATCCCTATAAAACTAAATCGCTTAAATGAAATTGATTGATGTAAATATTTGATGTAATTGATGTAAATTTCCATAATTGATGTAATCAACTTTTTTTTTCTGCATTTGTTACAATATTGCAGAAATCATTTCAACACTAATATATATAATTTCTTTTTTTAAAGTAGCTATCGTGCATTAAAAAAAAAAAAACTGAATTATGTACAATTTTATTTTCTTGATTTCTGGTTTTGATCAATTAAAAAAAAGTATATTATGCACTATTTCCCAAGGAAAAAAATACTGGAAATGGCACAGAGGTTAAGGAAAGTTTTCATTAAAATAATTCTAAATTTCATTACATTTGAATGTATCTGTTTTGTTAAAACATATGTTTTCATAAACGAGTGACATGTTCATTAAATTTTCATTATTGCTGCTAATAGAAGATGTAGAAATATAATAAATATGTAATTTGTTTTGTAATAATATTATAATATAAAACATAGTAGAATACATCATTTAATGGTATATTTATTTATTCATTTATTTATTTATTTATTTCTGTATCATATACCGGATTTTATCCTGCATATCTTTATCAGACAAATTATTTTTGAAGAATTATCATTGCTTAATAAAAATTCGTAATTAGTAAAAAAGTATTGCAACTGCTACTTTATCCCTTAGAATAATTATTTAGTATATATTGAATGATTCAATAATAATTCGATACAAATTGGAAATAAAAGCAATCCATGAAAACCAACATGAGAAATTATCTTTTTATAGCATTGTAATATTTCCGTTAAAAGTTTAGATGTCGTGATGTGTCCCGATACTTATCGAAAATGCAATCAATTTTTTATTAGCTTTAGTCATGTTAGTTCAGTAAAAAAATAATAAATATCAATAATTTCTTAGTGAACTTTAAGAGCCTTTAGAAGTAATCAATTCTTTGTTTTAGATGGGAAAAAAATTCTTTTTTAAAAGTGGTTTTTTTTTTTCCATTATATAACAAAGGAAACAAAAGTAATAATGGTGACTACAAAATGCTATTACCTTAAGTACTTATTTTTGATTGGAAATTGATTTTAGAAAGCTGAGTAAAATGTAATCGCTATAAATTTCCATCAATCTTCTTCTTATAATCTTTCTCTCTTCTCTCTTTATTTTTAAAATCCTCCTTTACGAACTGTACTAAAAACCATTGTGAAATGTATAATTTAAAACTTAAAAAAAAAAAAAAAAAAAAAAAAAAAAAAAAAAAAAAAGCAGTTACATGTGTAGAAGAGCAAGCCAAGTTTAACTGAAATCACTAAAATTAAAAATTAGAATTCAAATGTATGATAATTAAATATTAAACATAATTTTAATTTCAAACATCTTTGAAAAGCTAAATGGTAATTTATAGTTAAAAAAAAAAATAATAACAATGAATTTGTTTATATTCTTTGGTAAATATATGATTAAACACACTGGAATAAAATAAAAAGTTCTTCGCGAATATAATTGTTTAAAATTGTCTTTTGATATAGGATGCAAAATATTTTCGTTAACCTTTTATTTATTCTCCTTACCGCTATGAAAATGGACATATTTACACAGCTTTATTATTTATTTTTAACAAAATAAATAATGAAGCTCTTTCGATTAAAAAAAAAAAAAAAAAAAAAAAAAAAAAACCTTGCAGAAGCAATTAAACAAATATATAAAATTTAAATTATTAGATGATATTCTACAGATTGTAAAATAATTTCGATCTGCGAAACATGAATATGTATATATATATATATACATATAGAAATCATGCTATTTAATCATAAATTATAAATTAAATAGTTAGGGTTGGATAAAAAGTAAATAATGAAATATTATTTTTAAACATATAATAAATATAAGTTCATATGCTATTTTCAAAATTAATAGATTCTTCCCCCCCCCCCTTTTTACTTGAAGTTATATATTTGGTTATTTTGGTTTATACTTTTTTATCGTTTAACATTCTGGATGAAGAGCGTCCATTTATAGAATTTTTGTAAAGTTTTTTTTTTTTTTTTTTTACTGATTAGTGCGATTTTTTAAAAAGTATTTTTTCAACACATAGTTTGTTTATATCCTTCCCACAGTTATTTTAGTTTTAATAGACGATTTTAACCGGAGATAGGGTTTCGCTACATAACCTAATGTGCAGTTGCTCTTAACTTTACAATTAAATTACTTTGCGATGCCCCCGTCGTGAAACGAATTAATTGGTCAATAAGAAAAGAGCTTGCACCGAGTGTATAAAATTAAAGAATGTTATAAAATTATCAATACAATATGCGTTATAAAACTATAAAAATATGCAATATTCTTTAAATTCACTTATAAGAAAATCTGCATGTGCACATATCTTTTTCATGTCTGGGCTTGCAGAGGGTTCGGATAAGATTTATAAAGATAATGGAAAAGGAATTGTGGTTCAAAGGCGGAGTATTTGGTGTATCATTTAAGAAGAAACTAGTTGGTGCGATTTGCTTGTACACATTTTTAAAATTATCTTTATAAAACCTCAAAATGTCAATCGTCCATGTTTAACTGTATTAAAACTCTCAGTTCTTAAATTCAGAGCATCATGTTTCAACATACCTGCATTAACGGATAACACACCAGCTAATCCTTGTTTCACAGGCATTGCATCGTTAAATTTTAATCGACATAATTTACTTATTCAGCAAAACTTCATGTTTTAACAACTCTATTAAGCGCATTGAGAATGCATATAAATCTTTGAATTACGATATATCGTTAGATTTCTTTGGAATATTATTATCAATTTTTAGATTATTGAGTAACTTTTCATTTTAGTTGTAAGTCTTTTTTATTCAGAAAACTTGTGATTATGAAAAAAAAAATGGATTTTTTATTAATTATGTTTAGTAGATTTTTTTTCCGTTTTAAAACGGTAAGAAAATAATAATAATAATAATAATAATAATAAAACTGAATTAAATAATTAAATTTAGTTAATGAAATCATCCTTACACAATTATATTATTTTCTTCAAAGCGACATTATTTATGTATTGCACTTATTTATCAAATAAAATTTATAAAATATTTTGATTTTGTAGTATTGTGCTATATGAATATTAAATGTTAAAGAAAATCCTTTAAAATTTAAATATGGTAATGTTTATGAAAATATAGCTTAACCGTAGTTAAATTTTGTCCAACACATATGCCAAACTATTAAAAAGGCAGGTACGTTTGGAATAATTGAGTCAGTTATATTTATTGTAAAATGTAAACTTTTTTCGATTAATGTACTTATTCAACTTCAAATTTGTATTTGCCTTAATTGGTAAATACTGCCTCAAATTTTGTGTCTGTGTATAATAGAGAGGCTATAAGGTAAAGCTGTAGGTTAGTTATAACACACTCTGGCAAAATAATAATAATGATAATAATAATAAAACAATTGGTTTTCTATCTTAATAAGAAAGCTATAATATAAAATATGTCGAATGTAAATATGTAGAACGTCTTCGTTATATGACAATTTGCACAAAATAAATATAAGAACATACATTTTGAATATTAGCACATGTTTTAAAGAAATATTCATGCACCCTTAATAAAAGTAGTCATTGTCATATTCTCCCTATCTTTACGTCTATCGTAATATTTTATGTCATTGCATTCAAAATATCTCTGCGAAAGAAAATTTGTTTTTTGTGTATGTGCATACATCAGAAATTATCAAAATTTGCGTTACACAATGAATATTTTTGTCTAATTAGCCATCTAAATGCATTGCCATCAGATAGCTTTCTGAACAGATACTCTGTTTACTCAAAGAGATGAGAATGCCTTATTTTGGTTAGCAGCCTCTCATTTTATCATAGATCATAGATCATAGATCGAAATGCTGAAAATCTCACTGTTAAAAATAAAGTACTTAAAAATGAGAAGATGAGCGTAATCATACGTTTTTGTCAAGATTTATCTCATAAACGATTGGATGTATATTTAAATGATGGAGCCGTTGATTTTTCAAAAATGGGAATATTAGTAATAATAAGTATAATCTTCTCATTTTTGTTAAAATTAAGAAATTATTTCATTCAAAAATGAGAAAAAAAATCTTTATTATAGGAAGCATCTACTCGGAGCCATTAAAAGAAAAAAAAAAACCCTCAAAAATGAGACGATTCCGCTTATTTTTTAGAAGTGTGTTTTAATGGTGAAGCATGGCAGAAATAGAGAATATACATGTTAAAGCCAATGTAACATTTAAAATGAGATAAAAAATATAAAAATTTAAAACTTTAAAAATATATTTTAATCAAAAACATTAAAACATAAGACAGACGTTTCGACTAGAACACTAGCCCTCCTCAGTTTCAAACATACAAGCACAAACAACATTTACAAAAATTCATAATACATCATAGCAAGATTAAATATTCAGGAGGAATAGCTTTAGCCTCGTTCAAGGCAGAATGTTGCCTTTTGGTAAATGCGCCCTCTAGAAAAATACGGGATTCATAGATATTTATATTAGAAGCTAAAATTTTAAAGTTTTCAAAATCTGGAATATGATCACTATTGAGAGAATAGATTACGAGTTTTGATTTTAAATCTCCTGTTTTAAATGAGCGTTAAAACTTTAAAAATATATTTTAATCAAAAACATTAAAACATAAGACAGACGTTTCGACTAGAACACTAGCCCTCCTCAGTTTCAAACATACAAGCACAAACAACATTTACAAAAATTCATAATACATCATAGCAAGATTAAATATTCAGGAGGAATAGCTTTAGCCTCGTTCAAGGCAGAATGTTGCCTTTTGGTAAATGCGCCCTCTAGAAAAATACGGGATTCATAGATATTTATATTAGAAGCTAAAATTTTAAAGTTTTCAAAATCTGGAATATGATCACTATTGAGAGAATAGATTACGAGTTTTGATTTTAAATCTCCTGTTTTAAATGAGCGTTTATGTTCCTTTAATCTAATTTCACCTGTTCTGCCAGTTTCACCGATATATGTAGAATCACAATTTTTAGAAGAAATACAATAGATTACACTTAGACGTTTATGAGGGGGGACAGCGGATTTAAAGTTTGAGAGAAACAACTTTTTGTTTATCTTCAAATTGTTTTATTTTTAATGATTCTTACTATCGTCAAATTAACGGAACTGCCATGGGTGCCCCTATATCTGTCATTATAGCTGAAATTGTAATGCAACACTTAGAAAACAAAATTAATTCCCAGTTACATGATAAAAAAAAATTTCTGGAAAAGATATGTGGATGATATTTTTATAATTACTAAGCAACTTTATGTTAACGATATTTTAGATTTTGCTAACTCTCTATGTCCTGCTATCCAGTTTACCCTTGAAACTGAAATTAGTAATGAACTGCCCTTTCTTGACATCCTTATAATGCATGAAACAGTCAATGATTTTTTACATTTTTCAACTTCAGTCTATAGAAAACCCACCTTCTCTGGTCAATACCTTAACTTCAATTCAGCTAATCCTTTATCGCATAAAATTGCAATCATTCGTACTCTTTTACATCGTGCAAAGTATTATTGTAGTAATTCCAAGTTATTAAATATTGAACTATCCAATTTTTTTTCTGATTTAAAAAATAATGGTTACCCCCCCCCCTCGATTTATTAAAAGAATTTATAAAGAAGAGCTATATTTTTCATATAAATCAGATTATCTTAAAGTTAAAAATTCCACTTATCGTACGACAATCCTTTATTATAAAGGTATTTCTGAAAATATCTCTAAATTACTTAGAACAGTTAATATCTGTACTAGATTTAAACCTCAACTCCGTATTAGTAACTTTCTCTCAAACTTTAAACCCGCTGTCCCCCCTCTTAAACGTCTAGGTGTAATCTATAGTATTCCTTGTAAAAATTGTGATTCTATATATATCGGTGAAACTGGCAGAACAGGTGAAATTAGATTAAAGAAACATAAACGTTCATTTAAATCAAGAGATTTAAAATCAAAACTCGTAATCCATTCTCTCAATAGTGATCATATTCCAGATTTTGAAAACATTAAAATTTTAGCTTCTAATATAAATATCTATGAATCCCGTATTTTTCTAGAGGGCGCTTTTACCAAAATGCAACATTCTGCCTTGAACGAGACTAAAGCTATTCCTCCTGAATATTTAATCTTGCTATGATGTATTATGAATTTTTGTAAATGCTGTTTGTGCTTGTATGTTTGACACTGAGGAGGTCTAGTGTTCTAGCCGAAACGTCTGTCTTATGTTTTAATGTTTTTAATTAAAATGTATTTTTAAAGTTTTAGATTTTTGAAATTTTATCTCATTTTAAATGTTACATTGGTTTTAATATATTAATGAGACGTATAAATTATGTTTAATTTTATTAAAATATACATGTTCTATCAAGAAAAAAAAAATTGCCCCCCGGAGAAAAATCAAACACAATGAGGAATTGATCAATGAAAATTGGACGTAATCGGATGTAACATTCTTATCAATGGATACTTATCTGTACTCAAAAGTAATGCATTGATATTCTCATTTCACACCATACATTCTCTCAATTGAATACATATATTTATTCAAATATGAGAAGATAATCTCCTCATTTATTAAAATATCTTCTCAAATATCAATTTTACCATTTCATTTCACACCTTGCATTTTCTCAAAACTGAGAAAATCTTTTCGTTTTTGTTAAAATTAAGAATAAAATTCATTCGAAAATTAAGGAAGAAGAACTGTAAAAAAGAGAAGTTCCTGCTATAAGCTATTATATGAAGCGAAATTTCTGAAAAAAAAAAAAGAGAAGTTTCTCCTCTTTTTTTTTTTTTTTTTTTTTCAGAAGCGTGTTTTAAAGTGCTTAAATTATTGTTCGAAAATTTTCCTCCTTGACTCGGTGTTTTAGGATGGCATACTTAGTTCTTGAGGTAGCAGCAGGTTTTAGCCCTGACGAGTTCTAATTATTCTGTTCTTGATATGAATTAAATTTATGCAATTTCGTTTTTATTTCTTGCCATATGGCTATGAAACCTCTGGAATTTGCTTTTACATCTCTGTACCCCACAGGTAAAAGACACCATGTCCATTTTATGAATAGTGTTAGCACCATGTTCTTGCTGTGTATATTATTATTTATATAGAAGCATTAAGCAATTTTTCCATTTTTTATAAAAGAGCGAGGACAGTGGAAAATAAAACCATGTCCATTTCCTTTAGTCATAAGAAAATTTATTTCATTATGACATCATGGGCATCATTCCTAAATATATATATATATTGCGACATGGTTGCCTTTACATCCCAAGTAAAAATTTGTAAAGTAGCCTTAATTTTCTAGAGACTGTGGATCTACCCTATATTTTGGAACCAGTGAATTCATCCTTTTTCCCTAAAGCCTTTCTTGCTGTCATTTCGATGTACTAGTGCGACGTTAAAACCCAACCAACCAACCAGACTGTATTTCCCTCTATCTTTTCTGCAGTTTGTGGAGCCGTCCTGCATTTTTGTATCTCATAGAATCACCCTATTTCCCCAATTCCCATGGAACTACTATTTTTCCCTTGAGCTAGTTGTGCCAAAATTAATTCTTAGAGACTTTGTAACAACTGTATTATCGTGGAGCTACCCTTCCTTTCTAGATCCTGTGATGGCACAGTTTTTCCTACAGATGGAACCACCCTGCTTATCGAGATTCAGTGCAGCCATGTGTTTCCCTGAAATGTGTTAAACCACCTTGTTTTCTCGATCAATAGACCCAAACTTAACATGATGACTTTGGGAAATCTCAATTATGTAAATACGCGTTTTACACCTTTTGGTCTTAGTGTGAATATGAGCTTGGTGTACTTTTGTATTATATTGATGATGATCTATGTCACGCCATTCCGCTTTTTTTTCTGAATCTAATATCATTGATAAACTAGAAATGCTAACTTTCTAATATAGAAAGGGAGACGCTTTAATCGATTTCAATTTGGCTGTTATTCACCAATAACTTCAACTCCCGGTTGAACGTGAAAATTTGAAAAGAGTATAAAGGCTGGGTACAAATTTTCAGCAAATTTTGCTGTGTAGTTTCTGCCATCTAGCGGTATAGTTATTTTCAGATTTTTAGGTGAAAATAACCAATCAAAAATTATATGAAATTCTCGACGCTAGATGGCAGAAACAGCGTGCCAAATTTTGCTGGAATGTTGTATCCTGCCTTTAGATGCTTTTCAAGTTTTTGCGTTGAACCGGGAGTTGAAGTTAATGGTGAATACGGGCATTAGAGGCACATAGCCTATTTATTTTATCGAGAATCACGTTTAAATAAATATCTATCGTTATTCTAATGTGAGTTGGATATATTTGATCTTTTAAAATGTGTGACCGGATTTTCTTACTGAAAAACGGACGGAATATTTTCAGCCATAATTTGAGAGAAATTTCTAGGAAAAATCCAATTTGAGTAAAATCAGTCTTTTCCGATCAAAAATTTTTTCAGTCAAATGATTGATCAAGTATGAGATCAGTTCTGATTGAATTTCAATCATTTTGTAATTGGTGCAAAAAAAATGCGAAATGATGGCGCCATCTATCGGTCATATTTTAAATGACATATGGAAAATATTTTTTTTTTTAGATATATGTATAATTCATTAATTCAGATACTGTTTAAAAATATGCTGAGGACTTTTGATAATTAGAAAAGTAAAATATCAAAGTTATATATATAAATATATATATATATATATATATTAAATATTTTATATACAACTGACAAAAAATAGCAGAGTTCTCCAATCACGATGGTCGGTTATTAAAAAAAAAAAAAAAAAAAAAAAAAAAAAAAAAAAAAAACTGTAAATAAGCAGTGAATGTCTTTATAAAAAAATTATCTTAAAGAAATATGTGAAATATAAAGAAAATAACAATGTATTTACATAATGTAGAAATTTATTTATGTCTAAAGATATTTAATATTTTTATTATAGTCATTGAAACTAATTTATTCAAATTCATGTAAAACACTAAAAAAATGTTTTATAAAGTTTCAATTATAATTAACGATAACATCGGGAATAATATGCATAAAGAAAATAGTACATACTGCTTTTTTCAATTCCCAGTTATTCAAGTAATTCTGCAACGTTGCGTGGAAGAATTTATTTTTCGAAATATGCAAAATTATACTGAATTTTTTTTCAAGCTTCTAAAATCTCTGCTTGCCATAAAGGTTCTGTTTTCAAGAATTTTTCCTCAATTTTAAATCAAGAATGTTATTTTAAGGAAGTTTGTTGTTTTTCCTATAGCTTTGTGTTATGTATAAAACAATTAAAAATTGATAAAAAAATATTTTCTCCGTTTTAGAATGATTGAAAATGGCTATACAACAACTTTAAGCATGAAAGCATAGCGTAGTGGTAGCGCGCACGTCTCCTACAAAAGGGGACGTGCGTTCTATAACGGCGAAGGGAATACGATATTTTTCTCACCATCAAACAGTTTCACTCAAATGTGGTCTATTTTTTTTTTAAATAAATTGTTTCAATGGGCTCACATCAGAGCCGCTCATAGCAGCTCAATAAATTGAGAGGATTTCCCTCATCGTGAGAAGTTGCCTTTCGACATGTGGATTGATTGAAAAATGGCTCAATTTGAGAGAATTTTCCCTTTAAAATTTTAAAGTGTGTAGACAACATTTATAGTGTTACAAATACTTTCTGTTGATTTCAAAGTTGTTTTATTTGTTTTATTTTATTTATTTTTATTATATTATTATTATTATTTTGGTTTATAGAAATTTCAAAGAAAAAATTTTGCACAAAATTATTAAAACATATTTTATTTTTATTGTTATTATTAGAATGCCATTTCGGATAATGCAAAAAAATGCGTGCTTCAAAATTGTAATACATATATTGGATTTAACAATTATTAAACTACAGTTAAATATAAACTTAGATTTGAATACCATAAGTACCACTTCAATGCTCCTTTGTAACGAAAAAATAAAAAATAAAAATAAATGCATTATATATGGTTGTAAAATGCTACCTTTATTTTTATTATTATTATTATAATTATTATTATTATATTTTTTTTTTTACTACCGAGACAGATTGTAGTTGATTAGGTAAATATGTAAGTATCTCCAAGTTTTAGAGTCTAAGAGAATCGTAAAAACCGATTTAGTGAAAAGTGATTTATAATTATTAAACTCAAAATATTTATTAAAAAATAGCTTGATAATCACTATAAGAGTATTATAGATTCATATTTTCTAATACTGCACAATAATTAACTCAACTAATATCTAAACTATTAAATCAGTATACTAATTATAGACGTTATATAAATTGTATATAAATAATCTAGTTTGTCTAATTTGTTAAAAGACTGTAAAAACATGTAAAAATAAAGCATACTTAATTAAAAACTTATTTACAATTAAAATACATCGTTTTTATGTCCGGCTATCCAGTTTCCTACTACAATCTTTTTCCTTACATTTTCCGTAAAAATATTGTGATATATATGGAGTTGCGAATCATAAACACAATTGGAAAAGAAAAAAAAGTGTTTCTCCTGAACATGATTTGATAATCAAGGCGAAAAGCTTAAAAAATAATGCATTTTAATTGTAAATAAGTTTTTTATTAAATAGGATTCAGATCTACGGGTTTTTAAAGTGTCTTTAACAAATTATATTATTATACACGTGTTTTAACTTGTCTTTCTTTTTGAGAGATAATATGTTTTTATCTGGATTTGTTAAAAGACTCTGTAAAAACATGTAGATATAAAGCATACTTAATTAAAAACTTATTTACAATTAAAATACATTGTTTTCAAGACTATCTTTCCTTTTAACCCTATTATCTTTTAATTTCTTGTGAATCTGTGTAAAGTAATTTCTAATTCAGAGTCTACCACTTCCAATAGAAAACATATTTTTACACATTCTACTAAAATGTGTTATTTTCATTATGCTGAATGTAGTTTAATCTGTAGTAGTCTTGCACTAGCCATGTAGTAGTCCTGTTTAAGATCATGAAACAGGAAAAGGTTCTGCATTTGCCTGAATTCATTGCATTCTGAATTTGCTGTAGAATGTCGTAGAAATTTCAAAGTTGGATGTTCTATGACCGAACAAGTTGTTATAAATTCCGAAATAGGGTGAAGACCCCTCAGACGCATCGAACAGGTGTTTCATACGGTCAGATTTTTCAAGGATTAGGAACCAGCTTGTCCGCTATGGCAGTTACTTTTTAATAAATATCTTTTATCCAACTCTTTTATACAATTTTTAACTAAATGAACGAAATCTAGTACTGTTTAGCTAATTTACAGACCCATAGAAAATATATACGAATAGGCTAAAAGTTGCATAAAAAATTGCATTTTGTTTTCAAACACCGTGATCATTCCATCACTTCATTTAATTTTCTTTTGATACAACGAAAATTTATTTTTAAAAGTTAATTTCTCTGGAAACTAAGATTAATTTGTTAAAGGGAAATTTAATTAAGGTTACTTTGCTATCGTTTCTGAATGCAGCTCTTAACATGTCAGGATTAAACAGAAAGAGTTTAATACAAGAACAGTCTTTAATTATAAAGTTTCGAACTCGTCTAACATGTAGAATTAGATAGAAAATATGTTTTACATATTACAATATGTTATACTCTTTTACATTTGATTTTGCATTAAGTTTATTATGTCTATCTATCTATTTCTCTCTTTCTCTCTCTGATATATAATTAGCGTCATTATTTAGGGAAGCGATTTTAAATCGAATTAAATTTTAAGTTTTCTCTGTAACTTAATAATAATAATAATAATCAGAATCAAAAACAAGTGTGACGTGGCCATTGCGAAATTTTTGTTCCGTATTTTCCTATGCAAATTCACGCAGCACAAAGTATTTTTTTCTTTTTTTTCGTGAAAAATGCAAATAATTATTATTTTAGAGAAGCAAGTTCCGTTACTGTATTGTGCTGTGTACACTGTAATTTGTTGTTTATAAAACAATAAAAAAATAAAGATATTTTCCGTCCCTTCAAACTACATATTAAAAAAAAAAGCATATACAATATATATATATATATATTAATCAAGGATATATGGTCAAAAGTTTTATTTTAAAGATATTAAAAACTTAAGAATTCTAATATAGAAAAAAATATAATTTTATTTCATAAGCAGAAAAAAAAATCTAGTCAGGTAGTTTTCGTATTTAATGCTCCGGGGTACAAATAAACATACTCTCATTATTGTGTGTTTATATATATCTACATATCTACATCTATATATATCTATTAGTACACTTATTGTGAAATTATAATAATTCATTTAAATATGATGACCAGAGCAACAGAGGGAACGTTGCTGGAGCCACACGTTGCTGGAGCAACGCGTGGCCGGATACAGATAGTCATTAATAATTTCCAGAATTGTTTCAACTCAAAACTATCTAAAATGTAGATAGCATCTTTTAATTTGCATAAAAATTGTTTAAACTAATTTTAAATAACCATGTTTTTGCAATGTGTATATTTGACATTATAACTAAGATTTATATTAAATATTGAGTATTCTAAAACCATCAAATTTAAATTAAAAATAAATCAACAATATTTTATAACTGATCATATTTTTATCTATCAATGATTTATTAGATGTTACGATAAATTTAATTAAAATAAACGAGGTAAAAATTATTGTTATATTGCACTCTAAAAAATCTTTCTTGAACCGGGAGAAATTTCGTGTGACCAGCGAACATTTGTGTTTAAATGTTTTTCAACACAAATTATGGTTGAATTTTATTTTCATTTTGACAACAAATGTGCATTTTTCTTACATCCCCCCCCCCCTATTTAATTAAAAAATTATAATATATATAATTGTAATAAAATAATAATAATAATAATAACTATATATGAATATATATATATATATATATATATATATATATATATATATTATAATAATAATAATAAACTATTAAACCTTTACATATCCTCTATAAATTAAAACAAATTAATGTAAATTTAAACAAATTGTTTTATAATTTAAGTTAACGCAAGGATATTTTCTTGATATTTTGCAAATTGCTCACAGTGTATTTTGTTTTAACATACCAACACTTACTTTTTGCTTGTAATGAAATTCTGACTTAAAAAATATATGGATGTCAGATAAAAATTTTGTGATGTAAAAAATGATAAAAGAATGTAGTTAAAATGTTGTATATATATTTAATGAAAATGATTCTATAAAAAAGAAAAAAAAGTAAATTTATATATAATGATGTATTTTAATGCATTTTAAACGGAATTTATAATTGCAATTCTATTTTAATTCACTTTCCCTTAATTTTAAAAATACTACTGGCAAGCTACACCCGTTTTGCTGGTCACTATTTTTAAATGAATCACTATAGTTAATGAATTCTCAAAATTGCATCAATTTTTGTTGTGCGGAAGAAAAGAGAGAGAGAGAGAACTATCACTTTAAAAAATGTTGCACTGGCTCCCCACTGCCTTCAGCAGCGCAGGCCATTGTTAACGCAGCTCGCATACATTTATAATCGACAATCTTAATGCATCACTATATTATCGTAAGGGAGGGAATACACACACACACACACACACACACACACACACACACACACACACACACACACACATATATATATATATATATATATATATATATATATATATACATATATAAAGAAGAAAAAAGAAAAAAGATCATCTCCCATCGGTGGAATATTCGGTCCGGGCTCCCACTGTCCGCTGCAGAGTATACATGCACGCATGTTCCTTCACCTACCGTTCCCGCCCCTCCTAATTATTTTAAACTTAAAGAAATATTCGCAATTGTTCTCTCGCGCTTTATCGTAATAATACTAATTTCGAACATTCTATCTGAATTTCTTAATTTTTACCCCTGAGCCCCTTCCCCCCCGCCTGTTGTTCTTTAAAAGTTTTTTTTTTTTTTTTTTTTTTTTTTTTTTATTCATAATTAGTATATAACAAAAGAGAGATTAATATAGGTAAAAAAAAAATCTTTTTAAATTTATGTAATTCAATTTATTAATTATAAAGAATTTCCCGTTTTCTTTACAAATCAAAAATATTTCATTTAATAGCGTTTTCTTTGTCTTTTAATAGTTACAAACACATTGCTCTCGGAATAAAATAAAGCAATTTTTATATCGGGTTTTTTGAAAAGTAATTGTGTTTATAATTCTTCCCCGAAAGAATTAAATCATTTTAGCTATAATTATTTATTTTGAGAATGTAATTCAAAAGTCGTTATCAGCATATTTCTAGCATAAGTAGCTATTAATGAAATAAAAAATAGTCATTTCAGTTCAGATTTATTATGCTTATGTTTACATAAAAGCTATTATTTATTCGAACAAATCATTATAGTTGTAAAAATACATTTCTAATGGATATTCACCGACTGAATGGCGTCTATAAAAACCGTCGGTTTTCGTACGTTGAAGATGATTGACACCTGGCGATGCTTTTTAATGCCAAGTCGATCTGACTTTTGTAACGACATTTTTCTATTCAAAATTTTGTATTAAAATATTGTAAAGACAAAGAAACAGCTTGACATTTTTTTTGGCCGAATTTTAACGACGCCAACCTTTTGGGGTTGCACTTTACGACTCTGAGACTGGCAGATCTTATCAAGTTTTTCGCTTTTGACTCCGTTGGTTTAAGACGTGATTTTTATTGGTCTCCTCCTCCCTCTCTGTCTAAATAACTGTGGTAGAACATTTTTCATCTTTGCCAATAGAGTGATGGAATACAAAATTATTTGTGCCTAAGAACATATTTATTCGAATGTGATGTCAATAAAAAAAACAGTAAACATGATTTGTGTGCTGATTATTTAGATGTAAGGACTTCTACATTATTTTCCACGTATTTACGATCCGGCCTTTGTGAAAACAGAACCTGGCTCTGTTAATCAACGTTATACCGCCCCTTGTAATATTTCTGTATTTTCGAAAATATCCGCAATCGGTTTATCGGACCTCAAACCTAACAACACTAATTTTCAGCACTCTAACTTTTATTTATATATTTTAGCACTTATACCCCCATTCCCGTCTATCCTAATAATTTTACAAATTCTAAAATATTCACAATCGATTTGTAGGCATAAAAAACCTCAATGTACCAATTTTGAGCGACATAACTCAATTTTTATTTTTTTGCCCTTCTACCGCACCTCTCCCCCCTCCTAATAACTTTACAAATTTGAAAATATCTGCAATCGATTTGTAAGTAAAGAAACCTTTATGTACTAATTTTGAATGACCTAACTCTTTTTTTATTTATTGCCCCCCCTTCCCGCTCCTTCTAATCATTTTGTAATTTCGAAAACACCCGCAATCGATTTTTCGGTTTTAAAAACTTCTATGTACCAATTTTCAACGGTCTAACTCTAACAACTTTCAACGGTCTAACACTTTCTGCTCCACCCGGGACGAATTTCTAAAATTAAAGAAATTAATTTTTTTTATGTAATTGTGGGAGCTATATTTTAAGAAAAAAAATACATATATATTTTATTCTGTTTGCGATATAAAGAATTATTTCAAGTAATTTTGTCCCCTCTCCTTCCTCTTTGGGGCCGAATTTCTATAATTCCAGAAATTGGTTTTTAGATATTTGTATTAGCTATATATTAGAGCAAGAATCGATTTGTCGGAATCAAAAACCTCTATGTACCAATTTTGAACGTTCTAACTCTATTTTTTTTTTTTTTTTTTTTTTGCCCCCACCCCTCCTCCTCCTTTCTGACACTCCTGACTTTACACTTTCGAAAATATCCTCATTCGACTTGCGCCTCTAAAACATATCTGTACCAATTTTGAACGATCTAACTGTATTTCTATTTCTATTTCTATTTCTATTTCTATATATATATATATATATATATATATATATACACTGCATAAAAAAAAAGTAGACGGACACTTCTTTACAATTTTTTAAATCCCGTCTTTGTTTAATAGGAAATGTCAATTAAAGTTCTTTAACATGTTTATACTTATCAATCTTCATAGTTTTGACAGACAAATAAAAATATTCGATTCTTTATAAATTTAATGTTGGAAAATGCAGAAAAGAGAAAATATATACATTTGCACAATATTTTTTTTTTTTTTTTTTTTAAGTAGACGGACACTTGTCAAAAACGGCAATTATCTAAGTGGGTGTTTTTTGAGGAATCTCAGTTTTGCATGTACATGTACATTTGGCATTTTGCCAATTGCTAACGTGCTTCACAAGATGATTTTATGTAGTTCTATTTCTTGGAGATGAATGCGCCATGGCACGAGGAATTCCTCTAACTGATTACCAGAAAGGACAGATTATAGCGCTGAAAAATGTTAATAAAGGAGTCAGAGAAATTAGTAGGCTACTTCTAATAAGCAAAAGTAGCATCAGGGATTTTTTACGTGCTCCTGAAGCCCATGGCGTAAAGAAAAAGAGTGGCCGGCCAAAGAAACTTTCGCTTAGAGACCAAAGAAAAAATTTTACTGAGCTGAAAAAAACTGGAGCATCAATTCCCAGAGGTCGAATAAGCACAGGAATTACTAACGTAACTTCTCAGACAATTTATAACTACATTAAGCACTCAGAGCTCTTTCAATATAAGAAGTGAAAACATCATCCATGCTGGAAGGATCACCACTTGACAGAACGCCTACAGTGGGCTCAAAACCATATGTTTTGGAGTACAGAATGGATATCTGTAGTGTTTTCAGATGAGAAAAAATTTAGTTTAGACGGCCCAGATGGATATGAATATTATTGTCACAGTTTGGAGAAAGAAGACGAAGTGTACTCTACTCGGCAAGTTGGTGGTGGTGGCGTGATGGTGTGGCTAGCTGTTGGCTATGGTGGAAGGACAAATTTAGTATTCCTAAGTAAGAAGCAGACTCACAAAGATTATATTGAAACACTAAGCAGTGAGCTTTTGCCATTTGCGTGTGATCTTGATGGAGAAAACTGGATTTTCAAACAAAATGGAGCGCCGATACACACCGCAAACAACGTTAAAAAATGGTTTCATGAGAACAACTTCAATGTTTTACCCTGGCCAGCCATAAGTCCGGATATGAATCCTGTAGAAAACATTTGGGCTATACTTGTTCATAAAATTAATGAGGGTGGACGCCAGTATGATTCAATTCACCAGCTCAAAGAAGCTCTTACAAGCATTTGGGAAATTTTCTGTCAAAAAAAAAAAAAAATCAGAATCTCATTGATTCGATGCCTAACAGAGTATACGAACTTATTAAAGCAAATGGGAGACGAACCCCTTACTAAAAACGTTTTATTTTAGAGATACAAGATGTGCCCGTCTACTTTTTTTAAGAAATATTACTGTGCAAATATGCCCCATTTTTGTTTTCTGAATTTTTCCACTACATAATTCAAAAGAATTGAATCTATATCCAAAAAATAATAATATATGATGTCTCAAGAATATAATTTTATTAGAGAAATGAACCTCATATCTCTAATTAAAGAAATAAACGGCTTTAAAGTATTACAAGTAAGTGTCCGTCTACTTTTTTTATGCAGTGTATATATATATATATATATATATGTATATTTTGCCCCATCCCCCCCTTTCCCGCCCCACCCGGGACGAATTTCTAAAATTAAATAAATAAATTTTTTATGTATTTGTTGGAGCTATATTTTAGAGAAAAGATCTCCCATATTTCTTTTTATCTGTTTGCGATATAAAGGGTTATTTCAAATCCTTTTGCCCCCTATTCCCCGTCTTGGGAGCTGAATTTCTAAAATTCCAGAAATTATTTTTTAGCCTTTTGTATTAGCTATATATTAGAGCAAAAATTTCACAAATATATATATATATATATATATATTAGATATATAGAAGTATGTGAAACCACGTTTTTCGCATGTGAAATCACGTTTTGTCTCCTTTCCCCTCTGTGGGACGGAATTTCTAAAATTCCAGAAATAGATTTTTAGATATTTCCGTTAGCTATATTTTAAAGCAAAAATTTTACGGATATCTGTTTTTTTTTTTTTTTTTTTTTTTTTGTGATATGAATATTTTTTTTTTTTTTTTTTTGAAATCACATTTTGATCTTTACTACCCCTTTGGAGTAAATTTCGAAAAATCGCTTCTTAGGGTGTGCTTACACTACATGTTCTAAAATCTGACTCACTTTCGAGCCAGTGGATCCAGTAGATTTTTCTGTGCGTTGATGAGTCAGCGAGTGAGTGGAAGTACACTTTTATATGTATGGATGTGTTATATTTTCAAATACGATTTGGCGATGTAATTGATTGAATTACATAAAATATCGACATAACTACACTTCGATAAAAATATATTTTTCAATGTAAACAGACGAAATTGTTTTAAGTTATAAAATATTTTTAATTAATTTGTTTTGTTAAGAAAGAAAAAAAAGTTTTGTATTAAATACATTCCTTGCGCTTGCCTTAAATATTATCATTGCTAAATAAAACTCTTTATTTATATATTATAATATTTTTTTCTTTTTTTTTCTTTTTTAATTTATTTTAATGTGGATTTATTCAAGATTGTTTGATTTATTATTTTTAAAAATAATTTTGTATAATCGTACAATATATATACATATATTTATATTCTAATTGTTCAGATTTTACAATAAATTGTTCTTTAAAAAAGTGTAAGGGTTTTACTGTATTATTATTTAAAATACTTTAAAAATCTGAATTTATTATAAAGCTTTTCTTTAATATCTCACAATTTACTCTAGAAACATAATCACCAAAAATGATTTATAGAACAAACAAGGTGAAAAAAATACTGTGATTACAACGCAAAAGCATGGATTATATATTATCAGATTATACATGATTGCATGCAACATAATTAACAGATTAATTAAATCAATTAGTATCCCGTAAAATTTTCAGCTTATTTATTTATTTATTTATTTATCTATTTATCTATTTTATTTATTTTTAATTTTGAAATGTTTGATGATATCAATTATAGCAAGAAATAAATTTTTATATGAATGAAATAATTTATATTAACATGTTTTTATTAACTTCGATTCTTGTTTGTTTGTTTGTCCAGTACAATCTTGTAATGCATTTTTAACTAATTTTCCAAATAGCTAGACATTGGAAACGTTCTGGACAGCTCAGAACACGGTGACAATACATTTTTTAAATACTTTTAGTCAACTGTTTCAGGTCCCTACTGCCTTCGGCAGTGTTTCTATGATTCCACAGAAAATTTATGATTTCCCGACTAACTAGACATTCGAAACTTTCAGAATGTTGAAAATGCAATTGTTATATACTTTTAGTCTACTTTTTAGGTTCCTGCTGCCTTCGGCAGATTTACCAGTACAAAGCTTGCAATCAATTTTTAACTATTTCCAGGCTAGCTTAGTCATTTGAAACTTTTATAATGTCTCAAAACACGATAGCAATGAATTTTTTTTAATGCTTTTAGCCAATTGTTTTGGATTCTGCTGCCTTCGGTAGCGTTTATACGATTCAACCGAAAATTTAAAAATATGGTATATAAAAAATTCTTTTTATCTTGTAACTATTTTGTTTTGATAAGCAATCAGTCGTATATTTGAACTTAATAAAAATACTATAATTTAAGTATAACTATATGTCTATCTAAGCAGTATTTGATTAAATTACTATTATGTAAAGATGTGTAAAAGGATAATTAATATATATATATATATATATATATGTATATATATATATATATATATATATATATATATATATATATATATATATATATAAATTCGCAGTATAAAAACTTTCAATAGCTCCTAAATAGGGGGGGGGATTATGTATTATTTATAAATTTAAATGTAGAATTCAGCAAATGTAATTATTATATATATTAGCGATATGTAAATTATCATTTTCAAACTTAATAATATGAGGGACAATCACATGCAATTTTTTTCAAGTGGGGACTAACTTAAAATTGCAAAATTTTGGTATGTTTTGGAATTCACTTCCACTTAATTGATTGGTCAGAACATTAATCCATCCTATTTTTAAGAATCTTAAATAACGAAATATTATACAAGTAATTTAAGCCAAAACATTTTATTAAAAAAATTACGCAGTTTCTTCCAAATCAAGCACTAAAATATAAATAAATAAATAAATAAAAAATAATATATATATGTCAAAATAACTCTCCGCAGGAAAATGTTAATACCAGCCTAAGCCATGCATCATGTCAGTTTGTTCTAACAAGCTCAGTTTTATCAGACGACAAAATTTTAATTGATTCAGTTTTATTTGTATTTAAGATTTACATGACAATTGAGATATTCATGAAAACTCTCGTGATGTTGTTTAAAAGTTTAAATATAATTTTTAAAAATAATACTTTTTTTCCGATAAGAATTTTTCAGGAAGGAGCGAATTCCTCTTTTCCTTGCCCCATATGTGACGACGCTAATAAAAACAACGGTAGTGTTTCTATCCATTAACATTATATATTACAAATAAACACATCGAAATTTCTTTATTTGTATTATTATTATTATTTTCTTTTTTACAAAAGCAATTTTTTTTTAATTTAACTGTTGTATTTTATACCTTTTTTTTTTTTTTTTTTTAATAAATGATAATAATATTAATGATTATATATATTCAACTATAAACATCCACCAATTATATTATTCGAAATCATACACTTCGGTAATTTTAGAAATATTTCCTATTATAATAGCATTGGCAGTAATATATATATATATATGTATATATATATATATATATATTTTTTGGCTAAAAACAGTTTTTTTTTTTTTTTTTTTTTTTTTTTAACTCTGTAAAAAAGAATTAAATTTTTAATTAAAAGTAATTAAATAGATTGTACATTCATTCAAACTTTTTGACACATGAAAAATATACTTTATCTTAATTTTGTTATATGTTTCTTAGCAAAACGAAAAAGGTTTTATTACTGACATTGTGCATTATATTATATTGTATTTTTTATATGTGTGTAATGCATAGATATACAACATTCTGCTGAATTTTGTTATTTGAAACACGTTTCCTAATATCACACATTTCCGTTTCGAAAAGAGTATTTTTTCTGTCTCATTTGCTTTTGAAGTATGGTAAACGGAAGTCCTGAAATGTAATTTATGAAGACTAAATCCTTTTTGTAAAATAAAAAAAAAATATCTCTAAAAATCTATCTCAGCAGGGAGCTTATTATATTTTTGCCAAAGCAGTAAAATTGTCGAGTCTTCATAACATTAAGATGAGTGAGAAATCCCAAAGAATATATATATTCAACACTGAAATGTTCCATTTATTTATTTTTTTTTTCTTGTGAAACAGTACTGAAAAAAAACTATATCCTCCCATAAAAAAAAAAAAAAAAAAAAAAATCGAGTGTTTTATAGAAATTGCTTTAGAAATAAGAAATTAAAATAAATAAATAAATAAAAATAAATAAATAAATATTTAATCACAATTAATTTCTTTGCTTTGTTTATACAAACATTTAAGCTTTATTTTATTTTATTTTTTACTTTCCCGTTGTACTATAGGTTTGCACAATTTATTTAAATCGTAAAAAAATATAGTCCTTAACATTTTTGTAATGTTTTTACACTTTTTTAGGCATGAAGAATCTGCAGATCGCAATATCCATGTTTTTTTTTTTTTTTCTAGTATGGTGGCAGCTTGTTAGTGTATTAATTTGTTAGTCTGTGTACACGATATCTTAAGAGCAAATGATCGAAGAGTAGTCGGAACAGTTTTAAATATTACATACGGAATTGGCAAGAACTCCATTTGGTTTTAAATTTAAATATTCTTTTTTTTTTGAAGACTTCGTAAGTTATTTGATATTAACGATTTCCATAACATAGGATAATACAGCAAAATATCGCATATACGTCTATTATGAGGACTATTTCCATCATTAACTGCCAGTATTATATTTTAAAAACTTCATATGGTATTTCAAACTTGGAACATGATTAACATGACATAGAAGGGCTTTATTTCACATAAACTTGCATTAAGGGGATTACTGAACTTGAAAATCTTTGGATTTGTATAAAAAATGAAAAATGAAAATCACCCTAAATAAGTAAAATTTATTAAAATGTAAATGTATCAAAGATAATTTAGGGTATTCTAGTGGATACAGCACACCATTTTGCAACCATCCCTATTCAAAGGTAAACTTTAATTCTTCTAAAACGAATGTAGTGTAGTAAAAATTTATTAAATGAAGAATATCATATTGAGTCTACCTTTGTTACATGTTATCAAGAAATAATTTATATATTAAAAAAAAAAAAAAAAAAAAAAAAAAAAAAAAAAAAATCTTTGGTATATTTCTTAGTTTTTGTGAATGAAGAACATATATTATACAGGTCTCCTGATATAACTTTTATTATTCCAAGTTTTTTGGATTAACAAACTTTTTCATGTAATTTATGAGCTGTTAAATAAATTAATGTATAAATAAATAAATAAATGAAAATAATCTACGAAAATGTTGAATGTAAAACAATTTTAGTTTCAGAAATTTATGAGCATTTAAACATTTACAACGCGGAAACCCCTATACAAATATAACATAACACCATACACGCATTTATTTGTTACGAAAGAAACATTTCCTTATCCTTTATTTGTTTGAATGCATCATAACATAAAATAAAACTGAAAATCTAACTATTTTAACTTTTTTCTACATATGTAAAAAGGAGAATTTAATATTGTTAAATTATTTGATAGCCAATTTTCTATTGGGTTACTCATTTTAAGACTCAATGAACATTATTTGTTCAAAAATTAAGGGGGGGGGGGTCGTGTGTCTGCCTATATCCGTGCATCTTTGTGTTTTACAAACGGAACTCGATAAATATTGCATAGACTGGACCTTGATATAAATTGTTTCTAGTTAAATTTTCTCGTATATTTCCCAGATAGAGGCGCTGGAAGGATATATTATTGATTCTATAGCGTATAAGATCATCAAAAATGATAAATGATTTGACCGTTATCATAATCTATTGCAATTCGTTTTTTGTGTACTGTGGCCAACAGTTGTATTGGTATGCTACATTTTTCTCCTTTTCCAGTAATGCTATGTCTAAGCATTCTTAGTTTTAATTTAACTAAACCTTGTATATGAGTCTTATATTATTAGAACAAAGAGATGCTCAAATAATCTGGATGTTTATCGGCCAATAGTTGGTGTTGTTATTATTCGCTTTCTGCGATTTTTCAGATGGCTATATCTCAGTATCTATTGTTTATAATTACATCAAACTGCATATGTAAAACCTTTATTGTTTGAAGCTGTGTTGATTCAATATTTGTGTACATTGTTTTTTAACAGGTACTGTTATATAGATTAAAATAAAGTTTGTGGTGGATATAACACTGTTAAAACATACTTCTCAAAATTAAGCAGAATATTCTCCTTTTTGAGAAGTTTCATTTCTTATAATAGCTTCGAGTAGAAACTTCTCATCTTTAAGATTTTTTTTTTCTCTCGTTTAACGATTCATTTCGAATTTTATATCACTTTATATATAAGTCATGAATTTTCTGGAACAAAATATTCTAAAATTCGAAAAATCTAGAAATTTTATAACATTGACTGAATTAACATAACTGTAAACATAATTAACACGATCATATAATGAATAGATTAGAAAAAAAAAATTAAAGTTTAACAAAAACCTTTTTTCAAATAATTTCTCTTTACGTGAAATGAACGTATAATCTCTGGTGTCGTATCATGATGCTTTACCACGATGCCACGGCGTTCACAAAACAAAACTATTTTAGCTACAATATTTCAAGATTAAATATGAAATGGATGTTTAAACGAGAAAAAAAAGAAAAAATGGGAAGCTCCAAGACGAAGCTATTATAAAAAATGAAACTTCTCAAAAGTTAGAAGAACCTGCTTATTTTTAAAAAGCTCCTGCTTATTTCTGAGAAGATGATTCTACTGGCTTCTGAGAATTGTGTTTTAACAGTATACATTGTTCAAGAGATTTATAAAACAAATTTAGAGCATTTATCGTAACGACTTTCATAAAATTAAATTATTAGTAATTATACGTATTTTTACTAATATTCCCAATTTTGAGACAGCAACGACTCCTGCATTTAGAAAAATAAATAAATAAATATGAGGATCTTCATCTGCTCATTTTAAGTAGTTCATTTTTTAACTGTCAACACATTGTTTTGAAACAATTTAATTTATATATTTAAAGTGCAAGGCTGATTCTTTATACAATCCGTGAGCGAATACTAGGTTAGTTTATTTTTATTTATCGGCAAATGAATGAGTTTGTCTATAAATATGTGAAATTTAATTTTGGGACCACAAGAATTGCAATTAATCGCAAATATAAAAACTAGATAATATCTTATAATTTACGTCATAATATTATAATTTTTATGATAATATTTTTGTTATATGTTTTTGATAAATCTCTTACACAATAATAATTAATAATAATACTGTGATTGTTATAGTTTGTGATTTGTAATGAAGATCTAAAACAATGAACTTTATGCATATTTTTTCAAAGACATTGATGGTTTTTCGGTTCAAAAATATAAATATATATAATTTTAAATTGTTTAATTTAAATTAGTTGTGCAATGATTTGTTTATTCTTCTTGTAGAAGAATCAAGGTATTAATGGCTTTATGCTTGTATCTTGTAATTCATACCATTATGGATACACATTGATACACTGTTAAGTTTGTTTTGTTCATATTTGGGGGGATTAAGGTACAACATAACATTCTATATTTTTTTTTCTTAGATTTCGATTTAGAAACCAAAAACATGCATTATAAAATCAGGTTAGAAACTCTGGAATTTTTTAAGATTTTTCCTAGTTTTATATATTAAAGTTATGCAAATTTGCTTTCTAAACATAAAAAATATGCTGGAAAAAAGCAATTATTATTATTATTATTATTATTATTATCATTATTATTATTATTATTATTATTATTATTATTATTATCATTATTATTATTATTATTATTATTATTTTAAATTGGAACGTTTAAACAATACATTGCAGATAAGATATCTCCAGATAGTATGTTCAATGGGCATCATACATAAAACGCCCAAACAACATAACATTGGACAAGAAGTATTATTTGACAATAGTGCTAGATAATATGTTTAATTTCATTACTTTTCATCTGTAAAGAGTGAATTTCATAAGTTATTCTTCTGCATGTAATTGTCACAAGCAACAATTTTTGTCATTATGTGATATTTTTTCTGTTTAACCCAACTTCAGTGTCAAAAAAGAATCACATGGATTTATGTAGAGGTTTCCAGTTTGTGTGACATGAGCGGACACTAGTGGGAACTTAAATAGCATCAAGAAGTCAAGTTTTGACGGGAAACAACAGTGATGTTATTATAATGATAACGTGTTTAAATAACAAATGTTATTATGAGGCATTTTATAGACGATTAATGTACCGTGATGATTAGTTGCAAAGGAGGCCTGTTTAAATGAAAGAAAGACTAATTGTAATATTCAAAACATGTTAATTCTATAATGGATGACATAATTGATAAATAAAATAATTAATGATTTATTAAAATATTGGAAAATTTACTTTATGTTCATGATAGAATTGATTATTATCGTTTCAAAGTTGCAATTTAAGACATATGTTATTCTAAAACACAGATAAGACATAATTTATATAGCGACATTAAAGAAAATTGTCAAGAGCATTAAAATTAAAATTAAAATTAAATTTAATGTATAAATTTAAATATAAGTGCCAAAATATTAAATATTTCATATGGGAGTAAGTTAATTTAAATAGTAATAATACAGTTTTAAAGTTTTCAAATATATAGTTCAAAAATAAATTTTAAATCCCTTTTTAATTTTTTTATGCAAAAATATTTCTTATTCGAGATTTTCAAAAAGACAGAAGTAAAATCATAGACAGTAATACGTGTAATTGAAAAAATAAATAAATAAATAAAATGAAATTTATCAAGTTTTTGAAAATTTATTACTCTCAAATGTTGCAAAATTTAACTAATTTGGCAATTAAAGTAAAAATACCATTTTTCGAAATTCGTTAAGACAAATGCAGTTTCCGTTGTTCACTTCCTCCTTTAGTAAAATATTTTTGCATATATATATATATATATATTTTTTTTTTTAATGTACTTATTTAAACTTTTATCTGAAAATTATAAATGACTGCAATACTTAAAAGGAATTAACAAAAATAAAACTAGTTTACATATTACATGTAGAAGTAACATAAAATGTTTTATGCTTTTTTATTTTATTTTTTTATTTATCGGAAATTATGAACGATAAGGGAAAATCAAGTAAAGTTTTGTTTCTCAAATTTCTATCAATGCCTTCCGCTTTACGGTTCCTCTGATAACAAGTTTACCAACAAATTTTGAACAAAATAATTATTTATTTATTTATTTTCGTAAAAGTTGTATCCTGCTTTCTAGATAATGTATCCGTATCTCACATTAGAAAAGTTTCAAACTGACAAAGATAAAATAGTTTGTCAAAGTGTATATATATTACTATTTTTTTTTCTACACGTATTAGTACTGAGTAATTTTAGAGTTTGAAAATCTTCTAAGATTTTACATTCCAATGTTCAGTAATCTGTACATTTATTTATGTGATTGTATTGTTTTCTTGTTTCTTTAATTATTTATTACATTTTGAGAAATAATTATTAAGAGACTTACAGGATAAACTGAACATTTTCTTTTTAAATATATACTCACTTTAAATTTGAAAGTTAATATTTTATACTCACTAAATATTTTCTACATTTATATATATATATATATATATATATATATATATACCGAGAGAGAAGGAGATATATATAGATATAGATATAGATATAGCAAAAATTATCAATTTACAGATTTTTTACAAATTTCACAAAATGATATTTATATATTAAGATGCTTTTAAGTTTTATATGCAAGGTTTTTGTATTTAATACCTAATATTTGAAGCGGGTGCTTCATTCAAATAAAATACAGCAAAAAAATATCAATTTTTTATTGAATCACGATTATTAACCAAAACCAAAATATGTGTAAATAAAGAAATACATATAAAATAAGATATTCCTCTTTAAGACCAAAATTAATTATAATCCCTTTTTGCTTTTTGAATGCAAAAAGAGAATAGTCTCTGAATTCTTAATAATTTGTGAACATGCTTATGATTTACTATGATATATATATATATATATATATATATATATATGTGTGTATCTGGAGTGACTGCACTCGATTTTCCGAACATTGAGTAATTAATGGTTTTATACATAAAATAAAGTAAGAGGAGTTGTTAAATAAACAAAAGGAAAATTATTGTAGAGTGTTTGAGTATTTTTCTTCATGTAGTACACGATGTTTAATTTAACGCTATTGAACTTTGAGCCTATTAATCATAATAATAAAGAATTATTTGTTATGTACCTGTAAAAACCTATAAATGATAGATTCACCGAAATGCTTATAGCTAGTGCAACAGTGACTTATAATATTTATATAAATTTTCAGCTCCATCGGATAAAGCATTTAGACGCTATCGCACTTTAAAATTTGAGCCCATATGCCACAATGATAAAAGAATTTGCATTGTGTCCCTGTAAAAAGCATCATAGGTGCTACATTCTCTAAAGTCCATAAAGTTCGTGTGACGGTGACCTAAAACATGTATGTCAATTATCAGTTCATTTGAAAAAGGCGTTTAATAGCTATCGCAATTTAAATATTTTGAGCCTATAGGCCATATTTTTAATTTTTGTCCCTGTAAAACTCTGTAAGTGCTAGAGTTGCCAAAATCTGTACAGATTGTGTGATAGTGACCTAAAACATGTATATAAATATACAACTCAAACGGATAAGTCATGTATATGCTATCAAGCTTTAAATATTTTCACTCCATAGGCCATAATGATACAGAATTATTTGTTGTTATAGATTTATTTGTTGTTGCTTTAATATGTGTATAGGTTTTTATTTCTCAATTGAATAATGCGTTTAGACGGTGCCGCACTTTTAAAAATTTGGTCTCATAGGCCATAGTAATGAATAATTCTTTGTTTTCATATATATATATATATATATATATATATATATATATATATGATGGAGTCTCCAAAATCTATACAGTTTCTGCAACTATGACCTGTACCATGTGTGCAGATGATTTTCTCAGTTTAAAAAGGCGTTTAGACTCTATCCCACTTTTAAAAATTTGGCCCCATAGATAAAAAAAAAAAAAATTCTTAGTGCCCCCGTAAAAAAAAAAAAAAAAAAAAAAAAAAAAAAAAAAAAAAAAAGTGCTAGATTCACTAAAATCAATAGCGTTTATTCTACGGTAACTTACAACATATGTACTGACTTTCAGTTCATTCGAACAAAGCTTTTAGACGCTAGCGTTTTCACTCACACACATACACGCACACACATATGCATTATCTTAAAAAGAGTTAAATTTGACTCAGTGGACCTTAAAACGTATAGAAACATCAAAATCTCAAATTCAGATTTTTTACATGATTACAATACTTTCCTTATATATGTATGTTCGGAAATAAAAATACAATAAGATAATTATAACTTTTAACTTTTGTTTCTTAATGAATTTCGAGGTTTGAAGCATCCTGTTGAAAATTTCTTCGTGTTCAAATCTACCCGTTTGTCTGTCTCTAAAACTCTGTCAATAATACTTCCCCTCCAAAAAAAAAAAAAAAAAAAAAAAAAAAGATGAATATTTACGAAATTGAAAATTTGAAATAAATAATAGTTGATCCTCAGATTTCTTTGGCTGAAGAAAAAGAAAATAATGAATTTCGGCATAGTTTATGATGTTTTAACATTATTTTTCAAACAGCGATATCACTCGTGCATGTAATGATTCGGAAAACAGAACAACAGAAACAGACAATTTTTTTTTTAACACATGTACCTTTTTCAGAGGTGATGCAGTTTATCTAACGATCAAACTTAAATGTAGACTTTTAAATGCATTATAGAAAAATACTAACAACTAAAAATAATTCATTAATTTCATTTTTAAATGAAGAAATAATTTCATATGCACGTTATTCAGCATTCTGCAAACATTTATAAGTGACGAAAATCTAACTAATAAAAAGTTGATGTAAAATAGGAAATATTCTATCACCGTGGGGGTATTCATATAATATATATGCTTGTAAAAAAAACGCTTGCATAAAATTACATTATCTTTATATAAAAGAATTAAGAATTGTATTGAATTTGACTGAATGTATTTGGATTTTTCTCTCGAATTCAAATTATTTATATATTTATGGTTATTAGTATAAATAATGCTAAAATAATTTCGCTGTACCTAAATATCTAAATAATAAACCATATTTTTTTAAATCTTACTCTTAAATATTAAATTAATTGATTAATTAGTTATTTTTAAAATCCAAGTTTAGAAATCACATTAACACCAAATTTAGGATATGTAGGATATCTCTTTAAATTATTATACCTTTGAACTTAGTTACAGGCCGTAAAATCCTTCTAATAATAAGTTAAACTCTACTTAATAAGACTAAACATTTTTTTTCTGCTTCTTTGGGTTCCTCGCCCTTTTTTATAATTTATTATTAATATATATATGTATATACATACTAAGATTAGACAAAGAAATGCCGTGTTTCTAATCAACCACTTATTTTTGCATAGTCATTTTCTTAATGGACGTTATAACTCAGTCTTATTCTGTACACAGAATTTTTGCGATTCAGAATTGCGCATTCCTGCTATACATTTTTAGATAGCGAATCACTATTTTAGACAAGTTAATATCTGTTTTTTTTCTGTTCTTTTAGTCATTTTACTAAAGGTGTTGGTGTTAGGGATTAAGGCCGATTGACAACACTGGGGTCCTAGGCCCGAGGGGGTGTGCCTTCCGTGGAGGTCTTTCTAAGCATTTTACTAAAGGACACATTAACTTATATGCGTAATTTTCCATCGTGTTGAAAATACTGAAATTTTTTTATATAAATGGTCAAATATTTCTTTATATGGGAAAAATAAGCTTCTTAGAAACAGAAAAAAAGTTAATGTAAACATTACATTAATTTTAAGTCTAAATATCTTAATTATATTTTATAGTATGTTTTCTTCTCATTATTCAATTATCTGTTTATTTATTTATTTTACTGTTATAGAATTGGAATGATTTTTAGTTTTCATTTCACAGTATAAAAATCTAAATGAACAATAATTTAATTTAAAATTATTTATTGTGCATACTTGTGCATACTTTCGTTGTTTTAAGTTTTTTTTTTTTTTTTTTTTTTTTTTTTTTTTTTTTTTTACGAAAAAAATATTTATTGATAGAATAAAAATATTCTTGCCCAGTAATACATACACATACACACACATTTATATCATATATATATGTATATATATATATCCCTTAAATGCGTATCTACTTAAAAAGTTTGAATGTTTGCAGTGCGTGTAAGATGCAAATATCCCTACATGTTCTCTTTAAATTCGAATTCTGAGTGCCTTGCAGTACAAAACCTAATAAAGAAACTCGTGTATTATTCATTTTGTAAAGTTCAACTAAACATGGATTGATGTTCGTTTTGTTGAATGAAAATAAATAAATAAATAAATACAAATAAATAAATAAATAAAATAAAATATAAAATACCATCGTTTTTATATTATTATATTATACGACCAAAATTCTCCTGAAGCATAATGTATATGTCCAAGATTTTTTTTTTTTTTTTTTTTTTTTTTCAAGATATTTTTTAGTTTTTCCACAAGCTGTATTTAATTTTTTAAATAAAACTTTTTTTTTATTATTATTAAATTTTGTGCTTATATTTGTCAAGTGTGTAAAGTATGTTAAATAACAATGGGGGCAAATTTTGCGTGTTCTGTTTTTAAGTGTAGAGTAGTTATTAATATTACTTGTATAATAATCTCTTTTAAATATTAATTCAAATTATTTGATGTCTTAAACTGTAGCTGAACAAAGACTGAAATATATAAGTAAATGTATTTATTATTATTATTATTATTGTGTGTGTGTAAAATAATTTTCGACATTTTATATATATATAATATAGTTGAACGAATTAATATATATATATATATATATATATATATATATATCTATCTATCTATCTATCTATCTATCTATATATATATATATATATATATATATATATATATTTATTTATTTATTTAAGTATGAAACTACGTCGAAGAAATAAGTTTTCACGTACAGAAAAACATACCCAATTTACCAAAGCTAAAATTAAAGGTCACAGTTGAAAGTAAAGCGTGTACCGAAAGTTTCTCAGACGCTTGTAATTGTCTTTCTTCAGCACTTTTGATTAAGCAAGAAAATCATCGATACTCAACTCAAAAGATATATTTAATCCACTACTAACTAGGGTAAAAGATCTTCTGGATGTCTGATTTTCTCATTGTTATCAGCAAAAATATAAGAAATACGGTTAAATTCGGTGAATTAAGGACAAATCATGCGTCTGAAACTTCCGTTATACAGCTTAGGATATAACTAAAAACAGAGAGTGAGAATCTGAGACTGTAACTGAACGAACATTGAAATATATATAAATTTTTGCCATTTTTTTCTCTTTATATTTAACTAATTAATTAGAAGTAGAATTCCTATCATGACAGACGTGCACTAACTTTGAGTTTTGATCATATATAACACCTTTTTAAATCATAGAATATTTTTTGGTAAAAGTTAAATTATTTTAGTACACGAAAAAAAGTCATTTTTATAGCCTTTGAAATACCACTATTTCTTAATAAATAATTTTTGTCTAAAATTTCTGTAATTGCTATAATAATTTATAAAGTCTTAGTTTCTATAATTTAATACGACCTCAATAGTTATTTATAAAAGTGGTCAAACAGTGGGAGAGCTGACAGATATGCGTATTTGGCATTTTTCGGTGCTGAAAGCACGTGTATATAATCCCGCACTCCCCCCCCCCCCCCCGAAAAAAAAAAAAAAACTTGCTATTAATTACGTTATCGTAATTATTGTAAGCAATTCAGATTATAAATAAGATAACATAAAAAAGAGTAGAAAAATTCCACTTTTAAATCAATATTTACATTTTATGCTAAAATAAGAAGTACATACATTTAAAACTAGAAAGAACTTTTAGTATTTACTTAACTAGTATTTACTACTTTCTTTTAGTATCTACTATAGTCCAACGAATCCAACAACTTTTCTTTCACGCTTGGCAACAACTTTAAAGTATAAAAAATATAAATTTTATTTTATTTTATTTATTTATTGACATATTTATTTTAAATACAAAAAAGAATATTTAAAAAAGAATGTATTAGTGTCTTTAGAGTTAAAATTAATCAAAAAA
This sequence comes from Salticus scenicus, assembly GCA_963930645.1. Taxonomy (NCBI): domain Eukaryota; kingdom Metazoa; phylum Arthropoda; class Arachnida; order Araneae; family Salticidae; genus Salticus; species Salticus scenicus. Next base: position 53,094,716 of record OZ005656.1, on the reverse strand, counting down.
TTTCTTTACTTTTCTCTAAACAGAAGATAGATCTACTCCTTCCTTCCTTTAAATTTATTTATTTTTTCATTTGTGGACAATTCTTTTTCGAAATGCGTAGAACTCATCAAGGCTTTCGAGTTTAATGTCTAGATAGATTTTGATCTTTAAAGATTAACATTGTTTGTCTTTGAGTAATTATTTTATTTAATTTGTCACACCTTCTGCATGCATTCATAATTTGTAATTACATACAGAAAACTTAATATGGCCTCAGCCCTGGATTTTTTTCCCTGTAATTATTTGTAACCACTGATAACGTTTGGAAATAGCAATAAAGTCTCTGTTTTAGGATATTAAATTAAAGGGGGTGATACTTAAAATCCGCCTTTCTTCCTTTTCCGTTGAAGATAATTCGTTGTATTTCAAAATGTTTGAATTACAAGGGTACAAATGTTTATTGATAGTTATTGCCATACATGTAGTAGCTACTTAGATTTACATTTGACGGAAAATCTACCAATCTTGATAGCACGATTACTTCATAATTCTTTGTGCATACGTTAATCATCTGATCGCGGGTTGTTTTAGTGTTCAGGTTAATCCCTATAAAACTAAATCGCTTAAATGAAATTGATTGATGTAAATATTTGATGTAATTGATGTAAATTTCCATAATTGATGTAATCAACTTTTTTTTTCTGCATTTGTTACAATATTGCAGAAATCATTTCAACACTAATATATATAATTTCTTTTTTTAAAGTAGCTATCGTGCATTAAAAAAAAAAAAAAAACTGAATTATGTACAATTTTATTTTCTTGATTTCTGGTTTTGATCAATTAAAAAAAAGTATATTATGCACTATTTCCCAAGGAAAAAAATACTGGAAATGGCACAGAGGTTAAGGAAAGTTTTCATTAAAATAATTCTAAATTTCATTACATTTGAATGTATCTGTTTTGTTAAAACATATGTTTTCATAAACGAGTGACATGTTCATTAAATTTTCATTATTGCTGCTAATAGAAGATGTAGAAATATAATAAATATGTAATTTGTTTTGTAATAATATTATAATATAAAACATAGTAGAATACATCATTTAATGGTATATTTATTTATTCATTTATTTATTTATTTATTTCTGTATCATATACCGGATTTTATCCTGCATATCTTTATCAGACAAATTATTTTTGAAGAATTATCATTGCTTAATAAAAATTCGTAATTAGTAAAAAAGTATTGCAACTGCTACTTTATCCCTTAGAATAATTATTTAGTATATATTGAATGATTCAATAATAATTCGATACAAATTGGAAATAAAAGCAATCCATGAAAACCAACATGAGAAATTATCTTTTTATAGCATTGTAATATTTACGTTAAAAGTTTAGATGTCGTGATGTGTCCCGATACTTATCGAAAATGCAATCAATTTTTTATTAGCTTTAGTCATGTTAGTTCAGTAAAAAAATAATAAAAAAATCAATAATTTCTTAGTGAACTTTAAGAGCCTTTAGAAGTAATCAATTCTTTGTTTTAGATGGGAAAAAAATTCTTTTTTAAAAGTGGTTTTTTTTTTCCATTATATAACAAAGGAAACAAAAGTAATAATGGTGACTACAAAATGCTATTACCTTAAGTACTTATTTTTGATTGGAAATTGATTTTAGAAAGCTGAGTAAAATGTAATCGCTATAAATTTCCATCAATCTTCTTCTTATAATCTTTCTCTCTTCTCTCTTTATTTTTAAAATCCTCCTTTACGAACTGTACTAAAAACCATTGTGAAATGTATAATTTAAAACTTAAAAAAAAAAAAAAAAAAAAAAAAAAAAAAAAAAGCAGTTACATGTGTAGAAGAGCAAGCCAAGTTTAACTGAAATCACTAAAATTAAAAATTAGAATTCAGATGTATGATAATTAAATATTAGACATAATTTTAATTTCAAACATCTTTGAAAAGCTAAATGGTAATTTATAGTTAAAAAAAAAATAACAATGAATTTGTTTATATTCTTTGGTAAATATATGATTAAACACACTGGAATAAAATAAAAAGTTCTTCGCGAATATAATTGTTTAAAATTGTCTTTTGATATAGGATGCAAAATATTTTCGTTAACCTTTTATTTATTCTCCTTACCGCTATGAAAATGGACATATTTACACAGCTTTATTATTTATTTTTAACAAAATAAATAATGAAGCTCTTTCGATTAAAAAAAAAAAAAAAAAAAAAAAAAAAAAAAAAACCTTGCAGAAGCAATTAAACAAATATATAAAATTTAAATTATTAGATGATATTCTACAGATTGTAAAATAATTTCGATCTGCGAAACATGAATATGTATATATATATATATACATATAGAAATCATGCTATTTAATCATAAATTATAAATTAAATAGTTAGGGTTGGATAAAAAGTAAATAATGAAATATTATTTTTAAACATATAATAAATATAAGTTCATATGCTATTTTCAAAATTAATAGATTCTTCCCCCCCCCCTTTTTTACTTGAAGTTATATATTTGGTTATTTTGGTTTATACTTTTTTATCGTTTAACATTCTGGATGAAGAGCGTCCATTTATAGAATTTTTGTAAAGTTTTTTTTTTTTTTTTTTTACTGATTAGTGCGATTTTTTAAAAAGTATTTTTCAACACATAGTTTGTTTATATCCTTCCCACAGTTATTTTAGTTTTAATAGACGATTTTAACCGGAGATAGGGTTTCGCTACATAACCTAATGTGCAGTTGCTCTTAACTTTACAATTAAATTACTTTGCGATGCCCCCGTCGTGAAACGAATTAATTGGTCAATAAGAAAAGAGCTTGCACCGAGTGTATAAAATTAAAGAATGTTATAAAATTATCAATACAATATGCGTTATAAAACTATAAAAATATGCAATATTCTTTAAATTCACTTATAAGAAAATCTGCATGTGCACATATCTTTTTCATGTCTGGGCTTGCAGAGGGTTCGGATAAGATTTATAAAGATAATGGAAAAGGAATTGTGGTTCAAAGGCGGAGTATTTGGTGTATCATTTAAGAAGAAACTAGTTGGTGCGATTTGCTTGTACACATTTTTAAAATTATCTTTATAAAACCTCAAAATGTCAATCGTCCATGTTTAACTGTATTAAAACTCTCAGTTCTTAAATTCAGAGCATCATGTTTCAACATACCTGCATTAACGGATAACACACCAGCTAATCCTTGTTTCACAGGCATTGCATCGTTAAATTTTAATCGACATAATTTACTTATTCAGCAAAACTTCATGTTTTAACAACTCTATTAAGCGCATTGAGAATGCATATAAATCTTTGAATTACGATATATCGTTAGATTTCTTTGGAATATTATTATCAATTTTTAGATTATTGAGTAACTTTTCATTTTAGTTGTAAGTCTTTTTTATTCAGAAAACTTGTGATTATGAAAAAAAAAATGGATTTTTTATTAATTATGTTTAGTAGATTTTTTTCCGTTTTAAAACGGTAAGAAAATAATAATAATAATAATAAAACTGAATTAAATAATTAAATTTAGTTAATGAAATCATCCTTATACAATTATATTATTTTCTTCAAAGCGACATTATTTATGTATTGCACTTATTTATGAAATAAAATTTATAAAATATTTTGATTTTGTAGTATTGTGCAATATCAATATTAAATGTTAAAGAAAATCCTTTAAAATTTAAATATGGTAATGTTTATGAAAATATAGCTTAACCGTAGTTAAATTTTGTCCAACACACATGCCAAACTATTAAAAAGGCAGGTACGTTTGGAATAATTGAGTCAGTTATATTTATTGTAAAATGTAAACTTTTTTCGATTAATGTACTTATTCAACTTCAAATTTGTATTTGCCTTAATTGGTAAATACTGCCTCAAATTTTGTGTCTGTGTATAATAGAGAGGCTATAAGGTAAAGCTGTAGGTTAGTTATAACACACGCTGGCAAAATAATAATAATGATAATAATAATAAAACAATTGGTTTTCTATCTTAATAAGAAAGCTATAATATAAAATATGTCGAATGTAAATATGTAGAACGTCTTCGTTATATGACAATTTGCACAAAATAAATATAAGAACATACATTTTGAATATTAGCACATGTTTTAAAGAAATATTCATGCACCCTTAATAAAAGTAGTCATTGTCATATTCTCCCTATCTTTACGTCTATCGTAATATTTTATGTCATTGCATTCAAAATATCTCTGCGAAAGAAAATTTGTTTTTTGTGTATGTGCATACATCAGAAATTATCAAAATTTGCGTTACACAATGAATATTTTTGTCTAATTAGCCATCTAAATGCATTGCCATTAGATAGCTTTCTGAACAGATACTCTGTTTACTCAAAGAGATGAGAATGCCTTATTTTGGTTAGCAGCCTCTCATTTTATCATAGATCATAGATCATAGATCGAAATGCTGAAAATCTCACTGTTAAAAATAAAGTACTTAAAAATGAGAAGATGAGCGTAATCATACGTTTTTGTCAAGATTTATCTCATAAACGATTGGATGTATATTTAAATGATGGAGCCGTTGATTTTTCAAAAATGGGAATATTAGTAATAATAAGTATAATCTTCTCATTTTTGTTAAAATTAAGAAATTATTTCATTCAAAAATGAGAAAAAAATCTTTATTATAGGAAGCATCTACTCGGAGCCATTAAAAGAAAAAAAAAACCCCTCAAAAATGAGACGATTCTGCTTATTTTTTAGAAGTGTGTTTTAATGGTGAAGCATGGCAGAAATAGAGAATATACATGTTAAAGCCAATGTAACATTTAAAATGAGATAAAAAATATAAAAATTTAAAACTTTAAAAATATATTTTAATCAAAAACATTAAAACATAAGACAGACGTTTCGACTAGAACACTAGCCCTCCTCAGTTTCAAACATACAAGCACAAACAACATTTACAAAAATTCATAATACATCATAGCAAGATTAAATATTCAGGAGGAATAGCTTTAGCCTCGTTCAAGGCAGAATGTTGCCTTTTGGTAAATGCGCCCTCTAGAAAAATACGGGATTCATAGATATTTATATTAGAAGCTAAAATTTTAAAGTTTTCAAAATCTGGAATATGATCACTATTGAGAGAATAGATTACGAGTTTTGATTTTAAATCTCCTGTTTTAAATGAGCGTTTATGTTCCTTTAATCTAATTTCACCTGTTCTGCCAGTTTCACCGATATATGTAGAATCACAATTTTTAGAAGGAATACAATAGATTACACTTAGACGTTTAAGAGGGGGGACAGCGGATTTAAAGTTTGAGAGAAACAACTTTTTGTTTATCTTCAAATTGTTTTATTTTTAATGATTCTTACTATCGTCAAATTAACGGAACTGCCATGGGTGCCCCTATATCTGTCATTATAGCTGAAATTGTAATGCAACACTTAGAAAACAAAATTAATTCCCAGTTACATGATAAAAAAAAATTCTGGAAAAGATATGTGGATGATATTTTTATAATTACTAAGCAACTTTATGTTAACGATATTTTAGATTTTGCTAACTCTCTATGTCCTGCTATCCAGTTTACCCTTGAAACTGAAATTAGTAATGAACTGCCCTTTCTTGACATCCTTATAATGCATGAAACAGTCAATGATTTTTTACATTTTTCAACTTCAGTCTATAGAAAACCCACCTTCTCTGGTCAATACCTTAACTTCAATTCAGCTAATCCTTTATCGCATAAAATTGCAATCATTCGTACTCTTTTACATCGTGCAAAGTATTATTGTAGTAATTCCAAGTTATTAAATATTGAACTATCCAATTTTTTTTCTGATTTAAAAAATAATGGTTACCCCCCCTCGATTTATTAAAAGAATTTATAAAGAAGAGCTATATTTTTCATATAAATCAGATTATCTTAAAGTTAAAAATTCCACTTATCGTACGACAATCCCTTATTATAAAGGTATTTCTGAAAATATCTCTAAATTACTTAGTACAGTTAATATCTGTACTAGATTTAAACCTCAACTCCGTATTAGTAACTTTCTCTCAAACTTTAAACCCGCTGTCCCCCCTCTTAAACGTCTAGGTGTAATCTATAGTATTCCTTGTAAAAATTGTGATTCTATATATATCGGTGAAACTGGCAGAACAGGTGAAATTAGATTAAAGAAACATAAACGTTCATTTAAATCAAGAGATTTAAAATCAAAACTCGTAATCCATTCTCTCAATAGTGATCATATTCCAGATTTTGAAAACATTAAAATTTTAGCTTCTAATATAAATATCTATGAATCCCGTATTTTTCTAGAGGGCGCTTTTACCAAAATGCAACATTCTGCCTTGAACGAGACTAAAGCTATTCCTCCTGAATATTTAATCTTGCTATGATGTATTATGAATTTTTGTAAATGCTGTTTGTGCTTGTATGTTTGACACTGAGGAGGTCTAGTGTTCTAGCCGAAACGTCTGTCTTATGTTTTAATGTTTTTAATTAAAATGTATTTTTAAAGTTTTAAATTTTTGAAATTTTATCTCATTTTAAATGTTACATTGGTTTTAATATATTAATGAGACGTATAAATTATGTTTAATTTTATTAAAATATACATGTTCTATCAAGAAAAAAAAAATTGCCCCCCGGAGAAAAATCAAACACAATGAGGAATCGATCAATGAAAATTGGACGTAATCGGATGTAACATTCTTATCAATGGATACTTATCTGTACTCAAAAGTAATGCATTGATATTCTCATTTCACACCATACATTCTCTCAATTGAATACATATATTTATTCAAATATGAGAAGATAATCTCCTCATTTATTAAAATATCTTCTCAAATATCAATTTTACCATTTCATTTCACACCTTGCATTTTCTCAAAACTGAGAAAAAAAATCTTTTCGTTTTTGTTAAAATTAAGAATAAAATTCATTCGAAAATTAAGGAAGAAGAACTGTAAAAAAGAGAAGTTCCTGCTATAAGCTATTATATGAAGCGAAATTTCTGAAAAAAAAAAAAGAGAAGTTTCTCCTCTTTTTTTTTTTTTTTTTTTTCAGAAGCGTGTTTTAAAGTGCTTAAATTATTGTTCGAAAATTTTCCTCCTTGACTCGGTGTTTTAGGATGGCATACTTAGTTCTTGAGGTAGCAGCAGGTTTTAGCCCTGACGAGTTCTAATTATTCTGTTCTTGATATGAATTAAATTTATGCAATTTCGTTTTTATTTCTTGCCATATGGCTATGAAACCTCTGGAATTTGCTTTTACATCTCTGTACCCCACAGGTAAAAGACACCATGTCCATTTTATGAATAGTGTTAGCACCATGTTCTTGCTGTGTATATTATTATTTATATAGAAGCATTAAGCAATTTTTCCATTTTTTATAAAAGAGCGAGGACAGTGGAAAATAAAACCATGTCCATTTCCTTTAGTCATAAGAAAATTTATTTCATTATGACATCATGGGCATCATTCCTAAATATATATATATATTGCGACATGGTTGCCTTTACATCCCAAGTAAAAATTTGTAAAGTAGCCTTAATTTTCTAGAGACTGTGGATCTACCCTATATTTTGGAACCAGTGAATTCATCCTTTTTCCCTAAAGCCTTTCTTGCTGTCATTTCGATGTACTAGTGCGACGTTAAAACCCAACCAACCAACCAGACTGTATTTCCCTCTATCTTTTCTGCAGTTTGTGGAGCCGTCCTGCATTTTTGTATCTCATAGAATCACCCTATTTCCCCAATTCCCATGGAACTACTATTTTTCCCTTGAGCTAGTTGTGCCAAAATTAATTCTTAGAGACTTTGTAACAACTGTATTATCGTGGAGCTACCCTTCCTTTCTAGATCCTGTGATGGCACAGTTTTTCCTACAGATGGAACCACCCTGCTTATCGAGATTCAGTGCAGCCATGTGTTTCCCTGAAATGTGTTAAACCACCTTGTTTTCTCGATCAATAGACCCAAACTTAACATGATGACTTTGGGAAATCTCACGCGTTTTACACCTTTTGGTCTTAGTGTGAATATGAGCTTGGTGTACTTTTGTATTATATTGATGATGATCTATGTCACGCCATTCCGCTTTTTTTCTGAATCTAATATCATTGATAAACTAGAAATGCTAACTTTCTAATATAGAAAGGGAGACGCTTTAATCGATTTCAATTTGGCTGTTATTCACCAATAACTTCAACTCCCGGTTGAACGTGAAAATTTGAAAAGAGTATAAAGGCTGGGTACAAATTTTCAGCAAATTTTGCTGTGTAGTTTCTGCCATCTAGCGGTATAGTTATTTTCAGATTTTTAGGTGAAAATAACCAATCAAAAATTATATGAAATTCTCGACGCTAGATGGCAGAAACAGCGTGCCAAATTTTGCTGGAATGTTGTATCCTGCCTTTAGATGCTTTTCAAGTATTTGCGTTGAACCGGGAGTTGAAGTTAATGGTGAATACGGGCATTAGAGGCACATAGCCTATTTATTTTATCGAGAAGCACGTTTAAATAAATATCTATCGTTATTCTAATGTGAGTTGGATATATTTGATCTTTTAAAATGTGTGACCGGATTTTCTTACTGAAAAACGGACGGAATATTTTCAGCCATAATTTGAGAGAAATTTCTAGGAAAAAATCCAATTTGAGTAAAATCAGTCTTTTCCGATCAAAAATTTTTTCAGTCAAATGATTGATCAAGTATGAGATCAGTTCTGATTGAATTTCAATCATTTTGTAATTGGTGCAACAAAAATGCGAAATGATGGCGCCATCTATCGGTCATATTTTAAATGACATATGGAAAATATTTTTTTTTTAGATATATGTATAATTCATTAATTCAGATACTGTTTAAAAATATGCTGAGGACTTTTGATAATTAGAAAAGTAAAATATCAAAGTTATATATATGAATATATATATATATATTAAATATTTTATATACAACTGACAAAAAATAGCAGAGTTTTCCAATCACGATGGTCGGTTATTTAAAAAAAAAAAAAAAAAAAAAAAAAAAAACTGTAAATAAGCAGTGAATGTCTTTATAAAAAAATTGTCTTAAAGAAATATGTGAAATATAAAGAAAATAACAATGTATTTACATAATGTAGAAAGTTATTTATGTCTAAAGATATTTAATATTTTTATTATAGTCATTGAAACTAATTTATTCAAATTCATGTAAAACACTAAAAAAATGTTTTATAAAGTTTCAATTATAATTAACGATAACATCGGGAATAATATGCATAAAGAAAATAGTACATACTGCTTTTTTCAATTCCCAGTTATTCAAGTAATTCTGCAACGTTGCGTGGAAGAATTTATTTTTCGAAATATGCAAAATTATACTGAATTTTTTTTCAAGCTTCTAAAATCTCTGCTTGCCATAAAGGTTCTGTTTTCAAGAATTTTTCCTCAATTTTAAATCAAGAATGTTATTTTAAGGAAGTTTGTTGTTTTTCCTATAGCTTTGTGTTATGTATAAAACAATTAAAAATTGATAAAAAAATATTTTCTCCGTTTTAGAATGATTGAAAATGGCTATACAACAACTTTAAGCATGAAAGCATAGCGTAGTGGTAGCGCGCACGTCTCCTACAAAAGGGGACGTGCGTTCTATAACGGCGAAGGGAATACGATATTTTTCTCACCATCAAACAGTTTCACTCAAATGTGGTCTATTTTTTTTTTTTTTAAATAAATTGTTTCAATGGGCTCACATCAGAGCCGCTCATAGCAGCTCAATGAAATGAGAGGATTTCCCTCATCGTGAGAAGTTGCCTTTCGACATGTGGATTGATTGAAAAATGGCTCAATTTGATAGAATTTTCCCTTTAAAATTTTAGAGTGTGTAGACAACATTTATAGTGTTACAAATACTTTCTGTTGATTTCAAAGTTGTTTTATTTGTTTTATTTTATTTATTTTTATTATATTATTATTATTATTTTGGTTTATAGAAATTTCAAAGAAAAAATTTTGCACAAAATTATTAAAACATATTTTATTTTTATTGTTATTATTAGAATGCCATTTCGGATAATGCAAAAAAATGCGTGCTTCAAAATTGTAATACATATATTGGATTTAACAATTATTAAACTACAGTTAAATATAAACTTAGATTTGAATACCATAAGTACCACTTCAATGCTCCTTTGTAACGAAAAAATAAAAAATAAAAATAAATGCATTATATATGGTTGTAAAATGCTACCTTTATTTTTATTATTATTATTATTATTATTATTATTATTATTATATTTTTTTTTACTACCGAGACAGATTGTAGTTGATTAGGTAAATATGTAAGTATCTCCAAGTTTTAGAGTCTAAGAGAATCGTAAAAACCGATTTAGTGAAAAGTGATTTATAATTATTAAACTCAAAATATTTATTAAAAAATAGCTTGATAATCACTATAAGAGTATTATAGATTCATATTTTCTAATACTGCACAATAATTAACTCAACTAATATCTAAACTATTAAATCAGTATACTAATTATAGACGTTATATAAATTGTATATAAATAATCTAGTTTGTCTAATTTGTTAAAAGACTGTAAAAACATGTAAAAATAAAGCATACTTAATTAAAAACTTATTTACAATTAAAATACATCGTTTTTATGTCCGGCTATCCACTTTCCTACTACAATCTTTTTCCTTATATTTTCCGTAAAAATATTGTGATATATATGGAGTTGCGAATCATAAACACAATTGGAAAAGAAAAAAAAGTGTTTCTCCTGAACATGATTTGATAATCAAGGCGAAAAGCTTAAAAAATAATGCATTTTAATTGTAAATAAGTTTTTTATTAAATAGGATTCAGATCTACGGGTTTTTAAAGTGTCTTTAACAAATTATATTATTATACACGTGTTTTAACTTGTCTTTCTTTTTGAGAGATAATATGTTTTTATCTGGATTTGTTAAAAGACTCTGTAAAAACATGTAGATATAAAGCATACTTAATTAAAAACTTATTTACAATTAAAATACATTGTTTTCAAGACTATCTTTCCTTTTAACCCTATTATCTTTTAATTTCTTGTGAATCTGTGTAAAGTAATTTCTAATTCAGAGTCTACCACTTCCAATAGAAAACATATTTTTACACATTCTACTAAAATGTGTTATTTTCATTATGCTGAATGTAGTTTAATCTGTAGTAGTCTTGCACTAGCCATGTAGTAGTCCTGTTTAAGATCATGAAACAGGAAAAGGTTCTGCATTTGCCTGAATTCATTGCATTCTGAATTTGCTGTAGAATGTCGTAGAAATTTCAAAGTTGGATGTTCTATGACCGAACAAGTTGTTATAAATTCCGAAATAGGGTGAAGACCCCTCAGACGCATCGAACAGGTGTTTCATACGGTCAGATTTTTCAAGGATTAGGAACCAGCTTGTCCGCTATGGCAGTTACTTTTTAATAAATATCTTTTATCCAACTCTTTTATACAATTTTTAACTAAATGAACGAAATCTAGTACTGTTTAGCTAATTTACAGACCCATAGAAAATATATACGAATAGGCTAAAAGTTGCATAAAAAATTGCATTTTGTTTTCAAACACCGTGATCATTCCATCACTTCATTTAATTTTCTTTTGATACAACGAAAATTTATTTTTAAAAGTTAATTTCTCTGGAAACTAAGATTAATTTGTTAAAGGGAAATTTAATTAAGGTTACTTTGCTATCGTTTCTGAATGCAGCTCTTAACATGTCAGGATTAAACAGAAAGAGTTTAATACAAGAACAGTCTTTAATTATAAAGTTTCGAACTCGTCTAACATGTAGAATTAGATAGAAAATATGTTTTACATATTACAATATGTTATACTCTTTTACATTTGATTTTGCATTAAGTTTATTATGTCTATCTATCTATTTCTCTCTTTCTCTCTCTGATATATAATTAGCGTCATTATTTAGGGAAGCGATTTTAAATCGAATTAAATTTTAAGTTTTCTCTGTAACTTAATAATAATAATAATAATCAGAATCAAAAACAAGTGTGACGTGGCCATTGCGAAATTTTTGTTCCGTATTTTCCTATGCAAATTCACGCAGCACAAAGTATTTTTTTCTTTTTTTTCGTGAAAAATGCAAATAATTATTATTTTAGAGAAGCAAGTTCCGTTACTGTATTGTGCTGTGTACACTGTAATTTGTTGTTTATAAAACAATAAAAAAATAAAGATATTTTCCGTCCCTTCAAACTACATATTAAAAAAAAAGCATATACAATATATATATATATATATATTAATCAAGGATATATGGTCAAAAGTTTTATTTTAAAGATATTAAAAACTTAAGAATTCTAATATAGAAAAAAATATGATTTTATTTCATAAGCAGAAAAAAAAATCTAGTCAGGTAGTTTTCGTATTTAATGCTCCGGGGTACAAATAAACATACTCTCATTATTGTGTGTTTATATATATCTATATATCTACATCTATATATATCTATTAGTACACTTATTGTGAAATTATAATAATTCATTTAAATATGATGACCAGAGCAACAGAGGGAACGTTGCTGGAGCCACACGTTGCTGGAGCAACGCGTGGCCGGATACAGATAGTCATTAATAATTTCCAGAATTGTTTCAACTCAAAACTATCTAAAATGTAGATATCATCTTTTAATTTGCATAAAAATTGTTTAAACTAATTTTAAATAACCATGTTTTTGCAATGTGTATATTTGACATTATAACTAAGATTTATATTAAATATTGAGTATTCTAAAACCATCAAATTTAAATTAAAAATAAATCAACAATATTTTATAACTGATC